>PVJO010000420.1:0-245247 GCA_004026905.1 Hystrix cristata | reverse complement strand
CAAAGGTTTTGAGCAGCAGCACAGAAGAGCCACAGCCAGAGACTTACTGTGTATATTGATGCTTTGGCGAGTCGTCTTACTAACTGGGTCTTTAGTGAGAAAAGCTGGAGATGCTCTTCACTGATGACAGCAGCAAGGAGCGTGCTCACTCACTCTCGCTCTGTCTCACCTATCTCCCTCCTTTCTCACTGTCGCTGATTGTCTCTTTCTGTCTCTGTCTCCCTATCTCTCTGTCTTTGCCTCTTTCTGTCTCTCTGTCTCTCTCTGGTACTTTAGAGAGAGAGGAATGTAACACTCAGGGCAGAGGTTCTAGCCTCCCTTAAAGATGAAGAAAACTGAGGTGCAGAGATAGATAGCAAGTGGCTACTCCACTTCAGTCAGGGAGAAATTCATGTGTGAGAGAAAGATTGTGGTGGTAAGGGTGTGTGTGTGTGTGTGTGTGTGTGTGTGTGTGTGTGTGTGTGTGTGTGTGGTGTGTGGGATGAGGCACCAGGCATGCCTAGACGTGGCTGGGATGGAAGTGCCTTCAGAAGCACTGGCTCCCTTCTAGAGGGAAGAGGCCCTCTGGGGTCTGGCTGAGCGACAAGTGGGGCAGTGGTTGTCAGGCTTGGCCACGATAAGGCTGGGCCCTTCCTGGACTGACAGAAATCCTCTGTCCTTATCCCTACACTGTCAGAGATTTTCTGTCTGAAGCCAGATGCTACTGAGGGCTGGTGGCGGTGACCATGTGTGGCGGGGGCGCAGGAGGGAGAGGTGGGGACGCAGGAGGGAGAGGTGGGGACTCAGGATTCTCCGCCCCTCCTGGGCCCTCCCTCCTTTTTGAAGCTACATTGCCTCTAGGGAGGGCGCCCTGGGGACTGTGCAACCCGTCCCCAGCTGGGACTGTGTGTGAGGACATTACGATCGGGGCCAAGCCTGTCACTGTCTTCGTTTTCTCCCTTAGTAAACTGCAGCTGGATGGATACAGTAGAGCCTCATCTTTAATTGTTTTTGGTACCATGAGAACTTGTGTGGTGACAACACAACCAGAGCAGTGCTTACTGGTGAGACAAGAAGGTTATAATTCCCTCACCACTCCTCGGCTCTGGGTTGGGTGGCCCTGATGGTGGGCTGTCACCTTGGGCTGTTACTGCCAGGGTTAGGGTATCGTGACGGGTATGGGAAATTGAAAGTCCCAATGGACAAGCAGGGCCCAGTGGGGAGACTCTGTAATTCAGTATGTTTCTGACCTTCAAGGCTGACAGGAGGAGGGGACAGAGTTGTGCAGTGTCAGGCATGGACCTGAAGACCTGTCCTTCACCCACTTTCCTCAGCCATTCGGTTTCCTCTGCTGAGACCTGGCAACGCTGGGGGAGTTGATGGCGGGCAGTGTTGTGAAGATGAGCATTATTCCATATTATTCTATGTGCGACTCAATAATCAGTGGTTTTATATCACCCTAAAATGGTGGCTAATGAGGGCTGGGGTGAGGGAGGGTGTTACCCTGGGGGCTTTCCTGTAGGGAGAGTGGGGCTTTGACAGAGAGGTGCAGGGAGCCCCAGTCCCAGCAAGGGGGTCTACAGGGAGAGCATCTCTTTCTGCTTTTTAGGGGCTGCCCCTCACAGGGCTTAGTGGTTACCACATGGGGCAGCAAGGCTGTGACTCCTAGATGTTGAAAGACTTTCTGCACACTAGCCTTAAAATCACCGTAAGTGCTTTGTTCCAGCCTTTTTTGCACCCCCAACAAACATACACAGCTTATGGGCATGGAAGGAAGGGATAGAGTGACTCTGGGTAGGGGTTTTGGCCTTTTTAAAGACAGAGGAAACTGAGGCACAGAGGCAGGAAGTAAGCAGCTGCCTTTGGTCAGCAGAGCTGGGACTAATATGCTCATTCTCTACTGCTCTTGGCCTCACCCAGCTCTGCTGCCTCCCCAGGGACTTGCTAAGTTTGATCCACTGCAGCACGAATCGGCAGAGGCTGCAGACAGAACCCAAGAGTGGCAAGGCTGGTCCTGTGTCCTTTGGATTTACATGAGGCAGGCACAGCTACCATCCACATCTTAACAAGCAGGAAGTAACTGAGGAATCCTTGCCTTGAAAGAATCCAGAGCCCCTATTCCCCCGGCAGGCCCCCCTTTTTGGGGAGTACTGGGGATCAAATTCAAGACCTTGTGCTTGCTAGGCAGTGTTCTACCTCTGAGCTAAATCCCTGCTCTCTCGTTCCCCTTCTTAACTGGCAGAGAATCCCAGGCCAGTCACGTGTGGTGGGGGGCAGTGGGGTCTGGGAGCAGAATCTGGAGGACCATCAGCCTGAACTTGTGAGGCAAGAGCTTGAGTATTAGGGTGGGTTTCCCAAGCAGCCGCCAACAACCACACTTGTCTGAGCGGGAGGAATGTACTTGGTGTGCAGAGAACAACTTGTCTCTTGACAAACAGGCGGAAGACAACCAGTCACTGGCAGTATGAGATGAACCTGGGATCCCGAGACCAGGTGCAATGTCCCTCCTCCTAGGTGCCACTGGCCCCCAGGAGACCATGTGATTGTGTGTCTTTGTGTGTATGTGTGATCTCCCCGCAGGCCTCTGTTTCCCATTATTCTGGCTTCTGGGGAGCATGAGCATTTCCTTAGTCGTGAACTGGGGAAACAGAAGCAGTTCATAGGGAAGTCCTTGGGAGCAGCGGTCCACCTTGCTGCCTGGGCCGGTGGTGGTACTGTCAGAAAGGGCAGGACATCTAGCTAATCTTGGCATCTGGGTAATAGGCCATTTTGGTTTTCATGGGAAGCATACCCTTCACCTGCTCTTTATCTTAGGTGATATTTTAACTTCTGCCAGGTGACTTTGGTCTCTGTCCATATCTCAGAACACTGACAGGAAAAGGGGCCTGTTTGTTGGGTCCCCACAGGTCTCCAAAAGTGCCAGTAAGCTCTAGTCAGGAACAGTTTCTCAAGGCGACACCAGTACAGGCTGCCACTTAAAATTAGCATCCACTGGCTTCTCCGGGTGACAACCCAAGAGCAAAAGGTTGAAAACCCAGTTTTCCCTCCTAGGGGCAGAGGAAGGAGATTAGGTGAAGCCAAGCTGAGGGAGCTTAGGAGTAGCAGACTCATGAGAGAGTTTGCTTTTCCTCGCTGTCCCTCCAGCACTTACTGTGAGAGCTTAGCTCCCTCGGAAATAGAAACGCCACTCTGAATTTAAATGATCCGGCCTTCTGGGAAATGCTTTCCAGCGACAGGACTGTTAACATGGAAAGCAAAAGGGAAACAATGTGGTAGTTCAGAAATCACTGTTTTCGGGGGTCTGCAAAACTCAAATAGCCCGCGGACAACCCCTGGGAGGAAGGGCCTTAGTTTGATCTGCCAAGCGAGAGGAACACTGCTTGACAAGTTTCTGCTTGACGTGAAGGGAAATCTGATGGGAGCGATATTTGCAAGGACCAGGCTTCAGTGAGGTGGTGCATGAAGCAGAATTAATCGCTTTATGTGTGAAACACTGTGGGCAGAGCAAAGATAGGAAAATAGAGGATCACTCATTCGGCCTGGCCGGGAAGAAGGGTAGACAGAGGGTGGCAGGAGGTGGTGGTTTCTTTTTGGTTTCTGGTCAGATTTTGCTCACCAAAGGCGCGTGTCGCTAGGGGGCGCCGGATCCCTTCCTGAAAGGGCCTCGCTGCTAACCTGGAGGCAGGTCGTAGACCGCCGGTGAGAACCAGGCCGCCCTGCATCCCATACTGTTTCTGTGCCTCCACGTGTTGGGAAGACCCTCACTCGCGCAGAAGCTAGAGTCCAGGGCATTGAAGGGGAAGGCAAGAGGGAATGGAGGACGGGCTTACGGAAAGATGGTCGCGTTCCTTTGCTCCCTCCTACCAGCTGCTTCTCTTGATGTTCCACCAGCCCGGGCCACTGCCGTGCCCGTGTCATCCCTGTATCTTCTCTATGTTCTGCCGTGTCACTTGTCACAGTGCTTTAGACTCAATCATTAACCTCAGGCCTGATCTTGCAAATAATGTCATAGCTGAAGTGAGGGGATTTAAAAATCTGCTGGTTTCAACCTTTTGTCAGTACGCTGGAGATGAAGGATTCTAGTTCTCCTCGGTAGTCTGGGTAATTAAAGTCATTCTGGAACCAGGGAGCAAATAGTTTTTCTTCTAAGTCTTAGAAGGGAAAGTGGTTAGATACAATCTGATCAGTTACAACCCAGGCAGCTTCTCCTGGGTGAAATCCAGAAAAAGGAGAAGTAGAGGGAGAGAGTGAGGGAGACGGAGAGAAAAGAGAGGAAGAGAGAAATAGTGGGAGAGAAGGGACATCTTGGGTGCAGAAACAGGAATCCTATGGATGTTCAGAGAAATTCCCTAGAACAGGTAGATCAGAATCTTCCTGACATGAATCTTGGGAGAAACTTGGGGGTAGGGCCGGGTCTTCAAGTGTACTGTCGTTGATTGCTGTGTGCTAAGAACCCTGGGTAGAGGAGAGCCGTTGGTGCCCTTCCACAGACTTTCTCTGAGCAGTTTCATTTTCGGGCATTCTGTCATGTCATAGAAAATATTATTCGAACTCCTTGGGCATTTATGCTTCCCTCGCATTGATGAAGTTAACTCGTGAGAATTTTAAAAAGTTCCTTTTGACCCAGTAGACCACTTGTTAATCTTGTCAGTCCTATGCAATGAGTTCTGTTGAGCAGAAATAGCCATTGTGGTTGGAATTCAGGAAATCTCTGCAAACGTGTAAAAGAATGTGATTTCTTTTCCTAAGGCAGGCTTAGCGTGCCCGTGGCTAGGGCCTGCTAAAGCCCAGCTCACAATTCACCCTATAAGCGGGAAGAGTGTAACCAAACTGCTCTCTTGCCTTAAAGTCACAATTTATGCTTCTAACTTTAATTTTCCTCAGCTTAAATCCCAGAAGGATTTATTAAATTTGCTTTGTGGAACCTATTAACTCTAAACTGAATAATGATGTTACTTTAGGTTTAGAATCAGTTTATAGTAAATTCTGTATACACAGGGCACTAGGATAGGAATCCTGTATTCCTCCATGACAGAATTTTAAAGTCAGTTCATAAATGAAAAGGTTTACTCAATTCACCTGAAAGTTATTAGTAATTAACCGACATCAAGAGACCATTGCTTATCTAGGTGGTGAATACCAAATGAGAATTCTGGCTGGAGAAGATATTCATTATGTGGCTTAAATTAGAAAGTAGAAAATCCCATTGGCTTATCAGTACCTCTTTTATAATTCTGGCTTAATGTTGTGGTTTAAATGGGTAACAATGACTTATAACTAATATTTTTTTCATGGGTTTATTAGGATGACCAAAATCAGATGAATAGCTTAATGTGGTCTTTCTTTTAGAAATGATGGGCAGTCTAACTTTGCATGGCAGACTTCTACAGTGAGGTGGCTGAGGAGCTAGAAATATTGACAGAGGGGAGATTGAGGTACATGCTTTGCTGGTGGGTTGGGGGCATTTTCATATGTAGAAGAGCTTATGTCACGACTGTCAGTTATGGCAGCTTGGGAAAGACTGAGTGCAAAGAGGGGTGGCAAGCACTGTGTCCAGAACTTTCCCAGATAGCATTGTCAGGAGGCTGTGTGGTGTATAAAGGCCACCAGCTCACAGGAAACTTGTTCCCTTGAGTCCCTTCTGTGAACTGGACATCTCACTCAACTTTCTCTGTATCCCTTCCTTCTGAACCTTCTAGCATGATGCACACTGTGACCTGGAGTGTGGAACTCAACCACTTCTCTGTAGCAAAATGAGATAAAATTGGAGTGAATCTGGAAGGGCTAGGATCTTGCTGAGTTGCCCTTTAAGGCTTCTGGGGAAGGGGGAGGGGAAGGGGGAGGTGTTAGTCCCCCTCTGCTGGCGCTCAAAGGTCATTCCATCCATCCCACCTGAGGTGGAGGGGTGGTTCTTGGATGATCCTTGTCCTCCTTTGTTCCTCTGTATTACAGTAAGCGAGCTGCTCTGAGTACTGTCCAGGTGGTTTTGCCATGGACAACATAACCTGTAGGGCTTCCTCTTTTGGTTTCTCCATTCCAAAAGCGCTTCAGACAGCTGATTTGCTTTTTAGCAGGGGAAGAAAGAGCTGCATTTGGAAGTGGGCCAGGACAAAGAGAGGAAGGAAAGACAGGGAGCAGGGAGGCCAGCGGCTCTGGTTTGGGGGTCCACCAATGGCAGTTCTCATCTCTCAAAGCACTAGAGGCCCGGTCCTGGCTTCAAGTGCTTCTTTTCAGGTGTTGTACTTATGTTCAGGTCAGGTGGTCAAACCTCATGCAAAGACTGGGGAGCGTGTCACGAATGTAAACAGACTAAAGCAAATTTCACAGGCTGCGGCAGCAACACATCCCATACCCAGACCTTTATTTTCTAAGATACAGTTTTCACCTACACTGCTTTTCTTTGCATTTGCTCGGACATTAAAGAACAGCAGCATAGAGCGTAAGAGTAGTTATTCGCCTGTTTTTCCAGATTTCCTGTTTAGATCATGCTAAACTCTAATTCGAGAAGAAACTAGACTATTTTGCCAAGTAGAGTGACCTGATTCCTGCTGGATCCACATGTTAACAATTTGAGGTTTGTCACTACAAAGCGAGTATGATGAAGTCTGCCTTTCAGGCAAAAATCAAAGCCCTGGCCTGCCAGCCTGGAATTGCTGAGCGAAGCATGCCCTAATCAGCCGGTCTATATGTAGATTTAGACATCTCCAGGAGGCTGCCAGCCTACCAGGCCTGAACTGATTATTCTAATCAAGTGTTTTAATTAAGCACACTTATTGCCAGGATCACAGGAATGAGGCCTGTTCTCCAGTAGTAATGGGCATTTTCTTTCCTTTTTGTTGTTGTTGTTGTTCCTCACAGTTAGTGTTTGGCTTTGTGGGGGTGTAGTTAATGCTTCTCTAAAGTAGGCCATGGGAGAATCCTTTCTGAAGCATGCTCTTCTGAGCTGGCCTTCTGGCTAGTGGACAAAACAGTATGAAGAAGGTATCACCAACCTGGCTGCAGATGAATCAGTACCCCAACAACTGTGTCTTTTTTGCACGCTGCACGTTAAACACAAATACAATACTGGCTAGCCCAAATTTGAAAAAATATATAAACACGCACACATTGGGTTGGCTTTTATTGGAATGCCTAGATGCAATCTATAGTCATCAAGTTATGGAAAATTCAGGTCACATATAAAGTTAAGAAGGCAAATGAAAAGAACAATACAAATCAGACAAAATTTACATCTCAAAATATCATGAAAGCATTTTGACTGGCTTTGCCTAAAATACTTTGAATATCAATTTTTTTTTGTAAGCTAATTCTTTTCATTATACAGTCCCTCACCACCCCCCCAACTCTTAGAAAAAGATCTTTTGTTTACATATTCCCCAAGGTCACTATTTCTTGTAAAAGCATGTCCAGATCACAAGCCTTTTTAGAAAGAAATAGGCTCATTATACCTACTAACAAGACACTAATTGGGTTGATTTGACTTCATCTAAAATAAGCACCAGGAGATTCTCCAAATCTGTCATTTATCGGTGTCACTGTAAAGACCAGTCCATGCCAAGAAGAGGTAAAGACCTATGATTTCCTTTCCTCTGTCATGTGGTACAAGCTTTTCATGGTCAATACATCAGAGATGTTTCTGAGAATTTAGACTTGGAGCCTATTTCACCCAAAAGTACTTACAGCATGCTAAATACAGTCCTGTGGAAGTTCCATTGAACAGAACTGCAATTATCTACGTTAACAGTTAAAAAATAAAGTGTAAAACAGAACCATGTTTATGTGGTTTGAAATCTCATAGTTTTCTAAATTTGGGATCCATAATACTTGCCAAAGGATTTCCAGGATAAAAAATATTAACGCTAATCTGTGCTTTCATTCTAATAAAATATCAGCATTCATTAGAAGATTAATTACTTCGGTATGCTCTACCAAGTACACAAAGACAGTAATAGCACTGATACTGTAAATTCAGTAGCTATTTTGAAACTTTCCCAGCCAATCTGTTTAATAAACACGCCTACTGTGCAATTTTGAGTATGTGATACATACAAAGCAGTTAGAAAATTATTTTCAATACATCACTTGAACCTTTATATTTACGACATGTTCACTTGCTATATTTTATCACCATTATACATAGAGGAAAACAGTGTGTACTATAGCTCAATGAACTGAGAATATTTTCTAAAAATATTTTTGTGGCTGAATTTAGTGCTCACGAAAGAGAGTTGTCAGAGCGGTTGGGCCGGCACAGAAGTGCAGATGGCGGCTGCACCGGCTCCCACACGCTTGTGTGCAGGGGACACAGCTGTCAGCTCACCTCCCGCTGGGTCTGCTACCCCAGGGGCTTCCCCGAGACAGCAGAGGCTGCCATTCAAACCAGCCCCCAAGATGGTTGGGTCACGCAGGCTAATGGGAGCTTCTGTCTCCCTTTTTGGTCCCTCTCGCGGACCTCAGGGTCCAAATCCCAGACCAGCAGTGACCCTGACCACCTCCCTCTGGCTCACTCACCACTGCTGGGTTTTTGCTCTCTTTCCTAGATCGTGTGACACGTTTATGGTCACAAGGACATCAGATCCTTTCCTCCCCACAAACGTTTCCGAGCATTTGATGTGGTGTCTTGCCTCCATCATGAAATGGAGCATCAAGGAACAGTAATATAACAGTAAAAACCCTGTGGTTAATTATAGCAGCTCCCCGTTGACTTTCAGGGCTGAGAGAGGGCCACAAAAGCCCTTCCTCCCGCCCCGTGTTTTTTTTTTTTTTTTAATATCTTCTATTACATTCCACCAGCCTTGATTTCTACTGTGCCTCTTCGTTGATAATGGCTGAGGACACTGGCTTGATGAAAGAGCGAAGGGAGAGAAAGGAGCAGTTCTCTGATTAGCCACCTGCTTGGATTGCACTGTCCTGTCCATCTAAGTGATAGAAAGTTGCACGTTTTCAACCTAATACAAAAATATTAACACTTCTGGACATTATAGGCATAAGTTGTTATATCTCTACAATATAATAATTTATACTGTACAGCTATAACAGATAACAAAAGGTGCAATCCTTTAAAAAAATCACACAGTTCACATGTTTTTATCATTTTATTTTTAAGTATAAACTTTTTAAACACTTTACATAAATTAACTCCTCTGAGACTAATATTTGATGTACAGTAAATTGTAATTCATATAAAAATCCATAAACAACTTGTCTCACATAATTTACAAAAAAATCAGGGCTTCCTTTGCTTATCAGTGACAAGAATTCTATTTGCCAGTTTTTTCCCCAAGGCAAACCACGTTAGCATTGTAAAATCCATTATTAAATCCCCGGCGGAGCAGAAGTCACTTGTGCCGATGTCCTTTTACAAAGCAGCACAGGGAAAGTGGTTGAGTTGTCTATAAACAGTAATTTTGCCCCACATTTTAAAATGAACAGAGATATATATCACATCCTATGCAGAGAGACTACTTCTTGTAAGCAAAGGTTGACAATTCGGTAATATTTGGAAACACTGTAGGCATTTTTGTTTTAAACTTTAAACACAGTGCCTCAAAGAAACAGATGGCCCACAACAAAATGTTTAGGCCTTTTTTTTCCTTTATGATTTTTTCTTTTAATACTTTCAGTCCAACTGAGTGCAGCGATATGCATATGTAAACATATTCTTTAAAGCCGATCACCTTTAAGGTCATTCAGAAAAAAGCTGTCTTTGTTTTTGTTTCTGTGTGTGTGTGTGTGTGTGTGTGTGTGTATTTTTTTAATAGCAGTATCATTCTCCTGGAAGGCTCTTCTGTGTTGGAGAGTCCGATTCGGATTGTGCTACAGAAAAATCTGCGCAAAAAGATGTGGTTTAGGCTCAAGAGAAATGCAGCAAACCAGTTTGGTGGTGGTGGCCAAGAGGGGGGCGCGGCCGCCTCTCCGCAGCCCGGCGGCCCGGGGGTTACCTCTTGCCGATCTCGCTTTGTCGGAGGAACTGGATGTTGTTGGCGCTGTCGGCCAGCTCGGGGTACTGCTCCACCGAGAGTACGTAGTACCCGTCGTAGCCCTGCACCTTGCCGGCGCTCAGCAGCTGGCGCTTCTCGCCCTCCGTCCAGAGGCGCGCGCCCTCCTCGCCGTCGCGCACGCGCTGCTGCTCGCGCGCCCAGGCCCGGGCGAGCGCGCGCTGCCGCGCCTGCTCCAGGATGCGCGCCTTCTCCTCGTCCAGCGTCATGCCGTAGCGCACGTGCAGCGCCAGCGCGCCGAACTGCATCTCCACGTCGGCGAACCTGCGAGTCCTGCCGTTGACCACGGTGGTGGACTGCGACACGGTCACGTTGATGCCGTTCTCCAGCGCCTTGCGGCCGCTCGTCAGCCGCAGCGTGCCCAGGTCGCTCTCGGGCGTGGTGGTCTTGATGAAGTAGTGCGTGTCCTTGCCCTCGATGGTGAAGTGCAGGTTTTCCAGGTAGTAGGCGTTGTTGAGCACGGCCGCCACCTTGATGCAGTCCTCGTTGGCGATGTTGAGCACGTTGGTCTGCACGCGGCCCTGGCTGACGGCCAGCATGACGCCCTTGCCGATCAGCGACTTGACGGTGGCGAACCACAGCCACGAGCGCGCGCCGCTGGCCTTGCGCCTGCTCACCTGCACCTCGGCCATCTTCCCCAGGGACAGGAAGGCCTTGGCTTGCCTCGCCACTTGCTGCTGAACGCCAAAAACGGGCTGAAAAGCGAAACACAACAGGGGGAGAGTTGAAAGAACAGCCGTAGCATCAGGTTGCTGGGGAGCCAGGCTGCCTGGCAGCTTCCCGTTTGGCCAGAGACGGGGTGGGCTGGCGAGCGCTAGGGTGTTTATTAAAACCTCATGTGGTTCTTTGGAGATGAAAAGGTCTACACAACCTGGGGTGGAGGGATGTATTCAGGATCCCCTCCCCTCAAGGTGATCCACAGGGATTTTGAAATGTTGAAAGAGGGAACTCCATTACTGTTGCTGAGAGCTTTTAAAAGTTTCTAACATGGGCAACATTCATGTCTGTAGTTTTCCTTTTGTCACATCCTGCCCTGCATGTGGGAAACCCAGTTTTCCAGACCCTCCACCCCAGGAGCTTTCTCCATAGGAGGCTGAAAAGAAAGCACCAAACACAGAAGAACTGGGAAGGCTGGGCGTGCTTGGGGCAGATCTCTGGGCCTCACTTTATGTGCTTTGAAGTGCTTTGTGCTCTAATTTAAGTCAACTCTGTCTTCTCCTTACGAACACAGATTTCAGCTGAAAATCACCAGTGTAAGCGCAGAACTGACTGTACCTGGAAAAGTGGACAGTAGGGGCAGCTGGAGGAGAGTATTTATTACTTCAGAAAAACAATTATTTATTGCAAACTTAGGGAGAGCAGACCATTTCCATTGGCAAGTGTTTGAAATTAGGGCATCTTAACCCACCCATCTCTTACTCTCCCAGATGTTTGTCTGGCCAGTGTTTCCCAAATGGAAACATCTGTTTTATCTTCAGCAGTGAAAGAAACTTCTTCTGCACTTGGGGCAGCTTCAATGTCTTTGCCTTTGATTCCCCAACCAGTCTTTACTATACACGTCTTTTGAGAGAAAACATGAACCATATTAAAAGGTTGCCGGGAAAAAAAAATTGGCATGTCCATTTGTACAGTTGGATTTAAGTGTTCTCAGGCATGTTGGAAAGTCATCCACAATTAGGGCATTCACGTTCAAACACACCAGGAAACTTCAGTATGTCTTCATGGTAGTATCAATGTAGATAGATTTGAAGTTAGAAACATTAAAATGGCTCCCAGAGCATAGGAATTTGATGGTGTTTGCTTTTGAAATGTAAAGGTGACATCTAAAATAACTGCTTTTATGTTAAGTGCATGAAATGCATACCAGAAAATAGGTATTGGCACTGTGGATATCATGTATGTGTATGTTTTAATCACAATTGCCTTTCTCGTCATATTCATTGAATGTACAGAAAACTGCTGGAGGGAGGGGAGGAATTAATCTTTCTAAGGGATTCTGTACTCTCTTCTCCTTATCATTATGGGATAACCTACAATTTTAATCTCCAGTTATCCTTGTGTTAACCTAAAAATCCTGATGTTCTGTTGTGCATTTCTTTCTGGTCTCTGAACGATGGGATTTTGAAGTATTATATTCTGCCATGGCAGTCTGACTTTGCAATTTTCCATTCTAATTTCTCACAATAGTTGCAGTCCTCCTGATCTGTTCGCTCCAGGAAAATTTACGAACATCTAGCTGTACCTACAGCCTTACTCTTATTTTATTTTTATTTTTAATTTTTCCCCATGAAACACTGCAAATATTTTAGAGGTGAACTCTGTGGCACTGTTCGTGGGCTGCTAATTTGTAATGTGAATCTCCTGCCCTCCTGTTTATTGTACCTTTGCTTGCAGGTCCCAAGTGCCATAAATGTGCTTTCATGGGGTTCTCTGTAGAAACTCAACACTCAAAAATGAGCTTCTGCATTTTATTACCTTTTGATAATGTCTTTGTGTTTTTATTAGCATCACTAAAAACAGAGTAGCAAGCCCCTGGTTTGCGGAGCAGAAATGCGGAAGAAGTATCAATTTTCTCTCTCCAAAAGGGTGAAAGAGTGTCTTTGGTACAGTTTTCACAAGGGTAGTTTGATTCAATATGGGTAAATATGACACAGGGAAGCCATTTGTCACCTTTTCCTAGTTTTGCATTCTGTTTCTTACCGGCACATCATCCCACTGCTGACTCTTCACAAGTTCGTAGGAAGGTTCTGTTAAATCAAATTTGGGAACAGGGAATCCAGGAATAGCATTGTGCAGATGGAAGCCAAATGTCACCAGCCAGCTGTTAACATCTAGGAGGAGAATGTTCAAAAGGAAAGGTGCTGGAGATTATTTTGTACTTTCATAAATTTCAGTTCTTACCTTACAGAAAGCCCAGTTTCACAAATAATCTGAAAACGAGCACGTTTGCCTTCCTCCTGCCGTCTCAAATCTGCTATTTTTAGACACGAAGACAATAACCTCAGTAGCAGAACTATGGCAAATGCTATGGCAAATGTCTCACTGTAGATACTCACTTAGACTGGAGAGACTGTCATCAGTGCAAAACTGCATCCTGTGCTGCCAGTAATAGTGATAAAAAGGGTAATAACAGTGCACAGCAGCATGAAAAAGACATAGTTGTAGAAAACAAATGAAATTTGTTTTGTAGTTAGTACAGGCTGGTCTTAAATAGAAGTTGTATGTTACTAGCTTTCAAAAGTGATTGCCTAAGGATATGCGGACTTCTACAACCCATTTTCTATTAATAAAAACCCTAAATTGAGACGATTAAAATGAACAGTTGATTCTTAATCAAAGATGAATGCTAAAAGCTGGCAACACTGGCCAAGGGCACAGAAGTTCTGATTACCATCAGTTATGACTTCAAAAGCTCACTGTGCACAGGTGGAGACAAACTTTTTGGGGAGAGAACCTGGAAACCTTTAAAATGGTATTTTAAAATATTGCCATGTGACTCCAAAAGCCATTAAGCTCAGAATAAGGCTTTTATTCTATTCTGGAGGTTATAATGTTACAGAACTACTCAGCAGGCTTGCAGGTTTATGAGTACAGTTGGGTGTAGATTATTTTATATATTTAAGCACATTGCTGGAAAATTTGAAATTGCATTTCACCTAATATATTTTATGCTGTTCCATCTCTCTTTTGATGTTTTTCAGAAAATGCTGCTATGGCATTCCCTGTAGTCCATGTTGCTAGGAGAGGACAAATTCAGGAGCTGTGGGCTTTCCAGCCTTTCAGCCAGCCCCTGTCAACACCCCTTAAATAACCAGTGGTAAACTGCATGTCAGAATGATGGAGAGCCGCTTGCTTCCCATTTCCTTCTCTGGGGCACGAACTCTCACCTCATCGCCAGGCGGGCAGGTCCTTTGTCCAGGAATCACATGGCTACAAAACCACGGTGTTCTCTCTGTTTTACGTGTGGTAGTGGTAGTGCACAGAGATAAATCCCCACATTTTCACATAGCATGGAACACGACACTTTTTAGGGGACAATGTACATAAGATTACAAGGGAGTCTTATGTTTTGGGGAAAATTCTTTCTCTCAAATGTTGGTGTACTGAAGGCAAAGATTCTCTTACTCTGAATGTTGTTTGCCTAAGTGAAAAGCAAAGGGTGCTAAATATTAAAAAGCATGGCCAAACTACTGGGATTTGAATCAGGTATGTCCCGAAACACCCTAAAGTAAGAACACCATGACGGTGTTGCCGAATCGCGACGCAGAGAGAAGGGACTTTCAGTTGGTTTACGTGGAACACCATGCAGAAACTTTTGGGGGTCTGGGAGGGTGGGAAACACGGTGAGGAGGAGGCAGCATTGTGAGAGCTGTCCTGAGAGCAGAGAGAACAGATAACTCTGTGTATCTCAAATACTGAGCCAGAAAAGAGGCAGCTGGAAGGAGCAGGGAACACAAGCTAAAAGGAAGCAGGAAAACCCAACCAAACTAAGACAAAAAATCAAGAAAGAGCTGTCCTCATGAAACATAAATGCGGTAGAAAGGTTAGTGATGGCAGTCTAAATAAGGACTGGAAGGCTGGAAGGGACAATTCTGAAGTCTTAAAGTAGAACAACCAAAGAGAACTAGAGCACCTTTGTTTCATCTGGGTGGTTCTGTGGTGGCAGAAGCGGGAACTATGTTTTAAATCTTGCAAGTCTAAGAGTAACATGTACTAAACTTGGAAAGATAAGGAATCGATAGCCTGAAAATTACTCTGTATTAGTGGAAAAATCAGTGTGCTTTTATTAGTGTCACTAAATAGCAATGGAGATCATGGCGTAAGAGGATAAAGACGTAAGAACACAAACAGGATCTGCTGGCTGAACAGCTGCCGGCTGACACTGCTCTATCACTGTCCTGAGGCGACGGTGACGGGAGGGGCGTGCGCACCTCCCAGGAATGAGATGTGTGTCACCGTTGTGTTTCAGACTGACCGTTTCCATTGCAAGTTTCTATATGGACGGAGGCCCTACGTTACACATTTGCAAGGTACTTAACATTTAAAGCAGAGCTGTGTATGACGTGTGATGGGAAAACGTGCTGAATGCTTTAAAAATTTGTCACATAAAAGACACATTGCCACCAACCCCCCTCAAAATACTCCCTCTTGCTTCAAGCACACTTATCCCGCTGTTCTTGCCACTTTCTGAAGCAGTTGTGCAAGTCCTCTTCCACGAGTATCTTCAGTTGTGCTGTTGCGACTGCCTTGGTGACCTGAACTGATTCAACAGGGTCCCATTTACGGTCATTTTGACTTTGGGGGAGGCCAGAAGTTGCCGGGTACCAGATCTGGTGAATAAGGTGCAGGAGGGCACAACACGATGTTTTTCTGATTCTGCCTTTCTGTTGGATGGCATTTGGCAGCAACTTTCACCATATTTTTGGTCCTACCTCGTAAAGGCTCTCGTAAAAGAGAACTTTCAGAGCTGCTTCATAAAGTAGCAAGAAGGATTAGGTACGTTGTTGAAAGTAAAAGTATCTGGAGAGGAATTAATGGCAACACGTCTTTTACTGTAGCATATTTTTTAAACTGTAAATATTCACTATATATTTTGATCTTCATGGATTCAGGACTGGAGATTGAACCCAGAGTGCGTGCGTGCTGGGCAAGCGCCCCGCCACTGAGCTACATCTCTAGGCCTCGTAACGTCCTGAGACAGGGTCTTGGTAAATTGGCCAGGCTGACCTTGACTTGTGATCTTCCTGCTTCAGCCTCTTGTGTAGCTGGGATTACAGGTGTGTACAGCTATGCTTGCATCAAAATCGAACATTTTCTTATGTTTCTGTCGCAGGTAGGAACTAATGTTTGCATTTTATAGCTGAGGCAGCTGCCATAGTTTAGGTGTTGGATGTTCCCCAGCTGTCCGTGTTACAGGCTTGGTACTCAGGGTGGAGGTGTGGACCCTTTGAGAGGTAGGCCCTTGTGGGAGGGCCTTCGGTCATTGGGAGTGTGCCTCGAAAGGAAGCGCGGACCCTGGCCTTTTCCTCTTTGACTTTGCTTTTGATGAAGTGAGAAGTTTTCCTCTGCCACATGCTCTTGCCACAACATGCTGCCTCAACACAGGTCCAAAGTGATGGATCAAGCATAGACTGCGAACTCTATAAAAGTGTGAGCCAAAATAAATCTCTCTCTTTCTAAGATATTTCTTGAATTTTTTTTCCCTGTGCTGGGGATTGAACCCAGGAACTTGCACATGCCAGGCAAGCATTCTACCACAAAGCCACATTCCCAGCTCTGCTTGGTTGTTTTATTACAGTACTAGAAAGTTACTATAGCAACTGAGATACAAAAAAATATTTTGCCTATAAAGCCACACAGTTAATAGGAGAGGAAATGAAACTGGAATTTTAGTTTTGGGACTTCAAGTTTATTATGTTTTCTGCTCCCCCAAATCTCTTCCCTTAATGACTGGATTCCATTTTGTGGCTAAAACTTGTTGCCTTAGGCATTGGCAGGGAGAATGGAAAGTAAGTATGTTTCATTCTTCCTTTGTACTTCTCTATGGATTCAAACAGGAATAAATGTATTTAAAAGGTCAGTTCTAGTTATTTTGCATATTAATTTAATGGTTACAGGAATTTAAAGGGGAAAAATATGCTTACCTGTGATGTAATCTTTCACGTCATGGATTTTGCTTGCAGGGTTGTTATTCCTAAACATATACAGGTTAAACGGGGCTGGGTCCTTCCCGATTCTTTTCCAGATTTCTATGTCAGGTGTTGTCCATCGTCCTGCCAAAATGTCATAGTCTCTTTCTCCAAAGTGGATTAATTTGGTGAGTGGGTCATACAGGCCACCATGAAATCCAATTACCAGCTGAAAGTCAATGTTGGAGTCAAAATAGATTTCACCATATGCAGTGTACTGAATCTGTTTTAGCATAAGCCCGTTGCTGCTGAACACAGCCAGCGGCGTCCCTGTGTTATCTGACGCGATGTAGAATTCATCCCCGCTGCTGATCTCCATGGCAAACAGGTGTCCTTGGAGATCATAATAAAGGGAGGTGATTTCTGAGCTTGAATGGTTATAGACATGAGTAATCCTAGTGGGATAGGTTAGGTCAGCGTAAAAAAACTGCAGATGCTGCCCCAGACTGGTTTTGCTTGAAACTCGCCTTCCCAGGCCATCATAACGATAGATCACTGTCCAGCCACTGCCTTTACTGTAAACGCGAGTTAGAAGTCCCTTGGAGCTATATTCAAAGATTTCTGTGCCTCTTTGACGTAGGAAACCATCTTCATCCAACCGATACTGGACGTCCCCCAGTCGAGTGATTCTGTCTCGCAGGTCATACCGAAGAGGTGTCAGACGTGCGCTGTTGCTTGGGTTCAGTAAATGGAGATTTCCGTTCAGATCATAGTTGTAACGCCACATGATCTTCTCATTTAGGTAAACTGTTTGGAGCTGTCCATCAACATCATATTCATAAGCATATTTGGTAGTGTTGGCAAAGGGGCCTATTTTAATCTCTCTCTTGGTTACCCGACCCATGTTATCATATTGAATTGTAATCCAGTACATGAGTGACCTGAATATCTCATACTGAATTTCCTTGATGCGGCCATGTGCATCAAAGTGCTTTGTATACGTCATCACAGCTGTGGAGATGATTTGGTTAATATCATAATATATAACTCCAAATTTTCCAAACTGCTCAACTTTGCCAGAAATGTCATCAAACTGATAGAGATCAATGGGCAGTGGCGTTTCGTTGATGACACCCTGCATGCTGGTCACTCGAAAGCTGTTGTCATAGCTATAGTCGAATCGTGCATTTACCATTCCATCTTCACTAAAGCGGAAAATCTGTCTGTCAATCAGTGGGCCAATTTGCCTGTATCTAATGGTGCAGATAAAACCATCACTCTGGAGGTTTACTGTTTTTAGGACTCCTGCTGTTTCATCATAGGTAAAACTGACTCTTGTGCTATCATATAAAATTTCTGAGAGCCTGGTCTGCCTTCTATACTTGAATAGGACCCTCCGACTTGTACCCAGGAAAGCTGTTTGTAGGAGCAGCCCCTCCTCATTGTAGTCTGTGATGATGGAGGCGTTGCTTTCTGGGGGGTTGTATATGTTGCGATAATAGCCGATGGACCGGATGGTTTGCATGGTGTGGCGAGCCACACTGGGCATGGTGATGGCAGACAGGCGGTCCCACATATCATATTCGAAGATATACTGCCGCTGGCTGTGAAGCAGAAGAACCATGGACTGCAAAGAAAGCACAAACTGTTACCCAGTGTTTATGAAAGGGGGAAGAGAAAGAGGATTTAGTGACCACAGATATACAGAAACATTCCGCCTGAGAAAATGATTTTCATTTTAATTGAGTTGTCCTTGACCTTACACGTTGTTAACGATTCCCTGCCTAATTTGCTTGTATACTTAATTGTGAGGGGTTCTGCAATTAGAGGTTCAAGATTCATAATGTGCTACTTGTCATGATTGTACCATTCTTTTTCTAGGCATTCACAGCCAACCAGCAGATTGTCAATGGATTCGGCTAAGTTGTAATACAGACACGAATAAAGGTGCTTTAAAGACAGTATTTCAAGGGGAAATGCAGTCTATCCATAATTAGCAATTATATAGTAAGGTGGTTTTTCCCCCTTGTTTGATTGAAGAGCCACTCAAATCATGTTTTAATTTCCAGTGTGTTTGGGGGAGGAGCAAAACATTCAAAATACTATTTTATGAAGAAGAGACATAAAGTTAGCCAAAAATGGATAATGTGAATAACATATAGAATCAGTGTCAACAAACACCGATCACATGATGAATGAGAGCTAATAAATGCCCTTAATAGAAATGCAGGTTTAGATATGGTTTGCACAGGACATCTGTATTGACAATAAAATCTACATTTTGCTATTTTCTTTTGGTACCAAATCTAATTTGTACCTCAGTTTTCTACCTCATAATGGTTCCTGGACTACATATGCTTTGGTACTAAATCACAGAGTGAATGAATATACAAAAAAAAGTAAGCTCTGCATAGGTTTGTGAGTGATTACAGGAAGACAAATGGGCCAATAGGAGAGAAGGTGAACCCTGAGGCCAGTCAAGTGAAACGACCGTAATAAAGGGCAGGGCTGGTTCCTCCCTCTGACAGCTGGCTGTAACCCATGAGATCAGATGGAATGATGGCAGGACAGGAAAGATGGTGAGGGAGGGAGTCACCCTTTCTTTTGACATGCAAATGCATACTATTACGACCAAGGCACATTGTTTTCATTTTCTACCATCTTCACAAACAGGCTTCATGACTTAGGCTCCCGAACAACTTCTGTGGCCAAATTTAGGGGCAGTTTTTGTATTCAGGCTGTTATAATTTGGATCTTAAATACCCTCCTAAAGCCATGTGTTGCTATCTTGGTCACCAGCCTATAGCACTAGTGAGGGGTGGTGAAATCTTCAGGAGGAGAAGTCTAGTGAGGGCAGGCAGATCACGGGGGTGTGGCCTTAAAGGGGACCCCGGGGTGCTGGGCCCTTCCTTGCTCTTTGCTTCCTGCCATAGGAGGTTAGCAGCTCTGCTCCACCACATGCTCCTGGTCATGGTGTTCTGATTCACCTTGGGCCCCAAACCAAGGAGCTAAGCAACCGCAGACTGAAACCTCTGAAACTGTGAGCCACAGTAAATCCTCATGCAAACCATCTGGTCCCACGTTGCCTGTCTCATGTATTTTGTTCCAGTGATGGAAAGCTAACTGATACATGGGTTGTGTAATAAATGTCTGGAGAGTTTTTCCTAACAGTTTGTATTTTTCCATGGAAGGGTTGGAGTAGTACAGGTCATAGGAATTGATACCTAGTTTTACAGTCATTCAACTTCACGTTTGAAAGTAGTAAAGCACTGCTTATCTAGGATAAGTTTTGGCTTTGCATCACTCTGCTGGCAAGGAAATGGAAATAGACTTTAGAAATTTGGGAGAGATGATGAGAAAGGATTCAATGGCTTTTCTGTTCTCTACAGATGCATGAAGGTGACCTTGGTTACTGCCTTTCTCATTTTGTGACAGCAGCTCTTATCAATGATACATTCCTTGGCTCCTTTTAAACATTTTTCAGCCACCTTTTCATTGCTACTATCAGGGTTTTTTTTTTTTTTTTTGAAGAGGGGGCTCTGGGTACTTGTATTTTTGTTACTCTTCCCTGAAATGTACTTAAATTAGAAAACTGTCCCAGTCTGTTCCTCTCTCACTTGGAAACACTGTGTAGGGCTACTCAGGTTGGAGGGCAAAATATCTGCCAAGTGTCAGGATTTATTCCTAGAAAGGTATGTGTAAGGGGCTTATTCTGTGGTCTCCCAACAAACAGCCAGTCGCGAGTGGAATGCTCAGCACAGAGGGAGCTTGCCATCTGACAGGTACAGCTTCTGGCCTCAAGGGCCAGGCTCCCGTGAGGACAGGAGACAGGTGGGTGTTCAGGAGGGTCCTGCTTGAAAACATTCCAGGGTTGAGGAGGTGCCATAAGACTGGCAGCCCCACACTGCACTTTGCATCTGAAACTGGTTCTCGGGGAGATTGGTCTTTGGAATCAGACAGGACGGGTTGCACGTAGGGGTTAGGTGCACACTGAGGTGTTCTGCAGAGAACCTCTAGTGAACAGTAAGATCATGAGTAGTGAGCATAGCAATGATGTGCATGTGATTTTTCTGGATGACAAAAGTTAGTCTGCGTCATATTTATATATGGAAAGGTGGAGGCAGTAACTGTTAAGAGTTGAGTTTGTAATTTAAGGCTGCTGTGAAATTGGGTAGTGGAGCACTTTGAGATTTGAGTTATAAGACCTCAAAACCAAATCATTTTCTAGTGCTAATGTTTGTCTCAAAGGCAAATGAAACATCACATGAATATGCTCTTTGATGGATTATATTTCTTATGAAAAGAATTATAGGGAGATCATCCTTTTCCTTTTCTTCCTTTTGTTTCTCTTTCATTCCCTCTTCACCCAGTCAGTACCCCAAGCCACACATCATACAGCTTAGCATTCTGCACCCGTGTAACTAAGTCTCCATTTCTGATATTGTGTACATTCTAGGAATGGAACATGCCTGAACTCTCGTGCGGATCTATTATATGGAGAAGAATGGAAAGATACCACAAAGTATCTGAAAGTGTGGCTTTCTAGGAAAATAGCCTCTTTTGGTTAATAATGCGTAAATAGGACCTACATGCTTTTTATAGTTATGTTGAAGCTCTGCCAGAAACAACAAAAAACTGACAGCTTTAACTGTGCTAATGTAAGGCTCTTTCCCAAATGAAAGAGCCGGCACAGAAATTATTTACAAATGACTAACCCAACTCAAGGTCTAATTTGTGAATGTTGTCAGTGTGTAAGCTTGGCAGGTGGATAGTGTTAGTGCTTGTTTGTTTACAGCATAAATCACTTAAAAGGGTCTCGGATAGGAGAACTTAACTAAGGAGAATTACTTCACTAATGCAGAAATTCATCACTGCTGTATTACTGTGACTGCCATATTGATACTTAGAATAATAAATGGAACTCTGTCATGTGCTAGAGTTTTTTTCCCTCATAGTGCTTAAGGCGACTGCTGAAGAATGCTAATCATCCCCTCCCCATTTACAACCTCAGTGTGTAGGCATACCTTTTCTAAGTATGTGTAACTCCATGTTTTACCATCAGCAAAGACCCGGGATACAATTCTCCCCTGTCCGTCATAATCTATTTTCTCACTAGTAGTTCCTCGCTGGATGCTGGCAATTTGACCTGTGGATGAATAGGTGACGTTGACGGCCATCAGTTTGCTGCTTGGCAGCCAGAGAGTTGGGTGCCCTGATGTGTCATAGGCGATCCTCAGTAGAAATTTACGGTGGTCATCATAGATCTTTTCTGTCTTTGTTGGTCGATCAAAGTCCACAGAAAGGAGGTTTCTGCCGTTAACCTGTTACCACACAAATGAGATCATTAAATAAATCATGTTATTCCAATAGCAGTCACTTATTACTCTTCTGAGTCCCTAATATTGTTTAAATACCACTTATGATGATTTATTCTCTTTGTCAGTAAATTAATTTAGCAACTTCTTGGGTAGAAATGCAAGGCAGTTGATGAATTTTTTTTAAAGGGTTTTATTAAACAGAAACACAGGCTGGTATTTGTTCAAAACCTTTTCAATTACATTTTGTATAGTAAATCAACTGATTAAAAAAAACCCCAAAATGTATTTGCTTTACATTTTTTTCCCGGATGATCTGAGGGTGAGAAACATGACACCTTTGTAAATTACTCAACGCTCCTCCCCCAAAAAGACATTGGAAAATAATTGCTTAGTAAATTAATCATGGTTACATTAAATAACACACAGTGGTAAATGTGACTCTAACCCTTAGAAGAGCAGTTAAGTAGAAGTTGGAACCCACATTACTGTAAATTATTAATGAGTTTAAATAGCAGGAGGTTACAAACATGATCATTGCTTTTGGCCCGGTGCTGAAAAGTCACATAGAATGCTGTTTGCTTCTGATAACATCTGGTTAACTGGCAGGGACTTTAGAGTTCCTTACTACCATATATCCATGGTCTGAATATTGTACTTAATTTACAAATCCAGCACCAAGTTGCTGTAATAGTGACTGTGTGACTAAGTGCCATGTCCAGAATATTTGACTAAGTCTGGCTGTGCCTGTCTGTGATCCAACGCACACACAGACTGCCACTTGTTTTTACAGTGGGAATGTGGTCCTGATTCAGTTCTGCTTCACAAATAGTCTGCAGTGTTTGCAGACTGCGAAGCCTAAAGGGCAGATGCCAAGACCTATTCATTCTTTGGTCTTCTCTACAGCACCTTTATGGGGATGGTGGCTTGTAAATACGAAAGTCTCATTAACTGTTTGCATTGTGAAAAATTAAATGAGAAAGCTTTCATTTTACATGACCGTGTCTTAACTAGAATCATCAAAATTGACAATTCCAGCTGATTTGTTTTATATGCACGTGCTACAGTTTGGATGTAGTTTTTCCCTGCCAAAATACAGGTTGGAATTTGGTTGCCCATATAGTGGTATTGCAGGGTGGAGCCTTAAGAGGAATGTCTTTCTCAAGAGATGGGAGTAGTTCTCGTGGGACTAGATTAATTCTCCCGAGAGCAGGTTATTATAAACTGTTAGCTCCTTTGTCCCCTTCCAAACTGCCCATTTGGCCTTCTACTTCCTGCCATAAAGCTCTCACCAGAAGCTGAGCAGATGCTTGTGTTATGATATTAGACATTCAGAACCATGACCCAAAATAAACCTATTTCCTTTATAAATTACCCAGTCTCTGGTATACTGTTGTAACAATAGAAAGACTACATATAAAACTGTTACACATATACACAGACACATACACATTCATGTTCATTTGTATTTACATGTAAATGTATGTGTGTGTGCATATATAACAAATATGTATATTTGTGTAAATCCAAGGTAAAACTAGTTTTTGCTTTCTACAGTTGACAGTGAACACACCACATGCAAAAGTAATCCTTAGACTTTTGCAATTAGTTGTTCAAGGGGAGTACTTTGAAGTCCATAGAAATGTAACATTATAAGTTAAGAAGAAACAGTGTTGGGGAGAAAAGCCTCCGAAGAATCAATTTACAAAAAATGGGAGGGTAGAGCCCTGGTACAACACTGTACCACAGTAAAAACGTGTGTGCTGGGACAGATATGGGGAGGGAGGGAGGAAGGGAGAGGGAGAGAGACTGTCTGTCTTGGTGGGAGGAACCCAGGAGACAAAAAGCCTGGTCTTCAGGCCTGACAAGGCTTAGGAGCAGCCTGCCTTTGGGCTTTTAAACCCTCCGAATCTGTTCCATCCATTGTGAACAAAGAGGTCAGATTAGATCCCTCAGGCACTGTCTCTCAATAAGTTTTACTGGACTCTGACCAGCTGGCTGGAGGCTTTTTGACCTTCCACTTTCCCATGCAGAAATGTCTGCTTATTAGTTGCTTTCTGCTTCATGTGACTTTTGTGAAACTTGTTGGGTTTCACTTTGCAGAATGCTTATTGTACTCTGAAGAAGCTACTAGTGACTGTTAAAATATCCTTTTTTTTAAAATTTGTTTTTATTTTTATTAGTACATGTTTACAGTACATAATGGTTACATTTATCATGGGGAGTTGGTACCTGTATATAACACATTTTAATATTTTTTTCATCCCCTTGCCCTCCCTGCTCCTTCTGTCTCTTGGTCCCCTTCATATTTGCAGAAGCTCTATCTCCATTTTTCCAATTCTGTTTTTTCATAACCCTGCCCCCCTCGTTATCTTTTCTGAAGTCTGTAGAAAGATTCAATATCAAATTAACTTGACAACTGGCAGAATCAAGTGCCAGCACATACAGAGTACTACTCTCTCATAAGGAAGGATAAACGAGTGATTTGTAGAAAAATGGATACACCTTGAATCTATAATGTTAAGTGAAATAAATCAGATACACAAGCTTAAATATTCCATGGTTTCTCATTTATATGAGAAACCCAAAATATAAATAAAGAGAAAAATAAAACATACATAATAGGAAATAGGGAGATCAGTTGTTTGCAAATGGAAAGGGGACCAAGAGATGGAGGGAGGAGGGAAGGAGGAAAGGGAAAAGGGATGAAAAGAAAATTAAGATGTGTTACGTACTTGTACCAACCAAATCTACACAAGGAATGTGATCATTATGTACCGCAAACATGCAGTACATATAAATAAATAAAATACTTATAAAAAATAAATATTGGAATAAAATAAAAATTGGAAAAAAAAGAGTTTTGCATATTGAAATGGTTTCATTAGGGCTCTTGGGTTTCTCAGCTTGTGTTTTAAAGTAAATCCCCCTGAATGTTCAAGTTTGTCCTCTTTTTTTCCCTTCCTTGGGCTATTCCAGGCTAGGAATAACCATGAAACACTGACTGTGTAGTTTCCATGGACAATACTGCCCATGTTATTGCCCCATCTGTTTGTATTTTACTTTGCCTTCATTTTAATTTGTACTGCCATTCTTTACTGCTTTCCTTAACTCTCTTTTATCTCTGCAGTATTTCCTCTGGTTAGGGTAAAAGAAATCTGGACTGCAGATCTGGTATGATTGGCTGCTGCAGCAGAAGGGCAAAAAGGTCTGCAACCCCATCTTTTCACAACCTTTACCCTGCTACTGGATTCTGATTTGGTGTTTTGGTTTGTGACTATGGCTACATGATGCCAAAACCCCCAGATGAAAAAAAATATTCCCACTGCTGCCATTGTGTCTGTACCAAACACGTCAGTATTTGGAACCATCTGGGAGCACAATGAGACCAAACAGTGGGATGGATGCTTTAATTCTTTTTGTATAGACAAATACTGTATGCAATGCCTTTCTTGTATCCTCAGATTGAAGCAATAACTTTGTTTTGTGAGTGCTTTTACTCACATTTCTAACAGAAGCCAACGCTTTAGCCATTATTATTTCCAGACACCAGTGCTGTTATTCAGTGTTTAAAAATTTCAAAAGATACTAACAGACTTCCCTTTTTACAAATCCCTCCCAAATACTCCCAGACTTTTTTCTTTTGTTATTGCAAACAGTGTGCAGTCAAGGGATACGTTCATGCCAAGACATTATCCTGCTTCACCATACGTTTTAGAAATTATAGTAACTTCGTGATTTTTGGGGGGTTTATAATCATAAAACACCAGCATTATTCTGTGCCCCATCAACTTTTAATAAACATTTTAAGTAATAAAATATCAAGTTAAACTGAATAAATCTAAAGATGAAAAACCTTAGATCATTATTACTATATATACATAGTATGTGTGGCAGATCACCATGAATTCTTTTGTGTTATGCTGTATTTCTCTTAAGCATGAAAAACCTCCATTTCAAAGATAATGTCTGCATAGTTGTAAATATTCACAATGTCCCCTTGATACTGGGCAGGGGACAGTTACATTTTCCCTCTGCAATGCTTCAGAAAATGGAGTCCTAAGGACATCCAATAGTTTTGTCAAAGAGAGGTGCCATCGCCATAGAGTTACACTCATTCGTCCAAAATGTCCCGGAGGGGAGTGCAGTGGGGCTGGTGGTGTCACCCAGCGTGCTTGGCGACAATATCAAGCTTTTCTTGAGTCACTGTTGGAGCACCAACTTGCTGCAGATTGCTGTGTGTTTCTGCACCCACCACAGTGCTGCCTGCATGTGCAATCCTGCTTCAGGCCGAGATGCTCAGTTAAAACATCACCCAAACGTGATGGGCACAGTAAGACTTAAATGTGCTATCATATTTAGGTACGCCTTCAAACATACTTTTGGCTCTTGAATTCTGAGAATTTCTTTGTGAATGATTCATTGTAATTCTTTCTTTCAGCATCTGAATTCTGGGTAGGCTTAGGAGATAAATTTTACTATTAGAATGCTACAACAATTTTGGGGGTAACTGAAGGCTATTTCTAAAGTCCATAACATCACTGATAAAAATTAGGACTATTTACCAATTATTATAAGGCAAAGACAAGCAACTGATATGCAATTAGCTACATACTTATTAGTAACGTTAGCTACCAATAAATCAGTTACACAATTAGCTTTAATCTACTATGCTTTTCTACATCTCTATCAAGATTTTATGTACCTGTAATTTCCTACTGTTATTTATCTCCTTCCTAATATATTTCACAGAAAATGCATTTTGTGTTGCTAAATTCTTACATATTTTTCCTAAGTTTTGTCTTTTTAAAACCTTTTACTCTATTATGCACACACTTTTGTATAGTGTTTATCTATCTACATATTTTATCTATGAAATCTAATGTTAGATTTGTTTACAGCAATCAAGCACCTGCAAGCATGCTTCTCTTAGGAAGATCTAAATGCCCCGAAACAAATAACCCATACCATAAGGCTGGCTTTCCTCGTTGTTTCTTTCAGTGAAAAGATATTCGAGTCTACCAAGTAACAGGCACGTAGCTAAATTTAGGTCAAAAACTTGAAAATGAAAAGAAGTTTCTGCTGGGAAACAATGAGAAGTAGGAGAGGACATGTTTTGGGTCTCAGAAAAGGCGGGAGGATACAAATGGCTCTGCGGGCCGATTCAGGTCATGCATGGATACAGGCCTTCTGGCCTACTCTTCTCCTCCCTGTACTGGCAGACTTCTGGTTCAGTCCCCGAACCAGCCTTTCAGAGCCTCACTTTTGCCTTAGAATTCCTCTCCTGGAATCCACAGAGGAACAAAATTAGCAGTCAGAGCTGGCACATCCAATCTTATCTTGGAAAGTAAGAAACCCTCCCTTGTGATCCTGGCATTGTCTCTAGGAGAGCAATCAAACATATCAGCTGGAAATCTCCTTTCAGTATGACTGCACAGGCCATTTAAAATAGTGTATTTTCTGAAATGTCTTGCTGAGCCATTGTGGTTCTGCTATTTAGAAAGGAAGAAACTAACACCCATGCCTGTGTGCAAGAGTCCCTTCCTCCCTTAAGAGAGGGATTGTCTTAGTTTAGAATGAGGCTTCCGAATGGGTTTTCTGTCTTTTCCTCTACTCTTCTTAATTTCTTTTATGCTACTTACTCAAAAAGGGGTTAGGGGGTGCACACTGAGATGTAACTTGTCTCAAAGAACAGCAATCCATATGTGGTCAGCTTAGGGACAAGGCCTTTCCCACTTCTCCCTTTTCTTTAGTGTTTTCCTTCCTGGCACAATGAACAGCTCCTTCCTAGGCATCTGTTGTGTGGGTAGAAACATCCAGTGTTTGCATATGTGGTTGAAAGTCTCTGGCTTAGGGTTAAGGAATATATAACCATGCCTTTTATTTTCAAAGTACTTTCACATCGTTTTAGTTGATTCATGTAACAACTGTGTAAAAAAGAGGCAGTGTAGGGAAAAGCTAGTTTATTTGTAATATAGCTATGGGTATCATATACATCATAATGTTGTGATGTACCTAGGTAATAGATAATCTATCCCGTAACACAGATGTCTCCATATACATAAGGAAACAAGGATTCAGAGGTGTTATAATTTCCCCATGAGGTTTACTATTAGTACAATGTGGAGCCTGACCTAGAACGGGTATTCCCTGAATTCTGGTTAAGCACTCTGTCTGTGGTAGGTAGAGTGAGAACACAAGTATGAGCAGTGCCTTTGTGTCTTTAATGAAAGTCTGTGTCTGAGAATGGGTGTGACCATGTAGGTGTGATATAATCTTTGCTTCAGGGATAGGAAAGAAAGGCCTGTGAACAGCTTTCACTTCATAAGGGCCACGGAAGCAAGGTCCAGGGAGGAAGCCGGAAGTGGCAGCAGCTGATGAAGATGAAGGCAGCCACTGCCTTCTAGATTCAGGAGAAGAGAAGCAGGAGGCTGGAGTTCTCTCTAGCAACATACCATGACTGCATGAGAGGGATCAGAAAGAGGTGCAGGGCTTGACTTACTACCTTTTGCTTTACCTTTGACCCTCGTTCTGTTTTCTCTTCTAGTGTCCTATTATGTTTCCTTCTCAGTCCTCTGACTGGCCTGCCCTCCCTCTAGCCTCCTTTAGCTGTAGCCTGCCAAAGTGGATCCAGAGAGGATTGAAGCCAGGGCATCCTGGATCCCACAGCCTGGGAATGCATGAGGTGGGAACATACAGTGCCAATTCTAGAAATTGTTTAGAGTCCCATACACGTGCCTTGCACTTGAAGTGGAATCAGAATATAAACTGTAAGTTGGCTACAATCTGTATTTGATCCACTGATTCTTTTTACTTCATTTCTATTTCTTGGAAATAGCCAGAAGTAATATTCAGTTGCTGTTTCTTACTTTGAAGGATTGCCAAGGTAAATAACGTGGGCCTGTTTGGATAATAATTTAGCCACTTCTAGTACAGAAAAAAGGACATTAATAGTGAATTCCGTGTTTTGTTCTCACTTCTTGATTTTAAGTAATTTATTTAAATGGCAAGGGAAGTAATGTTAGGAAGAATTATATACATTTATCTGGTAGACTTAAATTTGTTTGCTAATATAAAGAATGAATCAGGTTCAGTTTATCGTGGCTGAAGGTGATTTCTTGCAACCTGTGTTTCAGTATTTAATCTATGTTGTCTTTGCCAAATAGCATCATAAATCACAGCTTGCCTTCTAGATATATTTGGTCCATAACGTAAGAGCGATAAGAAAAAACCTAACAAGTAAAGGCAGAGAATATTTTGCAAAGCTCAATTACAGTAGCATAATGAGAAATATCACATTTCTTATAAAAAAGTAATGTAAGTTGGGGGTTTTCCATCAATAGTGGAGCAGCAACAGTTAGGTTCTGAGATTGGTAGTCTTACTATGTGTCCGAAGTATAGTTTAAAATATTGAGAATGTAAAGGAAAAATTCACCTTTCAATGTCCAGGCTATATCAATATACGTATATATGATTGGGAAAACTTCTAGTAATTAAGCCAATTCTTATTCATCCCCATTTCTATATTAAGAAGCCATCACTCTTAACCCAGCAGGTAAAGAAAAAACCTAAGATTATTAAAATAACCTCAGTAAAACAAGAAACAATTGACTTTCAAGCTAGTTGGGAATATATTATATGTAATTCCCTAATTTGTCAGGGAAGAATATAATTATTCAGATATTTCTGAAAGAGGTGATTCTCACTATGAACAGTCTTAACAACCTGATGGATGTTATATCTCACGCTCTAAGGTAGTGGGTCGCCCCCCACCTCGAGCATGGCACTCTCACACTCAGGGTGGCACATGGTGACAGGAGATGAATCCTGCCCTCATGAACAGGCCATCTGCCGGACACAGGGGACCAGACTGCCTCCTGTACTCTCCATCACTTACCCTGAGCTTTCGACCAAACACGTTGACCTTTCCTTGGGCTTGTTCTTTCCGGAATCTCCACTCCACCAAGTTTTGACCGTTTTCACCTGGAAGTGTCATGTTTCTTTTGGCCACTGTTGGATTTGCGGTGCCGGCCAGAACGTGGGGCTCTGTTTGGTAGTGTGAATCCAGACCACTGGCATAGATTATTCGAAGGGAGCCATCATAGCCAATCTGGTAGCTGTTCCTTAATTGATCTAAAAAGCAAGAAGCAGAAAACATGGACTATTTGATACGGGATGAATACTTGGCTTGTTGTATATTGAAATATAAATTTCTAAAACTTTAACTGAACCCTGTTAATGAAAACAAACAAGGAGTACTTGTCTTCTTAGAGAGTAATGAAACAGCTTTGATTCCTGGCATCACATGCTATCAGAGGTTTGGCTTAATATTAGGACAGACTTTAGGGGAATTTAAAGTCCTTCTCAAACTTAGTAGGTTTCCTTCTCTAATTTGTCTGATGAAATGATGGCTGAGCCTCTGTGGGATGCATAGTAAGTAGTTCGTAAAGAGCAAAGCATGTGATCTTTCAGGAGGCTGCAGTGCCTACCGGCATGCTCTTAGAAGGTCCCTCCTCCACACTCATTCCTTTATTTTTCATCAAGACCTTTTCCAACGACTAATGTCTATGACTTGACTATCAAAAAACGTAAAATGATATTCCCCCTGAAAATGACATTTTAAAAAAGGGAGCCACCTAATATTTTGTACCAAAAAACCTTTGAGCCTGGCATAGTAGTGCATGCCTGTAATCCAAGTCCTCTGGACGCTGAAGCAGGAGGATCACAGCATGTTCGAGGCCAGCCTGAGCTACATAGAAAGATTCTGTCTCAAAATGCCAAAACCAAACACAAAAATCAAAAATCCCTCTTGGGTCAGGTGGGTAACTCAGTGGTATTGTGTTTGCCGAGCATGTACAAGGCCCTGGGTTCCATCTCCAGCATCACAAAATAAATACACTCATTAAATGAAAATAAAATCAAAACCTTTCTCATATTGTAGGCTACTGCCTCAATTTAAACTTTTGTAATAATATAGAGCTATTTGGAGAAGAAATGAATTCCAGCAATGCTACCTTTAGATGACTGTAGATTCCTTGATGAAATAGGTTAAAAAAAAAAAGTCAAAGACGCTTTACATAGATTTATAATTATTCTGAGTGGTGATCTCATGATTGCAAATGCCATAGTAAACAGGCTTTTTCTAAGATTAGTTTAAAAAGGACTATTAAAGGAGGTTCCATCATAGGGATAGTGGATATACTGTATATATCCATAGACTGGGTTACAAAAATGGGAAATCTGGGTATTACAAACATAGGTACTTGGGGTTTGGGATAAAATTTCCATCATATGTACAATCAAATACTGTTATCATGGAGTCATAAAGCATTGTGCCTCACACTACTGTTCGTATGGCTGAGGACAGGGTATGTTCTGGGGAACCATTAGATGACTCAAAACAGTTTGATGACACAGGTGAAGATTTGGAATTAGTTCTTTTATTAACTAGAATGGAAAAAGACATTATTTCAGGTTAACACTATTTTGTCCATTATGTGGATGGAATATATTTATACAGACACATATTTTTAACATGTAAGGGCTAGATTATTCTGTCATCGTTTTTAGAGTTTTCTGTTTTCATATCTTTTTTCTGCTTCATCTTAGCAAATAAGGGTTGCCATATTCTATTTTGGTGCTAGTGATATCTAAAAACGCTCAGTTTAAAATTATATTTTTGTATTTACCTTGAACCATGGTGTAGAAAGAATCAATCGACGACAAATTTGAAGTGATGCTGACATCCTCTTCTCGGGTGGATGACTCGATGTCCACTGTGATAGCCCTGTCCATGTCCCCATGAAGGTTTGTGACCACTCCAGTTGGAAATGTGACATTTGTCAGACGACCTTCACTGTCATAGCTAAATGAAGGGGGCATCGAGTGATGTTAAGTAGAAATCTGCAGGTTTTTCTTACTTATAAATATCAGGTACAACATTATCAGCTGCACGAATTTGGAGGAATATTTGTCTTTGTACATGAGATCTGCAGAGTGAGGACTTCAAACATGCTTTGAAGTAATCAAAAGTCTGTTTAACACAGAAAAACCTCACCGGTGAGAGTTTGAGTAAACAGAATAGCTCTTCATCTCAGCAGATCGTTCTTTGAAGTGTGACCAAGATCCTCCTGCACATCTAATTTACTGTTTCAAAGGGAACATGTTTGCTCATATTAAATTCCTTAGTATTCTTCCATATCTTCACAAAGTAGATTTAATTCATGGTTATATCAGTTTTTAAAGCTTTATCATCTTACATACTCAAGAATAGTACAATATGCAACATATAACTTTTTAAACAGTATATATCTATTTGCATATGTAAAATATTATTTTACTACCTGGAGACATCTTCAATAAATTAGTAAAATAAAAGCCTTTTAAAGATATTTTTCTGTGGTGCTGGAGCTAGTACCTAGGGCCTCTTGCATTACTAGGCAAGTGCTCTACCAATAAGCTATATCCATAGTCCTATGAACATAGTCGTAAAGACTTTCTTATTTCTCAATGATTGACATACTTTATAAAGGTAAACTTAAATGCTGGTGATAACCTATCTTGTTTATAATGATATTTTAAGAATGAGTGTTATCTTAAACAATGATTTATTGTTTACTGAAATGAAATGCAATCTTCTCTGACATTTAATGATTATTTCATATTTTATTATCTGTTTACTTTTAGCATATAAATAAGAGGAACTTATCATTTAAATGTTAACATATATTGTAAAAGCTGTCCTATGCTCATAAATATGCATTATAGATACAACACTTGACCTAAGAATGGAATTTCTGTGACTTTTCTATTTGTGGCAGCACCAGAGAAAATTTCAAAAATGATTTTGTTGTCTGAATAAAGAAAAACAAATGCAAAACTCTAAGTGAAAAACACTCATATACAGTACACTTAAGGTTAATTTTCAGATTGATACTAAGGCTGTTTCATTAACAAGAAGTTAAAAGCGAAATGAAGAGTTGAAATATGTTCCACTTAAAATTAGCCCAGAAGCAGAGCTAGTAGAGGATGGATGTTATTAGAGAAAAGAGAAGAGTTACCAGGAGAGGGAAAGTGGGACAGAATCATAATGACAGTTGTAAATATGGAGCAGTGTGAGGGTAAGGGATAGAAAAAAGTACTTAAGTGATATTTTGGAATAAAAGAGTAGAGTTTTTAGGGTATAAAAATCTGCTTTGAAAAATGTGACTAGTAATTAGCAGATTCTAGCTAACAGAGGTGGAGAAGATTCAGAAAGGGCAATGTCAGGGTGGAGAGAGGAGGGAAAAGAGGAAGAGGGCAAGAGATAGAGGTCTGTTCAGCGCCCAGTCTCAGCTGATCCAGTGTCAGCAGGCTCGCAGGCCTGACTGATGCAGTCTGACAACCTGCCCTGTTGCTTAGCTGGCGGCAGGAATGGGCACTCGGGAGGAAGGAGTGAGAGATGAAGACAGAGAAAGCAAATGCACCATTAGTGTAATCATTGTTTGGACTCATGAAGGGCAGAGCTAAAGAAACAAAGCAGACATCCTTCCCTCCCCACCAACCCAAACGCCCGAGCAGATTAAGGAGTAAATGAAAGAAATCCAACACTGTTTATTGTTGTCATTTCTTTCTGGAAGCCATTACCGCTCTTGAAGGAACAAGCTTGTGTAGTTTTATTTATGCAGCAAAACCAAATCTCAGAATTACTGATAAATCAGCTTACAGTTCACTCTTAAATTTGGTAGAATTCTTTCATCAAATTACATTTCTCATAGGATAACGTTAAGAACATATTATTGGATTAAAAAAACTGACTCCCTTTTGAATGCTCCCATACAAAAGATTATTCTGGGTACTGCTTTGTCCCCCTTCCCCATCTTACAGATGGAAGAATGAAAATATGATATGGTTAAAGTCACTTGATCAGACTCTCACTGGATCGCATGACTGGGCCATCACTGTAAATGCTATGCGCCTGACCCCAGGCCCATTAGCCCTTTTGTAAATCACACTGCCTGATTTAAAGTTGAGAACTCTACTTTATATATATGATACTACCCGCCAGCAGCTTGCTGATTCATTCTTACTGCTGCCACTGACCTGCCCTTTGGCTAGTTTATATTTTCCAAGCCCATTCAATCTTAAGCAGAAACTTCACCTTTCTCCTGTAGAAAGCATTTCTGCAGCCTTTGACTTGGTGCTTTCACTGGCTTGCCACACGTTCCGTTTCCTGCTGGGCAGGCATTTTGTATCACAGGATGCTGAGCACACGCAGATATAGCTCAGGATGCTGAGCACTCAGACTATAACCTATTAGCCTTTGGTTCTTTGGGAAATAAAAATACAAGTAACCTTTGTTGGCAGCACAGTTAGAATGACACAGGGATAAGCTGGCATCTTAGTGGCCCAGCTTAACAGTTTAGCTCTGGAAGTTGAGTGTGTGCCTTCCAAGGAGGGGCCAAGTCTCAGTTAAGGCTTTAATAGGGCTGAAGTGTTTGCAATAGCAAGGCCAGGGAAGCTGCAATGGTGTAAGGGCCCTCAGGGCTTCTTCCTGACCACTCAGTTGCTGAATAATCTTTGTGTGCAGGTTAAGATGCTGGGGTATTAGAGTGCCCTGGGCCTGGGGATGTAGCTCAGGGGCACTGTGCTTACCTAGTGTGCATTAGGTCCTGGGTTTCATCTCCAATACCAAAACAAACCACCACCACCACCACCACCACCACAAAACAAACCTGACTGCCCTGTGAGCACTTCAGGTCACCAGAGGAACCACAGTGCGGAGAGAGATGTTTTCACCTTAGAGGAGCTAGGAAATAGCCTTACTTCAGTGGGGACAGATGCCAGACGTGGAACAGATGTGGAATTTAGATGGACAGATCAAGCCCAGACAGGAAAACAGTGCAGACAAGGATGCAGAGCAGCGAAGGGTACAAGGGCTCGAGAGGACCTTGTGGCGGAATTGTATGGCAGAGGGAGGCTTTGAGCAGGCTAAACACTGGGGATGATGAGATGCTGATAAAATTTTGAGTTGCAGGGGTCTAAAGTGGGGTGACAATCAGGCAGTGAGCATTTCCCAGACTTGCCATTTTTACAAACTGGGAAAAAAAATCAGGATCCGACATAAGGTCTTTGAATAAAAAGTCTACCATCTGTTACCCCCACCATTTCTTAAAGAAAGATCAATCATACATACTGAAGGTGGAAAGGACCTAATTTAGGGAGGACAGTTCTTCAAAGGAACAAAGCGTAAAGCTATCACAAGGGTCATGGCTGACAGTCCTAAACAAAAAAGTTAGCAAGAGCAAAGTATAACAAATTTAATGAAAGTTTTTCTGTGTATGTGACATGGGAATCTTTGAAAATGAAGACACAGAGACCCAGGGGATGCTATGTGTTTTTAAGATGAAAAATGGGCAGCCAAGTAGACATGTCATTGGGCAAAACAGGTATGACCTAATGATGATAAACTGGGTGGGCAGGGGCGGTCAGCGGTGCAGCAGCAAGGTCCTTTTGCTCACGTTTTTCTTGGTTATGCTCTGCAGCCTCATTCCTCCAGCCCACCCCACCTCTGAGTGTGGGGCTGGCTGCTTCTGGAATGGGAGTCTCGTAGCCTGCTTTCTGGGGCGGTGATCAGGCAGTGACCCCCCTGGGTTTTATGTGGACAGGAGCTCTAGGTTCTGTAATTCAAATTCCTGTGACCTGCTTCTGGGAGAAATTGGGGAAGAAGACAGGTGGAGGAGGTCAGACAGAACTTCTTGCTTCTCAGGGTTTTCCTGTTTCTTCAATTCAAAGTACTCAGTATGCTGAAGGGCCATACTCCGAGGTATTTTGTTGGGACTCGCCTAACAAAAACTTTATAAAAAATTATCATTATTTTTTTTCATTTCGGCATTGGGATCAGTGAGAACTTTTTCAAAGATTAGTGTCTTTCTTAATAGAAATGAAAACAAGATGGACGAGAGACAATAAAATGAACAGGGGACTCTAGATAAGGCAGTGAGGGAAAAAAAATAAGTCATCAAAGCTACCAAAAATGGTGGGCTAACCATTCTTTACCTCAACAAAGGGAAGAAAACGATTTGCCAGCAAATGGTTGTTCTCTGGAATCCTCAAGCCCTCGGTACTGAGAGACCTTCCGGCACGCTGTGTGCCGCTGGACACATGCTCTGCTTATGCACGACTTTGTGGTTCAACTTAATGTTTGTTACTTGGCCTTAGTGATAAACTAGTCCTACCTTGCTTGTATATTAGAGACGCAGACTTCTTTTGTTAGCCTTGTGACTTTGCAGTGCAGCCGGCTCTAGGGGATTTGAATAGAACATCAACTTCATGCTCTCCATTTCACTCATCTGGTCTTAGCCCCACAGCTCCAAATTCATCACACAGCACATTCTTTTCTGCTCCCTACTGACCCCTCTCCACAAAAGGCTGTTGTTTTAAAAGGCAGTCTCCCCCAGGCCCTTAGTGACCCTTTGCTCTTTCACTAATGGGATGCCCTTATTTGATGGTTATCTATTTGTTTGTCTTTAATTTTGATTGCATTTTTGTCTAGACTTGCTATTTTTGTCTTTGTGGAATATTTTGAAGTCTCTTTTTTTAAGTTTCCTTAAGCAGTGGGATTATCAATGAAAGCTACAGTGAATTGCAGCCTCATTCTCAGTTGAAAATATACTCACCCTGATGTGACAATTTGTCTCCCCACCTTTACACATATGAAGTTCTAAATTCTTCATTTTTCCTTTATAATATCTCTTAGGTACTTGTCTTTCCATTTCTAGAGCTTCTCTAGATTTTTACAACTGGTCATCCGGCCTCTACATACATACTCAGTATATCCAATTAATCTTTCCAAACACCACAATTAAACAGCTTCAGTAGCTCCTCAACTGAGAGAAAAATTGACTAACCTAGAATATTATCAACCCTATGTCAGTAGTCTGTTGGTCCTGTAAATTTATTCAAGTGAAAACAATTTGCACTTCTTGAGAACTTTCTTCAAAAATGAACAGCAGGACTGTCTTCAGCGCCTCCCCATAAAATGGCCTCTTTAACCAAATGCATACTTCTAAAATTATCTTCTGCTTTTGAGAAAAATATGTGTATATCACAGTGACCTTAGAGAAACACACAAAGCAGAGGAGAGAAGAACTGTAACTATGGAGAGCTGGGGCTACTGGAGGAGTGAAATGGTCTTTGTCCTTTTGCTGGTTGTTGGTCTGTAAAGTAGCCTGACGCTGACCCAGTCTGCCTCAAAGATGAGATACTTCTGTATTTGCTCTTGTGACCCTAGCAATACTTTGCTCCAAACCTCTGTTTCTTTACCTACCAAAGACAGAATGAGAGGCAGCTGTGTCTCAGCCACTTGGCTGCTTTCTACAGCCACAACTAAGCCCGTTGGCAAGACAGCAGCAGAGTTTGATATGGGGAGATCCTGAGCCCCTACATGCAATAAATGCTCAAGTGTAGTCATGACTGGCCCTTTCTCATCTTCCCAGTTGCTGCTCTGAGAGCTGCTAAGTCCAGTACACAGGTTTGCTTTCAAACTAGCTACCCAGGAAACTCTGTCACGAAAGACTTACTTGCCCTTTCACTATCCTCTATCCTCCTTATATAGATAGAGAATCTTTCCTTCCATGTCGGAGTTCCTTAGATTCAATTTTTCTTTCATAGATTCACAGCTAACATAAACAAAACAAAATCCCTTCAGTGTTGCCATCTGCTATGGCAGTTCTTTTTCCACAATGTTAATGTGTAGTAACTTCTTACCTGTCATCGTGATAAAGCAGAACAAAATTACTAACCTTATCAGAACTAAACATTTTCTGTAATTTATTCCTTGATTCTCATTTCTGATGAAAGATGTATATGAACAGCAAAAACAGAATGACATGCTTTAATGGGGGGCTGATTTGGGATGTACATTTCAGTATTCTTTAACGATTATGGACAAATCATAATTTCTCTGAATTCAGTAGCAAGGTTGCTATTAAAAAATCCTCAGAAGTTGAGTTCTGGTAGGAGACACAAAATACTTCCCTTGCTGAGTAAGTAGAGCAATCAACCAACTCCAAGATCATGGGGTCATTTGATACTCAGTTCACAGCTATCTATATGTTACCAAAAAATAACAAGCAAAATAAGAAAGACAAAAGAATGTACTATTTTACATGATTTTTGTCTCAGGAACAGAGAGGATTTTGATGAGAAAGGATTGCACAAATTGAATGGAAGGGGGTGGCTAACATCAATTTAAATTTCTTTACCACTGCCGCATTTCATTAGAAGGTCTCCCTGATGGGGCAGAGTCTGACCTGTGCTTTGCTCCACGAAATCCAAAAAGGCAGCAGTCACCAGCCAAGTTGCTATTCCTTCTCTTTTCCTTCAAACACCTTACACCACAAGAGTTCTGAGGAATGGAGACAAGGTCAGACTTTCTTCCCTAATTTCAAGTCCAGCCCTTTTGAACACTGAGCACAGTGTCCTAGAAATGCTATTTTTTGTTTTTTTTTTTAAGGATTGAATTCCCGAAAAGAGACCCAATGCCTCCTTCCTTTGGTAATCATTACTACATCAGGGAGGACTGACAAAGTGGTAACACTCAGCCTGAAATTCTCAGTCCTTGAGCCACAAACATCCAAGTCAGGGCATTTCAGAAGTAGTTACCTGAGGGCCCCAAGCTTTGAGGAGGGCCTGAGAGAACGTGGGAAAAATGGCAGGCTCAAAGATTTTTTTTCAGAATAGGAAGAATTTTTAATTATGAAGAAGCCCTTTGTTTTCCAGAGAGGCACTGTGGCTTGCCCAAAGTCATGCTGTGTGTAGTGACAAAATCAAGACTGGAGCCCAGGATTTTAGTTTACTTAGGAGCCTTTTCCAATCATCAATTTATACAGTTTCTTAGGAAAAAAAAAAAAGAGCAGATACAGTCGAGAGAGAAAGTAGCATCAAGGAACTAATGAAAAGTCAATGAATTGGAAAACCAGTGTGAATAGCAAACAGGAAGGTAAACCAAAAGCAATGATGGATAGATTTGGAACCTAATATGAGAGAATACTGAAATTATATAACACTGTCTATTCACGAACTTTAAAAGAGAAAATGGGGGCAGGGCAGATTTGAAAATTTCAAAAAACTTAGGACATAGTATCCAGTAGCAGAGTGAACTCATAAATATGAATACCGTCACTGCCTTCATTATTAAGCCACAGGAAACTCCAGTCTATATATTCATGACTCATATTTTCTTCCCATTTGTAACCAGATTTACATTTCTTTTCTTAGAGTGTAGTCTCATTCACATTCTTAACTTTAGTTCTCCAAACAGCTCTCACGTTCCTGTCTCCAGAATTGGCTTCTCCCAAGTTCTATCCAGACATTTTTTAAACCACACACCAGAGACTACACTGTGGGAACCTCAAATTCTTAATGTCTAAAGTGTGGTTTACAGGATGCTTGTTCCCTGCCCACTTCCTTCCCTAAAACAGGGAATCAGGGACTCATTAGGGACCCGCTTCCTCCCTCAGGTGCTGCAGTTAGTTATCACAAGACAGTCACCTCCTGATGATCCATCTGCCGCCTTCCTTCTCTTGTCTCAGTGTCAGGTTCCTGCCTTTGCTTGTACCTAGATTCCCTGGCTGCCCCACCCCGCCCCTGCCCAGCCTGCTACTCTCTACCTCACATCTGTTCTTAGACAGTCATCAGATCGACCGTATCGCTTCCCAGGAAACTCCTGGAGCTGGGTCCTCTCTCCTCAGGATGGGGGTTCCACCAGACAGACCACTCCACAGACAAGCATACGGTCTGCTTGTGCAGACTGTGATCTCCCTCCGTCTCATCCTCTCTGTCTCCATACACATTCTGTGCTTTTGTCACTCTAAGCTGCATGTTTCTTCTAAATCCTGTTGGACACTGCTGAGCAAAGGCTTTCCTCTGGCCTGGAACACTCAAGTGCTTCTTGCTAACCTTTATTCACACCTCTGAAGACTGAGTTTACAGATGACTTCTTCTGGATAGTGTTCCTTGCCTCATCCCTGTCCCCAACTCCCAGTCTGCTATGGATAAGGCCCCTCTAGATCCACACAGTATGTTGAATGACTCTCTTAGTTTCACCCTTATTGTCTGTCTCCTGAGTGGACTCTGAGGTCCTTGAAGGAATATGTCCTTTAGCTCTGCATCCTCCAGCAACTAAGGTAGCACTTGGAACATATATATACATGTGTACTGAAGGAATGAGTGCATGAGTGAATAAACAAATGCCAGGAAATTAGTGGGTAAATAGGAAATGCTTGATGATTAAAGCACAGTTAAAATTCCCACCTTATTAAAGCCTAAGAAGTTTGAAAGAATGTAATATTTTGTCAGTCAGTTTGCCTTTGGAATGTAGTACTTAAAAGCCTTTCATTTTCCTTTAGGTGGCACACCTCCTTTTGGAAAAACTTTTCCCAGAGTACTGGTGTTGTCTAGACCGGCCCCACAAGGGATTAACTACGCCTGTGAGAATATCTCCGTGTTAAGGAGAATAAGGTATGCCTCAAAAATTCCGTTAAAAATTGAACTCGTTATTTCATTAATGAAGTTTAAATGAATTAATCTTTAATTGAATATGCACATACACATAGGAAAGTGAAGAGAGACTCTTGGTTATAACCTTTCTTGCTAGTCCTAAATTATAAATAACCACTGTGCAAAATCATTCTGACTTTCCTTTAGGTTTTAAGACTTAAGGGTTAGTCATCCTAAGTATTTCTTGGGTTCTTTAGAAATAGTTATATATGCAACCATTTTGCTCCTCTACATTATAACCATTTTGGAATCTTTCTTTAATTACTGTAACTGATTTAGATTAAAAACATCTACTTCCAATATCAGGCCAGGTTTATGCTTACTTGTATTAGAACCTACTTCCTTCTTTTCTTTTATGGAGTTTGAAATAGGATGAGGTGGTTCTTCTAGCTGATGCTTGATTTACATTCATTAAATGCTTAGATTAACTACTTCATTTAAATCAAGTAGTTTTTCAGTTTTTTTTAACATACTTTTTAAAATTAAAAGACACAGAGATGGGAAAATCTTAATTGATATCAGACTTATAAAACAAATTTAAAAGGAACGAAAACTAGTTTTTAGAGCTACAAAGTGGTACTTCTTTATATCAGTATTTCTTAGATGTTTGAGGTTTTATTTTCAGAACCACAGATTCACCAAACTTGAAGTTGAGGGAGATTTCCTAAAGCTGTACTGGGGATTGAACACAGCCTTTGCACTGAGCTACATCCTCAACCTTTCTAAAGTTTCATTTCTTAAATTCTGAACTAGGGTCTTGTTAAATTGCTAAATTCCTTGGGCTAGGCCCGAAATTTGATTCTCCTGCCTCAACTTCCCAGAATCCTGAGATTATAGGTGTGTACTCTAGGCTCCTGGCTGGAAAACTGGTTTGAAGTGTGTGAATGGTTGGGTTTATGGGATTTGGTAGTGGTGATGGATGGGAAGAATGCTGAGTGAGGAGTCTGACAGATTGGAAGCATGTGGACAGTATTCCCGACCATCTTATCTCCTTCCTGAATTTCTTTCCCCAACCAGGGAGAGAGTTCAGAAGAAAAGAATACGGTGTCCACACTCAATGGCATTTGCAATCTCCAGGGCTTCAGAAACCACTTCAGGAATTGGGAATATAGGCAGGGGCTTACTCTGTGTGGAATACTCCGGTAGAAGGCTGAGGAATTAAGCTAACAGGATGCTGGAGTGGCTTTTATTTTGCTATCCCAGGAATAAGCCACAGATATTACACAGTTTTTGATTTTTATAACAAATAAAAATTTCTCATGTGCTGGCTGTCAATGCTTCCTTCTAAATCATTTAATGTGGCAAGTATACATAAGTTAGTTTTAGGGTAAACCACTTGATAATCACTTTGTAAAATAAGCTCTTGTTGTGCACAGACAGGAGGCTATCAGAGCATCTACATAATTTAGACAGTTACATAATTAAAGAAGGAATTTGACACTTAGAAGCTGCCTTTACTGAACCATTATGGAGCAATTTAGCACATCTACAACACTAGTTTGGTAACTGGAACACACTGAAAGAGTTAATACAGCCTTGCAACTCTCAATAATTCTAAGGGCAAAACTGACACACTGAGAAAATCTTATATATTTGGGGAGATTTTTCAAGTAATGTGAATAATATATATTTTCCCATTTCCCTTTTTCCTTTAAAACCTGGACAGATCTTATTATGTTTTAAAACTAGATGGCACAAAGGAATTACAGTAACTTAACTCAGTAAAAGTACTGGCTTAATAGGTTAGTGTTTGAAATATACAGCAGCTGCTTTATTCAAGTGCTGATACTTTTTTTTTAACTGACGTCCCTGGGAGTAAACATTCTTGTTAAAATTTTGAGGCAGAATTATTAAACAATTAAAATAGCACAAATGGAAATTAACCTTAGAATTTTCCTATGATTTTAAGTGATCTGCTGATAAAATCTCTTACAGGTCATCCCTAATTTCCTGTATGTTTTCCTTCATGAATAAAGAAAGAAAAAAGACAAGGAAAATAAAGGAGGACTGAACACCAGTTTCAGCCACAATTTTGTAAAATGAGGGACTTAGTTTTTAATGCAGTATTTTGGCAGAAATAACGATGATTTGTGGTTTCAATGTTTTGAGTTTTTAGGGTTGGATGTCAGATGCCTTTCAAAGGAGAGCTTAACTCTCAGTTTCATCCCGTGGAAGTTACCTTTGTAGCTCTCCTCACATCAGAAGCTATTTTGGAGGCGCACATGTAAGGCAAACACAGCACAGCACAGCTGTCGGGCTTTTAAGCATGATTCAGTTTCAACAAGAATGGGCACATCTTTTGTAATCTGGAATAATTATCAATGAGTTTTCCTACCTTACTGTACTTTCTGTACACTGATACGAATTTCAGTATCCTCAGAGTTGCACAAGTACTAGTCACACTGTCTGTCTGTCCTCTGAGATAGGTCCCTTTTCCCATGCTCCCATATACTCCAGGGTATCCGAGTGGATGCTGGTGGGAGATGTGGATTTGCCATGGGCACAGAGTTAAGTTCATTATAAAGAAATGATTCAGAAGCTCATTCTGAAATTGCAAAGCTTGAATGAGGGACAATAAAGCACAGAAATGAGAAACTAGAGACCCATATATACCTACACAAATGGGTAAAAGCTGAAACTCATTTATTTGCTCTGTGAATCTGAATATAGCCCACAAAACATCAGAGTCAGCTCACAAATACAGAGCTCCAAATATTCAAAGTCCCAAGACAAAAAAACTGCCACTAACCTGCTGGTGTGCATGTACGTATCAGCCAGAATTTACGGCTTTTTTTTTTTTCCACATTGCCTTCTTTAACTGGACAGAAGAACTTCTACATATGCCCAAAGAGTTTGCATTTTATGTGGGTAGGCAAGCGGAGTACTGTGAAATGCCATTTGCCAGTAAGTAATTTATTCTATTGTCCATTTCAATATACTGGATTTGCTTTTGTGTGCATTCAAGTGTAAGACCTGTGGTTTAATTTTGGGTATGAACTTTTTAAATAATAAGAGATCTCTTTGATCTCTTTGGAATTACTTTAGCCAAGGAATTAGACTGTGTGGCAAATGTTTTTAAGTGATATGAAGAGCAGCACGAGCAGTCCCTTAATACTAACACATGTAACCAGGCTTACTACAGTGTCGTCACACAAGGTGACCCTGTGAGCTGGCTGATCTCCCTTTTTGTCCAGTAAGTCAATGGAATGGGAGGTCAGAGACAATCAGTAATAATTATTCAGCTCCTGAGACATGCTAGTCTAACTCAGTGCTTTCAAAGTTGATTTCTAAAACATCTCATATGTACTGCATCCTTCCTGTTACACCGTCCAGTAGCAAGTGCAAAATATCAATCACTTCTCTAATGAATCACAATAGTGACATAAGAACTACAAGTAAAAGAAGTTGCTGCCAAGTCTACTTTTTGAAACAAAGATTTTTGTGCTTAAAAATAACTGTATTTCATCTGACTAATCACCTGCTTGTTTTATTGGTGACCGTTAAGACTCTCAAGTTGGGAACCAGGTTTTCTTTTTCCAGAATCTTCTCTGATACTAGGTACAACAATAAAATACTTCTAACTGCATTTAAATGAAAATGTTTTCTGCTTTTACTCCTTAAAACCACTATTTTAGAATAAAGTATGAACTACTCAGTATGAACTACTTTTTAAATTATTCAAATAATAAGATTAAGTAAAGAAGTTCTTATTTTATAAATGAAAAGAAAGAAAACATACAGTACTGGGTAAGTAAATTTAAAAAACGTGAGGCATTAACATTTTCTGCATCAACTGTTGGTACACAGGTCTGAACTATTCAGAAAGCAAGAGAGCATTTATATAGTATTCTTTCAGTGGCATTTTGGAGAGACTAAGGTACAGATTTTATCAGACTCTTCTCTATAAATATTCATCTGTCTACGTCTTTGGCTTACGTTCAATCTTAAATAGCTACTGGGAGAGTTCTAGGTGCCCCGCCACATTCCAGGAGTAGTAGGAGCCACAAAGACAATGAAATAGTTTTTGTTTTATAAAACCCTTTCACATTTTCTTTTATACACCACACTAATTATACACTACAGTTCCCACTAACAAAAAGAAAACATGTAAGGTAAACAATTTGAGCTCATTCCCTTTTAGAGTTTCTTTGGTAAGAACTATAGCAAATGTATTTTTATCAGCAAGTAATTCATTGATTCCAGGTCTTCTTCTATTTGTGTCTATCTTATAAAAGCTTTCATCTTAAAACTCTTCATGTACTAGTCTACCTAGAAAGCTGCCTAGATACAAGGTGAGAATTTGGACTAAAAAGTTTAATTTCTATGTGCAAGATATTTATGCAGAAAGATGATTACAGAGCATGCATCAGCTCAAGGAACTGGTGTAATAAAAGTCAGAAAACAGGAGTTTTTCAACTAGAAATGATTTTTATGGTCTCTTTATGGTTTTGGTAAAACTCTATCTATTGTCAAACCTGTAAATACCTTCTTTATGCACTTAACAAGAGGCCAGATAAGTGTAAATTAGGCGTGCAGTGCTACAAAAATATGAAGGCAAATATTACAGGGATGTACTAATACTCTGAGAGTCGGCCAGCTCAGCAATAACTACAAAAAGGAAGCCTGACAAGGATACAGGGGTCCTGCTGCCTCTATCAGACTACCTGCCGGTGTCAGGACACAATAAGCAGAAACTGTCATCAACGAGCTCATGAGTAGAGGTAGGAGTTGAGTTTGCCCATCTGTAATCTCGGACATCTACCAACAAAATATGTTGCTCTTTGAGAATACAGTGTGCTGCTGGAGGCCCTTCTGGATAAGCATACCCTCTTCTCTATTTGTACTCTTTTTTTGGGGTGTCTTTTAAAGTTCTGATCCTTAGAAGTTTACCCTTGCACTTCCATCGCCACGCTGTAAGAATGTATGGGATAAAAAAAGGATCATTTGTCATTCTGACATGATGATACCGAATTCTTTAGAACTGCTCTACTTTCACACACTTTTACAATGTTTCTCAGACATTTTTAAATCATGATTTTACTATACATATCTGGAGGAAAATTAAAAACACTGCTTCTAAAAATAGTATTTCTGGGGCTGGGGATTTTTCTCAGTGGTTAGAGTGCTTGCCTAGCAAGTGCAAGGCCCTGAATTTGATCCCCAGCACACACACACACACACAAAAGTATTGATTTCTGTTACTTCTATTAGAAAAGTTATTTTTTGAAACGTTTTATATGTGGTTTATTTCATATATATTTTATTTATATATAGTTTATATATTACTTTATATATAGTTTATTTTACATATATATAAACTATATATAAAAGTTATGTATAGTTTCAAAAAAGTTTTTTTTAAACTATATATATGAATAAAATTGTGAGATTATAGTTGATAAGAGGTTTTAATAATGCCATTTTGGAATACTTTTCCATGGTTTATCTGGCTATATCATTTACTAGCTATACTTCAAATATGAGGTATAACAAGTTCGTACTTGTGAAAATATGATTGCACTGTGTTTAGATTAACTTAAAACTTCATTATTTATTTATTTTGCCTAGCAAGCAGAAGGCCCTGAGCTAAATGCCCAGCCAAAACTTCATTATTTAAAACAATGCTTTCCCATTATAGTTACAAGATTGGCTTGCCGACCCAACCCCTACTTTAGCCACCTGCTGATACCTGCCTAGAAATTCTGATGGTATTCTCTTGTAGAGAAATACATCTTGTTTGTGTACTACCATTTAAAAGAAAAACCCAAATTTGTTTAAACTATCTCACATCAACCCCACTGTGAAGTTCTCTAATATTCCTAGCTTGATTAAATTTGTAGGTCCTAAAGAAACCATCAGATCTGCTGCAAGAAGTTCAAGTGTCAGTAATAAGTCACACAATGAACTTCTGTGCAATTTGATTCCTGGAACAAATACGGACACTCTCAAAAATGGCCCACAGAGCAGGGCTTGAGTCTTAGTCTGTACTAAAACTTCTTTCTCTGTACTTCTTCCTCGCTTTCAACTAAAGTGAAACCCTACCCATGCTGCCATCATTTCCTGAAGACCTTATAATCAGAGCAGCTCTCCTGCCCAGTCTCTTGTGATGGCAGCACTTTTTCCATGCTTGGTTTTGCCTCTTTGGCAACACAGGCTGCTATCACTTTGAAAGCTGTGCAAAGGAAGTGCTTTCCATTAACTTCCAATTTATTCCTTTCCTATTGCGATCATAAAATGAGCAAAAGGAATGTTAAGAACAGAATTTTAATGTAATTCAATTGAAAAGGTTTGTTCCTCCTGACAAAATCATGCTGCTGGGTAACATTCATTTTATTAAAAGGGAATCTGTCAAAAAAGAAGAGCAATTCGAGCTACAGGAGAACCAAGCTTCACGTGTAAGTTCCATTCCACAGAAGTTGAACAGAAAATATTTGTATATTGAATCACTTTTTCTACTGACGTTTATTATAATTTTAGAGGTATGCTCCTAGAGAAAAATACTTTTGCTTTAGCATATCATTGTAAAAATCACACTAAGGAGCTCAATATTCATTCTAAGGACTATTTTGCATTTGTCAACATGCCATCTTGGTACATCTAATTTCCCTTCATGGCTTGTGCTATGTTAGTCAAGTGAACAAGTAATTGAAAATGATTTTATACACACACTCACTGTAAAGTACACATGCCATAAAATAAGGGCTAGTTTTCACTTTATTCTTACTGACCTCAAAAATGTGACTGTTCCAATAGCATAATGGCATGGGCTACTACCCCACATATTTGGTAAAATACTCTAGATGAATAAGCCTCATACCTTTTCATATGCTTTCAGATGGCAACTGACACTCTTGATTTGCATTTAGCTGTAAGGTTCTTTAAAGTGCAGTTCAGCTTTTCCAATAACTGATGATAAAACAGTTAAGCCATTCTTTTTTGTCGTTGTTTGTTCTTATGAGACAAGGTCTCAAAATATAGGCCAGGTTGGCTTTGAACTCACTGTGTGGCCCAGGCTGGCTTCAAACTCACATTCCCCCTGCCTCAGCCTCCCAAGTACTAGGATTGCAGGTGTACAGCATTGTGCCCAGGTCAAGCCCTTCTGTCTGATAAGAATAATGTGTGTGGTACTCATGTAATCAGTAAAGTTCAATGTAAATGTTTTGAAAGTTTTTGTTCAATGAAAGCTCCCAACACCATCAGCTTTATCAAGCGGGCACATATAAAATCAAAGGGTTTATGCCTAAAACCATAGCTACAGCTATAGTTTCTTGAAAATTTTGCTGCTAATATATCAATTCTGTCTAAAGCAAAATGCTCATATACCAAGCCTGCTGAAAGTAAAGGTAAATTTGTAATGAGGCTAAACGAAACTCAATCTTCAGGGCTTCTCACTTCCATGGGTCCCTTTCAAAGCCTTGTATCTAATTTTGTCTTCTTTTTGTGAAAGAGGGATCCAGAATTTAAAGAAGCTCTAGGCCATCAAGAATATGGCTCTCTCTGGCCCTTAAGACTATATTATCATACATTATATTAATATATCACAGTATTTTATAATCATAATAGAATTTTCATGTACTTACTCAAAAAATGTTGTCCATCCAGTTTCGTCACTTTTAGTGGCTAAAAGTCCACTATTGCCATGGTAAGTAAACAAAACTAATTCTAGTCCTTGAGCAGTCATGCTTTTCAAACATCCATTTGTTCCTATTGTCAACCATATCACTTGGTTATCTGGAGACACTACCCGAACAGGCATCCGATTTGGATCTCGTCTAATTCTAAGGGTATTGCCATTGCTGTCTGTCACAGCAGTAATATCATTATCATTGCTGTAGCTAAAATTGTACAGGTAATCACCAGTGACTAAACTTATAGTATACTGGTGAGTACCGTTGATGTCAAATATATACAGTTCTTGATCAGTCGGAGAAGCTACTTCATAAAAGTTCATAGAGTTAAGCAGAGGCTTATTCTTTGACACAGCTCGGATCCGAATATTTCCTAGATCTGCAATATACAGTGTACCATCTGGAGAAGCGGCTAGGGAGGATGGAGCATTAAGTTTGGCATCTTTGGCATAACCATCTCCACTCTGGTAACAGTCACAGTTGGCATCATTTTTGCAGTCACACTCTGAAGGTATCCCAGCCACTAAGGAGATCTCCCCATCTGTTGTGACCTGCCTTATTCTGTTAATTTTCTTTTCATCAGTTTCGGTAATGTACAAGACCCCACTATAGGACACGGCGATGGCAGTGGCTGATTCCAGTGTTGTCTGAACTGCATGCTTCCCCACAGGATACTCCACTCCAGGAACCTGACAGTGCATGGGCCGGCCAGCAGCAATGCGAACTTGACGATTCTCGGTGATCTGTAAAACTACGTTATTATCCAGGACATAAATGGAGTTGTCCATAGGGTTAATGGCTAGGTCAGTGGGCCATTCTAGACGTACCTTAATAAAGAAAGAAATGGTCTGGTTAGTCAGTTACTATACTGCAGTTAATTTGCCAGAAGAGTAAATTAGACCATCCAGGGAAATTAGCCTTAATTTAGTAAACTGTTTCAAAATTGTTTTTCAATAGCCACAGCGAAATAAACCTAAAAATTCTGAGTGGAGACAAATGTTAGGAAATAACATTTTATTTAAAAATGCAGCATGCTGGAAGATTTGCTTGTTATAGCCAAATAGCAAATGAACTTCTGTGTAGTGAGTCAACAGATATAGCTGAGATACGGACACATATGTTCCTTACAGCAGTAATAACCTCCAAATGTCAGGGCCTTCTAGATTATGAATATATTAGTCTTCCACTGTGTTTTCAATCAGGCCAGCAGTAAAGTTCCTAATTCTAAATGTAAGTCCTTGGGGACTAATCATAGTGAGTTTTCTCTACTACTCAAGGAGCCCACGCAATCAAAAGATTAGAGATTTAAATTGTTTTGTTCTTTTTGAAATATCTGCACGTTGATAATTTGCTGGTATTTTATTACAAATGCTTAGCATCTCTTAGTGATAACTGTTCTGTATTGCACTGAATTCATCAAATACAGGCTTATAGAAGAAAATAACTTATTAGCTTCCAAGTTACATTTAAATGGAACGGCTTTATCATAACCACTGTCACACCAGATATATGCAGTTAATATGGTGGCATCAGAGTCTACTGACATAGCAAATCAAGTCACTTAGAGGAAAATAATTCATCTTATATTTTAGCTACCTGGCTGATGTGCATGCTAGTGTCACAAGTTAAAGGTCTGGCTGACGTCAGGTCGTTAGAGCCCAGCAGAGTTGATATGATTCCATTCTGATCAACTTTTCTAATCATAGTTCCATCAACAAAGTAGATTAATCCATTCTTATCAATTGCCATTCCTTTATCCAAGAGAAATAAGTGTTACAAATTTTTCAAAAATAATTAATTTTGATTAAACTCTTACACCCATCGTTAAACTCAGTATTTGGCCTCAGTGGAACACTGGTGACAGGTAGCAGGGAAGACTGCCAATTGCAAAAGCATTAGAAAAACGTCAACATAGGCAATTATAATTACATATGTAGTACACCTCTATATTTCAAGCATAAAATCATAATGTCTGTAAATTATAGAGATTCAAATTCTGTTAATCAACTTATAGTAACAATGTTCTAACAACATAGCCTAAGCCTATGTTAGGAATTTGTTGACCTTGTTACAGTGAAATTTGCTATTATGAATGATTCAGGACACCTCTTTTTTCAGTCCTTGTTCACATAGCGGTCACTATCCATAAGGAAAAAAATAAGGCATCCGAACCAAAAAACATTATAATGCACATGAGTAAGGAGCCAATCCTGACTGCTTTGGAAGCCTTTATCACATAGAATTTTAGCCCCTGCTATCTCTGAAAACTCCTGACAGCAAGCATTTTTTCCCATGGCATAGAAACAAAAGTTTAACAGCTCTGAAGTGGTAGGAGCTAATAGGGTTGCTTAGTGATGGTTTTAAAGAGGCCTGGGACTCATTCATGACAAATTCCAGGACAATGAAAGAATTTGGACACTTCCTTGAAGTTTAACAGGATGTGACCTGAATAATATAGAGTAGCTGCTTTGTTCTTTGAACTGTTGAAAAAATGGTATGATGATACAAATAATTCTAAGAACCTAACATTTACTGTAAAATCAACTTAGGACTCTAGTAGTTTCACGCTAAATGGCTTTTTAAAGTATTAGATTTGAAACAGCTTTCGAGAACACAGTCAAAGGTAAAATGTTAGACTCAGCATTAAACACAATCAGGCACTAACTGCATTTTCTATTTATTTTTTAATAAAAAGAAACCCCCAAATTGGTATCTGCCAGTACCTTTGGGACTCATGAGTGTTGCTTCCACAGCCTTCCCTCCATCCCCACACCTGGCTTCATCAAACGGAAGGCACTGCTCCCCCGTCCCTGCAACCACTTCAGCATTTTTAGTCAAGTCTTTTGCTCCCGTAAGTGACTTTGGGCGATAAATTCTGCGGGTGTTAGTGTCAGAAATGTACAAATCTCCAGTGACTGGATCAGTTGCCAGGTAGTATCGATGAGCCGGGTTGCTGCTGTAAAAATGATCATACATAAACATCACCAGAGAGTCACATTTAAAACACATATGGAAATTAAAAGCAAAATAAAAGAGATCAAGAGAAACTGATTAAACTGGAATACATTATCAAAGACTGGGAAATGAACAATATATTTAACAATGATTTAAGTGAATGTGACGCCAGGTAGCAATTCTCTAATGCTACTGTTCCTTCCTGGCCTGAACCTGAGAATACAACAATTTATCAACAACTGTTCTTAAAAATATTATCATCAGAGGCAATATGGTTCTAGCTTAACATGAAGAAGTTCTCTAAGTCTCTTTTGGTTCAGTGCAAAGGCATTAATGAATTGTTCCTGAGTGACAGAGTTTATTTCCACAGACAGGACCAATTCTCCAGTGAGATATGATGTACTACTAATTTCATTCATATTTAATCATAGGGCATTATCCCTTTTCTTCTTGATACAAAACCAAATAGATCTATTTTGGTTGTTCCACCATAATCAAGAAAAGAAATCTGATGTAATTGATAATGCTTGTCCATAGCTATGGGCTTAAAAAATAAAATTCAAGTGTAGAAGGTAGTCTCAGGATGCTCTGCCTATCAGTTTTACTTTTAAAGTTTTGAAACTAAGCTATGCAACATATCTATGAATTTGGTGAGGTCCAGACAGGACAGGACTGCAAAATGTAGCGCCTCAGTTTTATAAATATAAAGCAATGCAAACGTAAAACATATGTCCTGTTCCCTGTAACAAATGATAAGACCAATAATATCAAGGAATGGACAAATTATGACAAACAGCTGGAATTAAAAAGTTAATCTCTCAACACTCAAGTTTGAGGTCAGCTTGGGCAAGTTACTGAGACCTGTCTTAAATACATACATACATACATACATACATACAAACAACAAAAAAGGGTGGTGGTTGCCTGGGGATGTAGCTCAGTGTGAGGGCCTGGGTTCAATTCCCAATGCTGTAAAAAAACGAAATTTTGTACCATGCACCAATACTGTCTCCCCCAAAAATAAATATTTGGTGTTTCAGTGGAAATATCAACTGACAAGAATGTACCAGATTCTGTGTTTTGATTTTACTGATTTTCATTCTGATTGTCTCTCTTCTCCCCTGCCCTCTTTTCTTTTTTTTTTCTTTTTTGGTCCTGGGGATTGAACTCAGTCCCCTGCCCTCTTTTCGCAGCCAGCCAGACACACACAGTTATATTCTTGTTTCCACTGATTGATTGATTGGATCCTGGGGACTGAACTCAGAGCTTCGCATTTGCTATGCAAGTGCACTACCACTGAGCTAAATCCCCAGCTGTTTTTTTTTTCCCATTTATTTTGTAAGTAAACATAAAATATGAAGTATAAACCAAACTCTACCTGAACACTTTAACAGTAAAGTAGTAGTTTTATCATTAACAATATAGTTATGTTCTAATGAAACAATCCTCACTGCTTAATTTTCTTCTCTATAAGTGCTGCAAATTTGTACTTTATTGCTTCTGTAAGAGATTCTACTCTAAAAATAAGTTAAAATTTTCACTAGTATTTCTCACATTGCTGGAGAGGGGCAGCTGATCACACAGTGCAGTGACGGCGAACCTTTTAGAGCTTTCAATGATACAAACAGCCTGCTGTGGCACGTGTGCCGTAGGTTTGCCACCACGGCCATTGAGTCTGTAGAGACCTTTGGGAGCTCTGTGGATATGTTGTTGGCATGCAGAGAAATTCAGTAGTTATACCAAGGTCTGAACACCTTCAGTTTTGGGGTCTCCTATATAATCTTCACTATCTTTTACCAGCAAGAAACAGACTAGAGTATGTAAATATGTGTAAAAATGAGAGAAGTGATTTGAAGGACTCAAAGAAATGCAAATCATTACAGAATAGAAACATTTCAGAACTACTTGTTATAGCAAATGTAAATGAATCATGTACTCTTTTTCATGATAGCCTTCATTTTGAGAAACAAATCAGATCTTTGAGGTGTCTGCCCGAGTGGTGGTGACACAGATCACCAGACGTCTTGGTGCTAAACCAATGTATGTTCAAATCTTAAGCTGCACCTGTATTGGCACCAGGTTTATCCTGGTGGGGTGGTAATAAGACAATGTTCAGAGTGGTGCTTATATTTGCTTTTTTCCTGTCCTGATGCATCTCTTTCAAGACCACAGACATTTCTAAATTAAGCAACATATGTGTACAGCTTTTTAAATGTCTACCAAAAGAAAGCTCTAATTTTGTGCAAAATGCTATTGTTCAGAAGAACAAACGTAGGGGAACATGTGATCCCAGAGAGGAGAATTAGCCTCTGGATGGTTGGAAATGAGAACTGGATAAATTCCCTGGAGTGCAACCTAGCACAGCAAATCAGAGCTGGGCCTTAGATTCTGGCCTCTCTTAAAACAGAATAAAGTTCAGTACTGCATTACTCAAAGAAAAAAGTGAAATTGGAAATTTCCAGTAGATAGACTGGTGAGAGAGGAGTTCTGACTCATAGATGCAATAGGATTTGGATCCAAGGTCACCTAATTTTAAACATAGTTTCCCGACAGGGTGAGCTAGTACTTGCTCTCCAACATCCTGAGCAGCACTGAAAAGGCTGGTGTGTTGGTACAAACGAGTGGTAAGTTTTTAGGTGAATAATATGTCTAGTGTGAAAATGTGCGTCACAGTGACTGAAAGCAGTCTGCAGCTGACAGCTGGAACACAGGGATTTACAAAATGCATAGTTCTGGGAAACCTCTGTTCAGCAGCAGGTGGACTGGAGCGTTCTTGTGTGATTGATGCTCTGAGATTTTGCCGTTTCCGAAAGGTTTAAAATAGCATCGCAATTTTGAATAATAGCGGCAAAAACAAAGAAACTGAGATCAAGTTAAGAACCTTTTGTATACTGCACCTTGATTCTTAACTCCTCTTGAATTGTCTGTATCACCACAATTATCAAACCATCTTCTCTACCATCTTATTCAATTAGACACAGATCCAGTGGCAGGCTGGACATACTAATTTGTCATAATTCAGTGGTCTTAGACCAGAAAAAAATTTGCAAAGGACAAGCCACAGAGTACACATTATTAGCACTTTTAACTTTTCAGTTGGAAATTTGTGCCATAGCTCTTAGCATACTGGCATTTGAAGATGTGTAACAAATTATATTTATGTATAAAAGTAAAACTGCCTACTTTATGGTAAGATTAATGCAAACAAGGACTTAGGGTATGGTATTTCTATGCATGCTTCATTTTTAAATATTAAGTCAATAAAGGAGTGCTGAACCAAGTTTTTACACTTTGTATCTTTAACTGATTGAAATTCAGAGATCTGTGATTGACACATCTTTGATCCAATTGGTAATATAAAATTCACAAAGTTGATTTTTAGCCCCACATGTTTTTAAATGGATTTTTGCATTATCCTGAATACTTACTATCAAGTTAATCTTCCTAAAAGGCCACTCTGAATATGCTCAGGTTCAAGAACCTAAAATGATTCTCCACTGTTTGTGTTATCCTATAGATAGAAGAGTGATTCCATAGAGAACTCAAGGCCCCAGTCAATCGGATCCACTTGCCTTTCATTCCGGGGGACGTGATTCATATTCACTCATTCTCTTATTTATATCCATCCTTTCCCTCTCTCTCTCTCTGTCTCTCTCGCTCTCACTGATTGTCTTCTCTTGTTATTGTTGTTTGTTTTGTTTAATCAGACTTCAGGCCTAGCTCAAAGATCTACCATATCAGGAAACTTCCTCACCACATTCCCATATCCTTGGAATCTTTTCCTCCACAACACTACCTTCATGATATAAGCCACGTATATGATTCAATCTCAAAGAATATTACTGATAATGTTACTTAGTTTATTACATACTCTTTCCCCTAATTAGACTGTGGGTTTCTGAGAACTCTATCTTATGTTACTGTTCATCAAAGTGTCTGGCACATGATAACTGATCCGATAACACTGACTGATTTAATACAGATGAATACTAACACAAAACCCAAACAGTTTATTTTGCATGCATAGCACATAAAGGAAAAAAACAGAAGCCCAAATTTGGTCAGGATGATATACAGAACACAAAGGTGATGAAGAATCATGAGAGAGGGATTATAAAGAGTATCACTTCCCCAAGTTAGTACATATTGAGTTAGGGTATAATGAGTTCCTATTAAAAAGTATTGCAAATAATAGCTCTAACTCCAAGATTTTTTCCCAGAGAAAGAGATTATAGCTCTGAGTAACTTGTAAAATGACTGTGAAAAAGTCTAGTTTCTTGGATCTTAGAAACTCTTCCCACAGAAACTTCACCACTGGAACATATGAAAAATAGGCATTGTGGTACAGTGGAAAGAACGTATTTTTTAGAGTGCTTCAAATCTCTCTGCTCCACATGTCTTAGGTGTAGATCTTGGGGAAGAGAGGTAACATCCCCAAGCCTCTACCACCTCATTTGTAACTCAAAGACTGTTGTGTGGGTCTGCAATAACATGTACAAAGTACCTGGCACTTACTGTTCCTGGTGTAGAATACCTTGTTAAAAAGCTGCTTTGATCGTTTTTCTATCGCCAATTAACTGCAGCATTTTCACATTGCATCGTGCACACCTGTTTGTCTTTCTGCTTTTCTTCACAGCTACCATGAAAGCAAAGCCTGAGAAACTGTGATATTCTATGGTGGTTTCTAACAGCAGAGCTCTGCATGCTCAGTATTCTGGGGCAGGTTTAGTGTCAATCTTATCATGTGACTGACCCATTAGCCGGAGCTACGAGATAAATATGGGAGCTCCAGGAAAGGTCACGGGACCATGCCTGGCCACTCCTACATGCAATGGCTTTCCGTAGCGTTTTGTTTTTATTTGCTAGTCATCAATCTTTACACAACAGTTTAAATGGGTAATGTTGATCTACTGACCTAAAGTATCTTACATGAAATATCTCTAATTTTAAAATACACTATCACAGCCTTAGATACTTCAGTGGCCATACCAGATCTAGCCATGTCCAACCTGTCTTGGTTTTTGCTAGATTTACTTTAAAATACTGCCCCCGCCTTGCTGTCCTGAGGAGAGTTTTCCAGTGACAGGTGTTCATGTGCGCCTTTACTGTGCCTTCTCCAGCCAAGTGTGCACAGCAAGTAAAGTGTTAAACATTTTTGAGATGGATTTTCTTTACTTATATTCATCCTCAGCTTTGAGAACAGTCACTAGCCTCGTAGCAGTAATGCAAACTACTCAAATCTAGTAACTTTTCCAACTCAGGAAAATGGAAACTGTAAGCACACAGGAATGCAGCAGGAAGCTAATAAAGCCTCTGACGCTTCAGAACTCTGCACTCGTACGTATCGAACGAAGGGCCCTGGCAAAGTGTCCACGTGAGCATGTGTATTTTTAAAAAAAAAGAAATTTAAGAAGTAAAATGTTTTTAGATTCTTTTTCTTAAAATCTCCCAAACTGAATAAACTTTGGGTCCAATAAACATGATCTGCCATGTGTACTGGTCAAACTAAACAGGCCTCCCCAGTGCTTCAAATTTCGTTATTTTCAGTGAGACTCAGATAACATAGGTTGGTGATGGAAGCCTACAAGTCTTTTTGTATTACTGTTATACTGAGATAGTCATTATAGCATTTTTTTTTGTAACAGAATTTATCTTATGAACCATCCTGAAACTATTTCTCAAATTATATGGCATAATATATTTTGCAGTATATCATAATAGCTCAGTTAAGGAGTTTTAATTCTTTAGATATTCTGTGATACTGAGTTTCCTCTCTCATGATGTTATTAGAAAACCACTTCAAAGTCACACTGAAATGTAAAAAGTGCATTTGATAATAATGTGATAACCTTCAATCAAGATGCTTACCTATGTCTAAAATCTTTATTTCTTGGTGGAAGCAGATAAAAAAAGGTGAAAAAAGAGCACAGTTAGAAAAGGCTTCTAAAATATGAGATAAATACTGAGATTTTAATTGTATGGATAATTGTCAATTGAAGCAGAAATAACAATGGAATGAATTTTGCAGGACAAGGCTTATCACACACCTCTCAGAACAGACTGATCTGATAATCACATTTAAGCAAAGTAAGGCAACAATGTATTACTTTTGTTATTGGCTTTGTAGCTTATGGGCTGACCTAACTTGAAGATTCAACAGTTTAGTAAAAAGTTGTAAACTTCGTTCATTACTATCATGTCTTGATAGTAGAGGAAAATATTTTATATCTTAATTTCAACCACAATGAAATAAGAATACTGATACCACAGGGCTATTCTAAAGAAAACCAAAAATATTTAAAAATCACAGTTTTACCCATTAATGCACAGAAAATTCACTGAAAGCAGTAAAATATTTTATGTTCTTATACATATATTTATAAAACGATATACTTGTATTTTCCTCCTATCTTTAACCGAGAATTGACTTTTTTCCTAGGGAGAGCTTTAATCACTGAAAAGGCAGGTTTATCAATAATTTAGAATATTACATTTAACATTTCTTTTTTAAAAAGGGCACATTTGGCTTTTATTAAGATCTCGAGTTAAGGAAAGACATACCTTAGTTCTAAAACACTGGTTACGTTTCCAGAAGGGAATATCCGGCGAACATAGTTGAAATCCCCTACGTATAGACTGCCGTCTATCCCACAAGCGAGGGCAACTGGGGCCAAGAGTTTATTCCCATCAGCTTGACCATTGCAGCTTGGACAGGAGATGCTGCGCCTCCGTCCATTGCCCATGATACTACTGACGACCGGAGGCTGTTGGGAGATGAATTGATTTTCCCCGTTTCCCTTGTAGAGTATACCTGGAAGAAAAATCAATGCATTTTCCTTACGATAAAAGGTATAAAGATACAAAGTAAGAATGTTCACTATTGATTGAAGTAAGACACAGTGCCTTTTAAATTTAGATTGGGAAACTTTTATTTCAAGTTCTATTGGAAAGGACTCTATTCAGTTACCTATACAAAATATTACATGATAAAGTACATAGGATATACAGAATGATGTCTGGTGAAAGGAAGACAGGACTAAGAAAAATTAAAAACCTGAATTCTCAAAATCAGCTCAGAATCCTGGCTACACAATGGAACTGTTAGAGGAATTGTAAAAACACTGATGCCTGGTTCTTATCCCGAGACTCTTACTTAATTGGTCTGGGTGCAGCCTCAGCACTGAAATTTTTAAAACTCTCCAAGTAATCTTAATGTGCCCAAGTCGGGGAACCATACTCTACATAAGATTCTTTAGAAAATAACAAGTTTGCCTTGTTAATCAATGTTGAGAAGATTGCATATTTACCCGATTAGAAATGTACCCTAGGAATATAATTTTCTTTCTTATAAATTTATTATTTTTAAAAAGTTAAAAAACTTCGTGGAAAACATTTATCAAGTTAGAGACTATTTATCAAGCTTCCAAAATTGTTAATTATAACAGAGGCTGCCTTGGGGTTGGCGTTTGCTGGGTACTGAATCCAGGCCTCGCACATTCTAAGCATCAGTTTTCCACTGAGCTACGTCCTCAGCCAGTAGAATCAAATAGATTTCTACTATACTGTCAAAAAATATGCTTGCTTTTTACCCTCATCTGAAATAAGAATACATACACATGAAATTATTCAAAATGTCAAATATAACAAAACTGTTGTGAAAGGCCAATTTATTATTTCAAGTGAATTCTGCTTCAAGGCATGAAAGTGCCAATAATTTTATAAAGAAAAATGTCAGTCTGCTCATTTGTAGTCTTCGATGAAAATCTGAGAAAAAAATTCCTAAGAAATATTAAAGATTTTCATAGTCAGAAACTAGGTTTGAGACTCAAATTTTTTTTCATTTTACCACTGGTATAGAGAGATCGATGGCTTCATTTTGGTCTGATATATACTCGATGGTCAGCTGTTATTGTTCAGTGCATATTCTATGACACTTCTCAATGTGTTATTATCTGTATCAACCACCTGCTGCTCTGACTTTAGAGCTCCATATATTTATTGCATGTTCTACATTTCCGATCAATTCTTAGAGCTAATGAGTATACTTCTTAGCAGATATACTGTTAAAAGAATAATTCTATGAAAGTACAAATAGAAAACTTGAGAAAGTGCTTTCTTCCTCTACTTTTGGATACTTTTAAGGTGAAGAAGTGATCAGAATAATTACGTTCCCCTTACAGCTCAGCACATTTTATTTTGTTTTATTTTATTTTATTTTCGGTGCTGGGATCGAACTCAGGACCTTGCGTTTGCGAGGTAAGCACTCTACCCGCTGAGCTTAAATCCCCAGCCCCTCAGCACATTTTAGACGTATTCTGTGATTACTTTTTTTAATGCTTTGTTATTTGGGTGATGTAATAATCACAGCAAATTTACATAAAGAAATCAGAAAAGATAAAATAGGTTTGTTCAAAATTAGGGAAAAATAATTTAAAGAAGGCTGGATCATAACAAGAGATAAAATGCCTTCTGCCTTGAATATTCAAAGAGTACATTAATGACATCCAAGATTCTTCTGTGATTATGCTATTTGACAATTATGGAAAGCTAATTTCCTATAAAAGCCAGTTCTGCAATTTTCATCAGAGGAATCCTACAAGTCGGCCTACTGCTCTACTGCACCTGATTTATTCAGTCATTACTTTGAGCGATCGGCCCTTCATGATTCTCCTCTATTATGACAGAATAGAAAGATGAACATTAGAATATTTATTTCCATGTTTCAGGGTGCCTGCACAAACACCTGTCACACTCTACGTTTTTTGCCTTCTCTACTTCTGTAATGTATTTCTGTAGCTCATCCACCTTGTCATGATTACAAATCACTTTGTTTATTCAATTAGACACATGTCACTTTGGAAAGTCAATACTTGTCAAACTGGTCTTGGGTAAAACTCAAAAGCACAATCAGTTCATTCTGTGACTTAGGTTATTTCACGTTTAAAAATAACATATACTTTATTTTTGCAGTACTGGGGATTAAATTCAGGCTCTTTGTACTGCACTACATTCCAAGCTCACTTCTTATTTTTTATTTTGAGACAGGGTCTCTCTAAGTCACTTAGTTATCCAGGTCAAGCTCAAACTTGTGATCCTCCTGCCTCAGCATGCCAGAGTGCTGGGATTACAAGCATGTACCGTCATTCCCAGTAATTAAAACATATTTTGAAGTACAGAATTTGGGGTAGTTTAGTTTTTACACGGGACCTTTTCTGGTTTTTTTTTGAGACAAGGACTCATGTGGTTTAGGCTGGTCTTGAACTCACTATGTAAGCTGGGCTGGCCTCAGACTTGCAGGGATCCTCCTGCCTCAGCCTCCTGAGTGCTGAGATTACAAGTATGTCCCACAACACCGGGACTAGATACAGAATACCTAGAAGTTTCATCATCCATCTGAATATAATCCTGGGTGTCAAGTATTTTAAACAGCAGTGAATTACAGGGGTGCAGGTTTCGCTAGAGCTCTTCACTTAGAGTCTCCCTGCTGGTTTATAATCTTGAGAGTGAATTCTGTAGCTAAACACTTATGAATTTTACCCTATATTTTCATTACAAGTAAAATGCATCCAGAGAGGGTTCCTCCAGTTTCGTTTGTGAAGGACTTCTGAAGGAATATGGAAATATGTGCAAATTGTGTGAAATAATTTTAAATAACTTAACCAAGAGCAGCCACTAGCATGGCTGGCACATGGCTTTACATTTTGAAAGACCATGATTGATTCTTTCGTTACTCACATACCCGATTGAAACGACCACTGCCTCAGATAACACTGATGATTCACGCACAGCTAGAGATAACATATGGAGAACGCTTGTTGGTTGGGCAGCCCACTTTTCCAATGTGTGTGCTGCAGATGGCACTAGTTCTATGCTCTGCTCCCAGCCTTTAGATATGCAAACTGAACCACACGGCCAGGACACAACTGAAAGAGGGGTGGAGTTTCATACTGCTACGAAACACTGAAGCTGTGCAGGGTGCCTCTGATTTGTTTCCGTCTACTGATTTGCTTAGTACTATTTACTATCTCCTAAGGTAGGGCACCAGTATTTTCACACATTGGCTTGGAAACTACTTTAGATTGAGTATATCTGGAAAAATTAAAATGTGTCCTCCCTAATACTTACAAAAAGGTTTTAAAAATGAATTAACATCGATGCAACGTTAATCATAAATGTTTGTGTTATGTGCTCAATTCAACATTCCAAACTTTCCAAAAACCTCTGCAAAGTCCAAAGGTAGAAAACTTAGCCCATGCTGTGAAATGTCTTCCTCTGGCTATTTGCCAAAGAAGTAGACAGTCATTAGCTAATGGTTTAGGGTAGGAGGTTAAAGTAGGTTAACTCAAGATTTTGCTTTTCTAACAAAGCACCTTTAAATTGGCTGACGTGAAGACAAATATGTGGACAAAATGTCACAAACAGTAAGACCAATATAATTTAATATAAATAATATTCCTTATGTGAGGAAGGGAATATATTTTGTAAGTAATGTATCCCTCTTTTGGTTTGTGATGTCTGAAACACGTTTCTTCAGAGCACATTCACTTATCACATTATCAGGTCTGCTACAAGTAACATTTTTGATTCTTGCCTTTTTTTCAGATTATTCATTTATATTTTCCCTCCCTGAGTAGAATTTTTTCAAATATAGCTGAAGCAGAAATAAAAAAATAGATATTCAGAACATCTGAAAATCAGATGATCTATTAGAAATACGATATTTGATTAGAAAATTTGGGTAAAGTCACATAGATTTTTGATTTTATCTTTAAAATAAGTCTCCCTGCCTCCATATTTGGTAAACCTTTCTAGAGTGCTTTGGCCGCACTCACTGACTAAGGCAGAACTAAGCACTGGATGGATCTGTGGCCAAGACTCCCACACAGACCTTTCAGTGGTACCAGTCACTTACATTCAAATGGGAACTGACTGTGGTGACCGACATATGAACATTTTAAAGTTCAGTGAAAGAGTATTATATAGTTTCCACTTTCGCCTTTATTATAGTCTCTACAAATCTCTCTTTGTTTTCCTACCAAGACGAATTCTACAGAGCTCATAGGATAAAATGTTGCTACAATCTAATCAGGGTGAACGTGGGCAGTATTAACTATCTATGAAGAAGATCTTACCATTCTGAACATCCAGTACGTGATGTTTATCTAACGTCCAGCCACCCATGTTGGAAGCATCTAATTCATAGCCTTGCAAGACGGCAGTCCTCTTTTCCCACAGAGTTAGGTCCAAGCATGACTCATACTCATATCCGACGGACACTGGAATCAAATCACAGTTTATCGTTTCCATTACAGGTGGAAATTTGTTACTTTGCCAAAAAGAGCCCCCTTCACAACTGTGTTCGGAGACCATATTTCCACTCATTTATGAGCAGTTTATTTATTTATTTATTTTTGGTGCTGGGGATCGAACTCGGGTCCTTGTGCTTGCAAGGCAAGCACTTTAACCACTGAGCTAAGTACCCATGAGCAGTTTATTTTTATACAAGATGATTTGACCATATGAAAGATTTACAAAATAATGAGCTCCAAACGTTATCTTCTACTGATTTAATAGAAGTGAGTTCTGCCCTCTTGCCACATCAATCTCTCACAAGGGTTTCACAGCACAAAATGAAGTTTAGATTGGGCAACTGGTAAAGTAATTAGGGAAGATAAGTTAGCCCTTAATGGTGATTAGATGATAACAACTAAAAATAATGTTTGCTACCTGAATAATTAAAGCTGCTTGTTCCTAAGAGCATTCAACTATGGAAAATGCCTTCGATAATAAGGTTCAACAGATCACAAAAAAGATTATGACAGTGTATTTGTTTATATATATTGAATAATCAGTAAATTAATAATTCATAATTGAGAAAATTTCAATTTCATAATCAAGTGTGCATTTTAAAATTTACAAAAAAGTGAAGGGAGATGTAGCAACTATTTGATTTGAATAAATTCAAGTCCAAATTACATTTTAATTTCAGAATAAAATATCTATTTTATTTTCAGGTAAAAACTAATACAACAAAAATTTTACCTTTTAGATTTTGAGGTTCTGAGTTCAGCTTGAAGCTATATATCTACACGTCTCTACACGTCAAACTTTTTTTTTTTTTTTGGATCCTGGGGATCAAACTCGGGGCCTTGCGCTTGGTAGGCAAGCACTCTAACTACTGACTAAATCCCTAGCCCCTACATGTCAAACTTTAATAGCACTGTTGAATCATTTAATGAAACAAATGGTTTGATGTTTTAAGATTGTCCTTCCACTGAACTGACTGGCCCTTTTAGTCAAAAGACCAGAAATAATTCCCAAGTACAAATTTTGTCTGATTTCTGTTAAATTCATTATCAGCTGAAACTACCTCAGTGTCAGATAAAGAAAACATAAAATGGATAATAAAAAGTAGAGAAATAAAGTTACAAAGAAAAATGCAAATGCAAGAGATATGATAAGAAAATTTATATGAAAACAAGTCAAAAGAGGACATGACAACCTGAAATATCATTCAGAGCATTCTTTTAAAATACAATTTAGGCCAGAAAACAGATACCCTTTTTCTTCTCATCATAAAGAGTATGTCCCTTTTCTTGTGGTATATCTAAACCAGCCAGCTTACAACTTCCCTAAGACGACCTTACTGCCACCTTTTCTGTTTGTCCATTGGCCTTCCACAGGTTACAGTTAATTTTATGACAGTTCTGACTTTGAGGCAATTTTTGCAGTGCAGAGACTTATATGGAACTTACCAACAGCTTCAGACAGACCATAGACTTTCTGATTATATGCATCTGTTTTATCCCATATAAAAGTATAGGCCAAGTTTGGAGAGGCAGGAAACCACTTTTGGAAGAGTCTCCCGACAACAGCTACCATCAGATGTACCTTCATTAGATTAAATGGTATGATAGACTGGGTCATGGTGATTTTGAGCACTGACTTATACCCTGCAGCTCTGGAACTTAAGTAGGAAAGTTTTAAATCCGTTCCTGGAATTGTGGTTTCTTCATGGAGAACCTGGGTTTAAACAAAAGAGAAGTGTCTACTTGTGGTCATGCATGTCTACTGGAGAAAGTATGTTTAAAAGAACCCCGCAGAACACAGAATAAGACACCAGAGAGTCATTATTCACAAATACACATGTGAGCATTTGAGCTGTTACCTTTATTTTTATTTTTTGGTATGGTCCTGGCCTGTTATTCAAAAATTAAAACTGCTAATTTTCTCCTTCTAAAAGCTTGTCATTTCTTCTGAGATAATCACACCTGTGGTACTACTCTTTACACAGGAAACACTGACACTGCTCTGTTGGGCTGACATGTACTGACTTCTTAGCTTGGTAGTCACAGTAGATTCTTGCTACCCCATCTTCACCCCAGTCACCCTGGAGAATCTGAGCAGATGTGTAGGATGGTGAGCTCGCAACAGGGTGCCTCAATCAAAGATGTGACCCACACCAGCTGCTCATTTAGGGATGAAACTGCCTTTGGCCTCTTAGCCTACATATGCGTAGCAGTATACAAAGACAGGAATAACAACGAAAAAGACCAACTCATTTTGGGATAAGTTGCAGCAAATTTCATATCCATGTTCAGAGATAATGTAAGAGCAGCACACTCTCATTCTTAAACTATAAGTTACAATCTTCCACTTATTTTTGACACCACAGTGAATGAGCTACTATTTTAAGGCTACATATAGTTTTTCCCAGAGCATAACTAATATGTAATTAAGTGCAAACAGAAGATGTTCAATACGTACTTTCTGATTTGGAACTGGACTATAAAAAGTTAATCTATCAGCATAAGGATTGTCTCCTTAAGGAATTTTTAAAACCATAGCCTTTAAACCCCACAGTTGCTGGGCGTGGCGGCACATGCCCATAATCCTAGCACTCGGGGAGATGTGATGGAAGTATTGTAGAGCAAGCCCACGCTGGGCAACATAGCAATTTGGGGAGACCTTGTTTCAAAGTAAACAGTAAAGAAAGGTCTGGGGATGTGGCTTAGCATGAAGGCCCTTGGTTCAATGCTGGGCACCACAAAAACAATACAAAACAACCCTTCTACACTTTACCCATTCTTATTTAATGGGCTCCAATTAAGGGCATTAACAGGGACCTCTTCTGCAATTATTTTTGCATATTTTTCAATCTTATTTCTTAGCCCAGCTCTCAAGGAGGGTTTATTTGGGTCTTGTGACTTGACAGGTACTACACAGATCTGAATTGAAATTCCAGGGGCCAAATATGTAGAGCTGATATGCAAATATTCCCACAGAGTCATCACTGTAAACTTTATGATGACTTGACAAATCCCAAATGTGAGGACTTGAAAAATACCAAATGAAATATGTAGAACATATGCCAAAACATTATTTAATCACTTTGAAAAATATATGTTGTGTGGTATATAAAATTTGTCTAAAGAGTTCAGATTCTCTCTACCAATGCTCACTGCTCTTCATAAGCTTACTATGTATATTGTAAAGCACAAGGCTAATCTATGTCCAAGACTTGGGCCAGGACCCACCAGTTTCTTTACAAAGTATTAAATAGCACCCTCAAAGGTTTCCTCATATTACCCCATTAAGAACCATTATGCAGAGATAAGTGACTGCCTTTTCAAATTAAAAAAATCTTAGAATATTGATTCAGTGTTCAATAATGTTTCCCTTTCCTCTAACATCTCCCATATAGAACAGTTAGAAATGAGGCACACATATTTGTCTTCTCCAAATTGTAATATCTTAGGTAAAAACCCTGACACCAAGAGTACAGCCATCATTTCCATATAAACAAAGACATGGGTAGTCTAAACAAATGCATGGTCTAAACAAACCTCCATTCTGGCCTGTGAGTCAGACACAAAGACGGATGTGATGCAATACTGCAGGTCAAGAAGGCATTGCTCTCATAGATATGCTATTTATTACAGCTGGGCTTTTCCTTATCAAACGTGATACAGAATTTAGTCACAGAACTGTCTTAAGCAAAATAGTTTATGAACTTATATAAACTTTCAGAGCTGCATTAGACCCCATGAGGTTTAAACTTGACAGTACTTTTGTAAGCATGCAGGATGTAGAGTGAATAGTCTAAAGAGAACTCATTCTTTCAAGATTGGGGTGAAATGTCAACGGCCCTTAAAATAAGTTACTGAAGGGTTGAGGATGCAGCTCAGTGGTAGACTGCTTATCTAGTATGTATGATGCCCTGGATTTGAGCCTTAGCATGGGAAAAGAAAATATGTGTGTGTAAATGGTTGCATCCTAAGGCACATAATTTATTTCCTCTTAACTTATTTAAAATATAATCTCCTGTAAATTTGATAGGCTTTCTACATGTAAGGGAGACTTTCATCAATATGTATTTCCTGTGACCTGCTAGGAATTGCTTCTCTATTTCAAACTATCATGTGTGATTCCTAATTTTAATAACTGATAATTATCTCTGTCATCATTAACCTACTTCTAGTGAACAAATATCTGTAATTTAGTTTATTAAAGCATGGATTTTTGCTACATAATTTAACTTTACCATTTTATATTATCAGGAAAAATAAATCCTGCCAAAATGTGAAAATAAACCACTAAAACTACATTTGCCACCTACACCATCTGTAAGCCCTCTTCTTGACCCTGTTAAACATTCAATTAGAAGCTATAGTCTGCCAATTACACCTTTGAAATCTCTGTCTAATCTGTTCCCCCTTCTCTAATTCCATTACCCTTGAGATTCTTAGGCCCTCTCCACCTAAATTTAGGACTTGTACAGAAATACAGTTAACAACAGCCTGTTCATTGATTTCTTGGTCATCATCTATCAATTATGCAGTTTGTTTCAAGGTAGCTTTTGAGAAATGCTGAAATAACTTCTCTGGTCTCTTGTTTCCACATTGCTGAAGGAACTCGATGTCTCCAGTAGATGTTATTTCAGGGCCATTCATATTCTGGCCACAGTACTATCTTCTGCCTCTTTGCCCTTAAGTGTTCTACATTTAAATTGTTCTCCTGCTTTCATGCAACAGGACTTGTTTTCAGCACCACACTGTTGCCCACACATTTTATTTAATCTGGGATATGCTTTCTTCCCTTTTCTGCCTAATTACTCTTTAAAGTCAATCCCACAATGATGCTTTCTTTGGTTTACTTAGGGATTGATCTTTGTTCTTAACTTTCACAGTTGTTCATTCAAATCTTTATCACACTACCAATGGCAGGATCCAGGTCTTATTCTTTGTATCATAGTAGAGTACTCTGCACACAGTAGGCTCTCAGTAAATTTCACTAAATGTTTGCCCACTGTATGAATGCATGGAGAAAATACCACATGTATTTATGGACTTGTTGACTGTCTGAAACCCATTTCAGTGCCCTGGTTTGCCAGAAATTTGCTGCCTATAAACAGATACTGCATCCAGGTTAAGTCTGTTTCAAGACTAAAAAGTTTAGAGTTACTGCAAGATGAACCTGGGGAGGAGGAAATAAGCTGAATAAGGTTGCAATGAACTTCCTAAAGCTTTATCTCACAGTCTGTTTGATTGTTATAATCACTGAGGTGTCACTTTCACATATTTGCCCACAAGTCTTTTTGTTTTTATATCCTGTCTGTTCTTGGCTTGTCTCTATCTCTATTCCTTCCAAAGGTGACGTTGCAAGGATGTTTAGATGCTGATGACTCTCAAATTTATATATGTAGTTTCAATCTCTTCCATGGACTTATTTTTCTATCAAAGTTTCTTGACACAATACCACTTTATCAAAAAGATCTTCCTGAACTAAACAATATCAAAATCACACATCTGTCCAATTTACACTGCTTTAGGATTTTTGAATAAGTCTTAGCATAATACGACATATATTTATTGTTTAGTGTCTCTCCGTGCTCATTAGTTGGTAAGCTCATTGGGGAGCAGTACTTTCCCTGATTGCTTTACTGCTTTGCTCCTATAAAATAAAGCCTGGTATAGAACAGGTGTTCTATAAATATTTGAAGAATGAACGCAACAAAGCTGCATGTGCTGTTATATTTTTAAAGATTGCATATTTTTACTTAGGTATTTATGAATAAAGCCCATTATTATGGTACCTAATGGCCTATCTTTAAGATCTGAAAGTTATTTCTAATTGGAAACACAGAAGAAGGAAAAACAACCCTCAGATATTTATAAATAAATAGATAAAATGAATAGTTAAGCTATAGTTATTTCTTTAAAACTTACCTTTTCTTTCTTCTGTGAAGAATAGGGCTTTATGAACTATACATTATTAGAGCTTTAGACAGCATACCAAGTTTTTTAGGCAATAATGTCTTGAGAAAATGAGTATTTTTGTCAAAAAATCATCTTTTACAAAACATTTTTTATTTACGATAATAACTAAACACTAAGTTGTTGACAGCAATGACCATGTACAATCGTACTTGGTCCCAACAGCACGTGGTACAATGTTTGGCTGTCAAGCACACAGAGGCACTGACTTTTTTTTTTTTCTTTCAATAAATGGCAGAATGAACAAAGGTGTGATTCGTGGTTGAGTTTAAGCACTTTTTCCATTGAGCCACAAGTAATAAATATATACAGATAGAACCTGAAAAAATATTTTGAATATATCTTTAAGAAATAACTGGATATCATAACACATTACATTCTATAGAATCACATAGCATTATTTAGGATAGTACTGGAATCCTGTCATCCTTTCAAGAAATTCTTTGGCAACCATATGATCTAAAAATCTTTCCTGTAAAAGTACTGCTTTCTAGAATAATTTACCTGCGTTTCAGGAATAATGGGACTGTCCTCAGGAGAAGATCTGAAAAAGGTAGATAAAGGTGATGATACAATGATAGGATTTGGCCTCACAAACCCACTCAGATCACAGCTGGGAATGTCATTCTCTTCTTTCTTCATGACTAGGGTGTCCATCACATAAAAGACATTCCATGGAATCCACACAGTATGATACTGAGTGAGGAATGGGGACCGTTCAAATACCAAAGTGAGAGAAGCTCCACCATTTGCCACCAAGTCAAACCTAAGAAAAAACGAACATATATTTAGTGAATTATCAGGATCCCATATAACTACCAATACTCTCTCCTTGAATTAACATACTTTATAAAGAAAATCAACTTTCCTCCCATCTTTCACATGAAATATTTTCAAGTCTACAGAAGTATTAAAAGGATTATACAATAACTACTTGTGTACACATTAGTAAATATTTCCCCAAATTTCTATCTACTCTTTGGAACCATCTGATTTTAAATTGTAGATATTATGAAACATTACCCCTAAATATATCAACATGCATCTTCTAAGACAAAGAACATTCTTGAACAGAACCACAATGTTATATCATGCCTTAGAAAACAAAATCAATTTTTAAGGGAGTAGATGAGTACATGACTTTAAATCTCTGCCTGATGTACTGTCCTAGGTTTGTAGAGTTGTTGCCTTTCTATTATAAAAGACAATAAAATATGATGGGTGATAGAAGAATGTCTAAGTTTATACTTAAAATACTTCAAATAGAGATACTGTGATGGGACTAACTCACATTCCATCCTGGCGGGTAATAGTATATCCATATTCTGGGTAATGGAAAAAGGAGACATTTACTCCAATAAGTGGAGTTCCATCAGCAGTTAGTACTTGGCCTCTGATGACAGATGCAAGGCTGTGGAAAAGTAGAAGAATCTAAATGAACACCCGTCATCTCAGTCCAACACTGTCATGATTTATAGATAATTCAACATAAGGATAAAATAACACTATCATCTGTAATCAAACATTATTAAAAGAAAACAGACCTGAAACACTTCCAAGACAATGCCCTTCTTAATGCAGTGTAATTTACATTCTCTAAATGCCTTGTATTTATCCTGGGTTTTAATTTGTTGCAATCTGTTTTTTGGAGAGTTATCAAGGCCAATAATTTAGAGCTGAATTTTTAAAGTTATAAACTATATGCTTTTTTTGTAAGTCATATATATGACTTACATGAAGAAAAGTATGCTTTTCAATTAATTCAGAGGCAATCTCTAAGTCTGTAGGGACCAAGAAGTATAAGATTTAAGGGGGCAATAAGGAACATTCGTGCAACAACTTTTAATCAACTGCTGGGTCTAACTGCATTAATGCTGTTAAATTACTGCAGACCCAGGAGTTCTAGTGTAAATCATCTTCTTTTGCTCAGTGAGACATGAGACACCTGCTTTCACTTACTGGTTTATTTTGAGGTCATTACTGCTCTGTAAAGCACCAAACGGCTTATGCAATCTCGCTGCCATGCCTTTAGCAGTTCCATTACATTAATTCATAATTTATATTATTTAGTGAGCTCAGCTAAAAAAGTGTACTTCTGTTTTGCCTTTTGGGGTCTTTTCATTGCTTCTTTTGAAACGTTTCCAACTGTGCTAAAAAAAAATCAACTAGTTAAATGAAGATTTATTGACTCCTTAATGGAACATCCTGTTATGTCTCAGGTATCGAAATTGACAAAATATGTGGACTGTGTAAAAAATGCTTGAAACACAAAGTTTGGTGAAGAATTTGCAGAAAGATGAAAAACTACATTAAAGAAAAGTACTTCCCTCAAATACACGCTCATCAGCATTTCACACACGGTGTAGAGAACTGTTGATAATGCCCTTACAAATTTATATAAAGAAAAGACACATTAACCTCTTATTGAAAGGACTTTCTCCAGGTATAACATGGGTGCTCTCAGATCCAATAAGAAAACTGATTCGATCATAGAAAGATTTGGCAGCTTGCTGAGATGGTGACTGTAAGCTTTGGCTAATGATATCCTGAGGATCAGGTAATCCACGACAGTAGGGCTGATTTTGGCAAGAACTCTGTAAGCAGCAATCAGGATCCATACAGTCAATAAGTCCATCTGCAGAGAAAAAAGTAAACCAGTGAGAGAATTCTCCTTCTTATGCCATGATATTTGGTTTGATTGCTTCACCTAAATGATTCCCCACTCCCTATCTGATAGTAATGTCTATGAAGCATGCTTTCTGAAACCAGATGAAATATAATACTCGCATCTGTTTTCATAGACAGTAAATATTTGGATTGGAGATTGTTGGAAATAATCATAAATGTTTACTCTGAGTAAGAAATTTTAAAATACTGATTAGAAAAACCTATTAGAATGAAGGAATATGGATTAGTTGCAAATATACTCAAGCCTTCTTTATTTTAGAGAAAATACACTAGGAATTAACAGTGTGTATCCATGGTAAAAGAATAGAGACCCACATAGGATAACTATCTAAAATTTGGAAAAGGGTCAGAAAATGAAATTTAGTAAAGAGGAACAAATACAAGTCAATATAAAATGGATGAGAGTAGCCAACCATTTTTCAAGAAAATAACTTTTACAGAAGGGAGAATGTGTTTCTGATGTAATTAAGGCATTTCCTCAATTTTAAATAGGAACCTGAGCTCCTTGTATGCCTCCCCTAAAATGCAGGTATTAATTTAAATTGTGAGAGATGTAAATTAGCCATAAATTGGTAATTATCAGAAATCCACCATGAAAAACTGAACTGCAATAATGATGACTTAAAAGGAGTAACAGAATTTGGTAGTGCTTCTCTGAGAACTATAAAAGGAAAATATGTTCAATGGCCCACGTAGGTGGCCATACAATGAGTAATGACATTTCAGTCAACAATGGGCTGCATACAAGTCAGCAGAGCTGAAAAACTCCTATTGCCCAGTAACACAGCCACATAATGTCATAGGGCAATGTTTGTGGTGATACTGCTGGAAGCAAACCCACTGCACTGCCAGTCATAAAAGTGCAACCTATACAATTATGTATAATAGACTATTCTTAATAACGGTAAATGATTGTTATAGGTTTATATATTCACTATGCAACACATTTGTCATTGCTTTAGACTGTATTACATCTACTTATATAAAGAAAAGTTTCACCGTAATTCAGAATACCATGTTATGCAGGCAGCAGCCTCCTACTTTCATGTTTACTATTTCTCTTGATTTTATCAAGTGGTTATGTTGAGTGACTGACCTATACCATATATGTTTGTGTAAAGACACCATGGTGCTCACACAGTCATGAAATCACCTAGTGACACAGTTCTTAGAATACATTCCCATCACTAAGTGATGTGTGAAAAATCACCGATGACCAGTTAAATACATACATTTTGATCTGCTTGGTAATTACATTTTTCAGTCTAGATTAATAAAGATATTAGTTTCTGAAGACTTTAATCACTCTTGGGAGAACTGACACAAGGGTTTTAAAGTCTTCAAATTTAAGTATCAGGTCTTGGTGTGACCCTATTATGGAAAGCTCAGCTGAAAATATCAAAATGATCTGTGTATCATATTTAAACATATTTTTAAACATAATTTTTATTTTTTAAAAACAATACCAGACTATCATCCCAGCACTTCGGAGGCTGAGGCAGGAGGATCACCTAAGTTCAAGGCCAGCCTGAACTACATAGTGAGACCCTGTCTCAAAACAAAACAAAACAAAAACAAAAAACAGCCTTGTTTGCTATAGGCCATTTTTTGGGGGGGTGGTACTGGCAACTGAATGCAGGTCCTTTGGACTGAGCTATATCCCCAGCCTGTTTTTCATTTTGAGACAGGATCTTGCTTTGAACTTTTGATCCTCCTGTCTCAGTCTTCCAAACTGCTGGGATTACAGACATGCACCATTGCACTTGGCTTAGGCCACTGTTATTAATAGAATATTAGCTTGCCCCTTCATTATCTGATGGCAAACTGAGACAAAAGAAAATAGACTGTAGGATTAAATTGTCAGTCTACAAAGTAGGTCAACAACAAGACAAGGTAAGCAACAAGAGAAGCGGTCTGGTCACTGCTTGTAAGTCATTTTGCCCATCTGCAGAATGTAGTAAATGGTCATGTTTTTACACCCATTTCCCACTCTGGGAGTTTTCATTTCAGTACAGTAAGTACTTAGCCCTTTCCAACTTGCCACCTGTGAGAATTCCCTTTCATATTTGCTTTAGAAATGTTTTTTTTTTTTTTTTTTGGTGCTGGGATCACACTCAGGGCCTTGTGCTTGCGAGGCAAGCACTCTAATCACTGAGCTAAATCCCTAGCCCCTAAAACTGTACAGGAACTATCTGAAAAGAGATTCTCTGCTTCTACCATCCCCACCCTCACTGGGCTCAAGCTGTAAGACTGTGAGGCCAGGCTTGCTACAGCCATCTTGCAGCTACTGTAAAAGCTGTTTGGGAGTCAAGCCATCCCAGAAACAGGAGAGCCAGGAAGTTGAGAAAAAAACAATAGGTCATCCTTGGGGTTTTTCCAACACGCTTGCTCTTGATTGTCTGGCCTTCCCAGTTAGAGAAGCTAAGTTTGTCCTTTTTCCCTTAAGCTTGTTTTGGTTGAATTTTTCTGTCACTTAAAAACTAGAAAGCTGGGCCGGGTGATGTACGCCTGTAATCCTAGCACTCAGGAGGCTGAGGCAGGAGGATTGCTGTGAGTGTAAGGCCAGCCTGGGCCACACAGTGAGTTCAGGGCCAGCCTAAACTACAGATTGAGACTCTGTCTCAAAAATAAAAAACAAGAGGAAAGCAAAACAAAATGACCCCAAAAATTGGAAAAAAACCAAAACAAAACCTAGTCCTTATCCAGAGACAGTAACTCGAACTTTCTTCATCTATTTCCTTATGTTTGAGGGGCTTACTAAGTGAATATTTAAATCACATTTAAAATGCGGGACTCTTTTTACATAATAGTATTTTAAGTTTTTTATTACTACAATTTCTATATTTATGAAAACATGAGTCACAATTTCTAATAGGAGATAATACATATTTTTTTCTTATCATAGCTTACATTTTCATGTAGTTGTCTTATATTCTCCTAAAATATATTCCTAAAATGATGGGTTGTTAATTATTTGAAGTTCCATGCTTATTCCTTTGACAAAATTCTAAAATCATGTTTAAGAAAATCAAACGAAAGTGAGTTTTAAATTTCATATAAATTCATCAAGATATTACTTTCTTAGCCAAAAGGCAATGAAGATGAAAAATGTGTAAATACTTCTCAATATTTCTAGTGGAAGAAAGATGAAACAAATCTATGGCCTTATTTTTCATGAGGATATATTATAACAATAATGTAAAACATTATTTTTTTTCCCTTCATTTCTCTTGGATTAGAAGCATAGCTACTATGACTCCGATTTCTACAGTAGTGGACTACTGATCTATTGTCTCAATATCTTTCTGGTCTCAAAAAAATTTTTTTTAATTCCCAAAGCTTTCAATAGCAATTTATAATTACATTGAAGGTTTTTGAGGAATTTGTAATATATGCTTTATTTAGTAGTTCTTACTCAATGGATTTAGACTGGCTGTACATACGCTTGCGCGAGTAATTTAGGACACACTTCCTGCAGGTTTTCTCTTACATTCATTCTTTACATATAGAGGAACCAGTCAAAAGGAAGAGTACCTCCAAAAATCATATTAACTTGGAAAATTAAGGGCTAAATGTTCGTCCCCGCTCTCTTCTTCACCCTCAGTACTCCCACAGTGTCTTCCCGTAGGCAATATATGGTACAGTTGCCAAAGAGGAATGCTTGAATTTAGTCATTCATCTTTGTTAGTTTATAAAAAGCAAATGTACATCTGGCATGTAGTCTGTAGGTCATAAAGCTGCATGAGATTGACACCTTCTGAACTAATCAGTTGGAAATGCATTTTTACAAGCCTCTCAGCTAACATCAATCAGAGAAAGAATCTCATTTTCAACAGCCAAGATGCAGGGACATAGTTTGTTATTTTTCTGCAGAGTTTATCAGTAACTTGCCCAAGCAAGTGACGGATGGTTATGAATCTGGCTTCCTATAACTTGAGAAAACATTTTTCATTCTTTGTCTGTGCTCACACAGCAGATAGGGCTATCTAGTACAACTAAGTTGATTACCTACTTGCCCAAATGTATAGTGTAGTAAAATTGTCTTCCTGGAATAGCCTCTCAAAATCATTGAGATTCCATTTTAGTCTCAAGAATATTATGTTGGCTTACATTTACATTGGCATAGAAGCCTTATCTAATATCGTTAATCATAAAAAAATCTAAAGAGATTCAGAAATGCTCAAAACCCATTGAATAACAACTTCAATTATTAGTTAAGAGCCTTTCTTCAGTTCAGGCTTTGCAATATAAGTGGTACTCTGATGTAAAGCAGATAATACAGTTTATGCTACCCTCCGCTCAACCCTTAATATTTTTCTAGTTATCTATTCTATCCATATTTTTAAATATGTTCTTGTCTTTTGTGAGACATTTTCATTGGTCTTACACAGTAACTGGCAATCTTATTTTCTAAAAGCCAAACAGTAACTATTTTAGGCTTTGTGTGCCACAGTTTCCATTGGCAACTCTTTGACTCTGCCTTTATGGTACTAAAGGTGCTTTAGACAACATGTTAATGAATGCAGTGATTGTGTTCCAATAAAACTTTACCTACGAAAGTCAGCTTTGGCCCAGGGCCAACTTCTAGTCTTCCTTCAAAGTTTCTATCTTACTACATTTGTATTATTCTTGACATCATTCTTGATATATTTTCTGAAAAATTTCGAAACACATTTGGTCAGATCATAAAAACTGTGACTCCAAGTCTTTTCCTGGGTTACTTTATATGTTGGTTTTGCTCTGGTTGTCAAAACACTCACTTTCTTCTTTTAAGTGAGATATTTTAATACATTTTCAAAACTTTGATTTACTGACCAAATAAAAATCCTTGTACTCTCTTTTAATCAATTTTCTTTTTTACTCAAGATAATTAATGTCCACCACCCCTGACTATTGTATTTGGAAGCCTCTGCATCCCATCAAGTTTCTGGTTAGAGTTAGAAATTCTGAGGCAATATTTTATTTGTGGACCTCAAAGTTTTAACAGTGTGCAGGTATGCCTTTCATTATTCTTTCAGCCATCATTCTGTAAAATGCATAGAGTTTATTTATGTGCTAGTGAGTTGGGATCATGTTTGGTTTTGGAGTATTCTTGGTTGGTTTGCATCACATTGTCTACATTATTTCAATGCTAATGACTCCAGGTTGATCATTCTCCTGCAGTACAAACTCATCTAGATATTTCCACTTCAATTTCACACAGGCATTTAAAACTTAACCAAACCACAACATCTGTGACCTCTTGCAAACATGTTGCTTCTCCTGTATTTTTGTATCTCAGTGCATGGTTCCTCCATTCACTCATCCCATTTCTACATCCAAGTAGAACCCGAAGCTCATCCCTGACTTCTCTTCTCCCTTCCTTTTTCTCTGCACCTAGTCAATCTCCAGCTCCAGTTCCTTCTTTTCTTCACCTCGAATACTTCTTGAATCAATCTATTTCTTTCCATTTCTCGGAAACTACCTTCAAGCCACCTTGGTCATCTCTTGACAAGATCTCAACAATAGCTGGTTTCTTGGGTTGCAGTCTTGTTCAACTATCCATTCTGAATACTTGGGCCAGAGTAATCTTTAGAGAAATCAAATTTGGTCACTTCTCTAACTAAAGTACTCCCTTTACTTGGTCTCCAGTGCCTTCTGAGTAAAATCTGAACTCCCTGCCATTACTGATTGTATTCTCTGCCTGGAGATCTCTAACTTTCTCTCTTACTCCCCACCATCATCCTCAATTTAAGCACTCAACTAAGCCAATTCTCTCATTAAGCTCCTTGAGGCTAATCTAGTTCATGTTTGTATCCTCAGCACCTAGGATACTTCTTGGCTCCAAGTAGGCATTGAACACATTTGTGGAACAAAGGAAAGCAATGAATAAGTTCCTGGAAGTTGTGAGATCTAAATGGGTTCAAACAAAGCCCTAGAAGCATATTAGAAACACTTTCTGGTTTTATTATCCTTTCTTTACCCTCAAACACTATATAGCCTTCAAATTCCTGCTGCTTTTTTTTTACTCCAAGAGGTACTTTAAAATGTGCTTCATTAATTAGACATTAAGCATCCACAGAATTAGAGTACTGAAGAAGTATGCAAAATACTATGTACATAATATGCATAACTGTACAAAGACCTTCACACAGACTTAATGAATGGAAAGGTAAACATCAGGCAAGTTCACCTCATATCAATCTAAAAAACTTCTGCATTATGAAAAACACCATCGCTTACAAAGTTAAAAGTGAAAATCTGAGATAAAATATCTACAATGCACCTAAAAAAGAACACATAGAATAATATATAAAGGAGTCCTAAGAATTAAAGAGAAAAATGTCAAACGACTCAATAGAAAAAAACCAGGTCAGAGAAATAAATAAGCAATTAGCAAAAAACAAAAACAAAAATACAAATTGTTGAGAGACAAACATAAAGATCGTCAACTTAGGGTTGGGAATATAGCTCAGTAGTAAAATGTTTGCCTAACATGCGCAAGACCCTAGGTTGGATCCCCAACACAGCAGGAAAACAAATCTCATAAATCTAACTAGTAATTAGGGGAATGCAAATTAAAAACAATAAAAATGGGTCATTTTCACTCATAGAAAAATTCATATTTTTTTATTTTGTCGAACAATTTTGTTTATGCACCATGATTGTGTGCAGACTATAAACATGGGAACAATAAATACTTTCATAATGATGAAATGTATGGTGGCTGAAAACTACTTGTAAGGCAATCTGCCAGTAGCTCTCAAAATCAAAAATTAAAATACCCTTTACCCAGAAATTTCACTCCTAAAAATCTGTCCTAAAGAAATACTTGTTCACTTACACAAAGACTTATAGGCAGATATATACATAAAAATTCACTATGTGTTTGTCTATATAGCACGAGTAAAAAAAAAATTAGAAACTACATTATTATTAATGTAGCAATAAAATTAATTAGATAATCCTTTTTTATTATGAAGATGACATAGGCCTATATGTACTGATATGAAAACAGTATCTAAAATACACTTTTTGGAAGAATTAAATTTAAAACAGTACTTGTCCATTTAAGTTTAAAAACATAAAAGTGTACATAAACTCAATGAAAGAGTAGAAAATGCCCACCAAGTTGTGGATATGGTTAGTTCTTTTGACAAAGAAAATCAAGTATTTATGTACTGTAATTATGAATAACACGCTTGCTATATAGACCTAGGGTTCTCAGAGGTCTGAGTCTAGAGAGGCGCTGTGCACTGCCCATTTCTACGTTCTGAAGCTGAAGTACAGCAAATGGGTATAAAATACAAGGGAGATTTTTAGCTTCAATCTGTGTGGTTCTGATTTTCCTCTCCTTTTGAAACTCCTTGGGTCTAACCATGAAGTTACTGAAATCTTTGCTCCTGAGACCACCAGCTAGAATTCATTTTCCCAGAAGGGAAAAATGCTGTATAAAAATTCTGTAGCTAGCAAAAGGGGTTAGAGTAGCCTGTCTTTTCCTTAAAGTAGGATCCAAAAGTCTTTCAAACCAATAGTAATTTTCTTGCAAATAATTATCAGGATAATATATTTTAATGCCTTAAGACTCTAAGGACCACTCTATGTTCTGATAATATCTAGATTTTTTGGGGGGGAAGTACTTATGATATCGCATAATTAAAAAACATTTCTCCCTCTCTTCCCAGTGCTATTACCTGTTATACATTTAATTTTTATTTTTAAATTCAGTTTGGGAGAACACAATAGTTACATTTTCCTGCTAGACTTCTTTTTTTCATCTATTTCCTAATTTTCTTTGGATAACCTCTAAACTTACACCATTTCCATTCATTCTGCTGATTATATGAAAATTTCATCCATTTTTGCTCCTGTTTTTTTTAATTCAACCTCTAGCATATTCCTACTTTTTCTTACACTTTGAATGTTTTATTTGCATTTTTACTTGCTTATTTAATGTTCATTACTTCTATTTTTCTAATGTTTGAACAACTTTGGTTGAATTTAAATCTCTACTGTAATCAGCCCTTAAAAACTTTAAAAAGATGTCTCTTTTAGGTACATCTTTCTGATTACCCCCACAAACTAATAATTCTGAAGGACAAGAAATGACTTGACTTGCAAATAAGATGCATAATTCCCGGTAAGAGTTATGCTTTGGCATGCCGCCATTCTTGAACAAAGTTTAGTATGAGTCTTTTAAACTCTTCCTGTGCCCTCGCCTACCAAGTCTCCAGGAGAGTGCTTGAATCTCACGCCTCAGGTCCCTGTAGGGTAGCTACCCACCACTGAAGACCAAAAGGGAAGCAAGATGTCAGAGAACTTGGACTAGATCACTCTTGTAAGAAGAAAGATGGGAACAGACATAATGCATCTTAAAGAAACCACCTTGTTAATAAGTATGTAAATTTTTTTAAAGACAGCATTTTCTTTGGTAAACTGCTGCATTTTGATGGTTTAGAGTCAAGAAACCCTCTCCTGAGTGAGATGTTTAGTCAGTGGGCTGTGTAAGAAGAGTGATGCTTCTAAGAGCACACAGGGTGAAGTAGACAGCTGTCTTGGCCATCTTGGGCAAGAAAAGCATGTCAGAGATTCAGCACTGCTTTTCTTGTTGTCAAGTGAAAAGGCTGTAATTTGGGGGATAGGGAGAATATAGAAAATAGAAAACCCCTTCTAAAATTAATGCTCTGTGAACTACCCGAAGGAGTTATTAAGAGTATGTTCTTTGATTATACTAAAACTCAAGGCTGCTAAGAGACAATATGATTCTGAGAGTAGAATCTGTTTTGCTGCCTCCTCAGTACCCATCCTCTTCTCTTCTGGTGACACTGCTCTAATTTTCCTCTGGGCAGGTAACTTATTTCAGACTGGTTAGAATAAGGCTCAGTCCCAGTCCAAGGCCTCACAGAAGCACAGAAAAAGTGTCCTTTTTGTGGTGGCACTGCTATGCTAGTAGAATGGAAACCCAGAGCTGGTGGTGGCTGTTTTGGAGGAAGAAATGGCTTGAGAATGGTTCCAATACAGAAAAAAGCAAACATCAGATGAACAAATGCAGGTTTGTGGAATCATTGTTTGAACACCTGGATACAGCTGGGTCTGAAATTTTCAGTAATATAAGCTAACTTTTTTTAAAGGTATAGGATCACTTGAGTTGAATTTCTCTCATGTCCAATCAGAGTCTTTCCTGCAGAATGACTGCATGGAACCTGGAGAGTAGAAAAGATTTTCTTGTTGAGGCCAAGTAGAAGGTGAGGTAGCGTGCCCTGTGACAGAGTGTCGAGCTTCATGAAGATGGCTGTCTGAAAAAGGAACACTGTTTCACATCCCAGCCCAGATCATACAACCCTTAAGAGTGAACAGTTCCCTTTCTTCCACCTTTCTCTGCTCTGACATTAGCAACATCATGATCACAATGAGTTATGGGATAGAAACAAGACATGGCTCAATGTGGTGGGGTACTGACTTTACAGGTTTAAGTTAGAATAGAACAAGAAATATTTATGAGTCATGCCTAGGCATGTACTCTTCATCATTTGCTCTGAAAGCTTTCGCAACTAGGCCAGGGCAGCAACTAGTTGCTCCCTGAGTATCTACTTGTCCGATTCAGATATGTTACCCACAATTCTCTACTCCAGTGACCATTTGTTTTTGACTTCCATTGTGTGATTATAAATCCACTACTCTTACTCCATAGCCTGCCTTTGTCCAAACGATCTGCTGCAGTGCCTTTTGATACTTGGAGACGGATTTGGGAAGCAGATCAATGTTGTTGATTTCAGAGTGGAGGTCTGAGGGAGCTTATGATGGGTAAAAGACTGCCCTTAGTTCTGAAAAGCTAGTTTCCTAGTGTGCGATACAGTAGCCCTTTGAACCGCACAGCAACAGACAGCAGGTTCTTATGAACGCAAAGGGGTTAAGGGAGTGGCTAAGGACAAACTGCTCCAATCTGTTTCAGGAACAGTCCACTCCTCTTACTCCTCAGGAAAAATTCCCTTTTAAGGCTGCTTTTCCTTAAGCATCTGGGAGAGACACACGGAGGAGGAAGGACTCTTAAGGGCAAAGATTAACACTTACTAGTGAGATGCAAATTTCTGAGGCTCTTTGGAATTGGGCAATGGCAATGGGGCCAGCTTGCTTAGAAAAAGCGAAGTCTGATTTGGAGTAGAAGGAAAAGGCCTGGCCTAAGAAGATATTTAAGTATTTCCTTACCTATAAGGATCTTTTCTACAATTTTTTGATATATCTTCTTCACTACTGGGAATGGTAAGCTGCATTTTCTTTCACAAAGATTGTGTTCTACAAACTTGCTCAAACTAGACTGTGCCAGATATAGCAACTGTTTAATTTCTGACTAGGGTGAAGTCACCTTCTTCATCTTTTCTTTCTCCTTTGTTACTTCACCATTTTGACATCAAATTCAGTTTGGATAGTGGCTCTGTATTGCTACAGTCAACATATGTCCTAGAATTTTGGGTATGTTCTTCTGTGTTATTGTCCTCGTATGAAATCCTTAACTGACAGATTATGTGTCTCAATTTGGAATTTGATGTGGAAAATATTGTCTCTGTGTACACAGCTCATGTTTAAGTTCAAAGAACACTTTAGTTTGGGTTACAGGGCACATAGGTTACAATCTCAGGACATAATGACACATTGGGAGTTCTTGGAAGATCAACAAAATTAGGTTAGGGACAGGCATGCAAATTATGTGAGATAAGTAGAGAATTCACAGGAGGTGAATTCTCTCAGATTTCCCCTTGGAGAGGAAAGCCTAGAGATAGCATAGTTTCATGCTAATAAGAATAAACAAAGGGGAATGAGGCCAATTCACAGTTGATAAATTTTGAGGATAAGGAAAAAAACCTCCTTGCTGATAACAATACTAACGAGTTGATTAGCCCCTAAATTACTCTGCCATGTCTCCACAGACTTGGTTCTGCAGTTTGCTTCCCTCTGAGAGCATGTGGAACCTCCTCAATGTAATCTCCTTTTAGAAGACAAAATCTGAAATACATGATCAAGGAGAAAGAGTTGTTCTCCCTAAGCAATAGAAAAAATGGAGTAGGGGCTCTTCAGGGAAAGTAACGAGGAAGGTTACCATCTGGGCTGTGGTACAGAGAGGATTAATGCTGCCATTTCTACAAACACGTGGGGAGGAGTAGTCTGGGCAACAAGGTATTATTAACAGGGAAAAGCTGTGAGGGTTAGAGACGTTCTGAATCCCTCAGGGGCAGAAAGGAAAAGGAGGCGTCAGTGCAGAAGCAGTGGCTCAAGATTCTTGATGGGGAAGATGGGAAAATAGGGAAGACAGTGAACAACCTGCTAGAGAGTGATGGGGAGAATTGCAGCTCCTTGTTAGGAAGAAAGGACACAAATAGCATTTGGTTGGAGCGTAGCTGGAGTGTGAGTGTCGGGGTAGACGAGGGGCTGGCTCTGTCACTGTGTTTCTTGGAGAGCCGGAGTCAGGCCGACCCTAGATGCCAATGTGAAAAGGCTGGTCAGTCTTCTCTGACCACTTTCTATGGATTCCTATAAATGAGCACTTTGAAAGCTAATGGGAAACCAATGAATAGTTGTGGCCACTTACAGTATACCTTGTGCCCAGATGTATGCTATGTACTTTGCTCACATTTTTTGTCAATCCTTTCAAAATCTCGTTTATTGTTACTTTATAGAGGATGAAACTGAAATGTAAAGAAGACTACAAATCTTGTCTAAAGTCACGTAATCACTACATGGTAGAATGAAGAAGATCTGTCTGCCTCCAAAACTTGCGTTCTACCTAACACTTATCCATGCAGCCCCTCCGAGAGAGGAGGAAGAATGGAGAGAGGAGAGGGAAGTACAAGCTGAGCTACAGAGTAGTTGACCAGAGGCCCAGACAGCAATTAAACTCTTCTCAAAAACTTATTCCTAAACATACACCAAAAATTGAACAGCTGTCAGGGGCAACTACTCCATTATCAACTCTTGCTCTCTATTTTCTGAAATTCAAATACAATGGCACAAAGGAGAAGAATTATCTGTCCGAAGGCTTACACTGGGTGGAATATCACCATCTCTTTAACAGGGTATAAAGTGAAGGATGAAAAGACCCTGGAGTACAGCTTCAAGTGGACTGTTTTCTGCTACTGTTTTATTTTTTCCAACTATGACTTTCAATGGAAGAGTTTGGAAAATGCCTTGCATCTTTTGGAATGTTTAGTTATTAACATACTGCTTTAGAGCTCCCAATTCACAGATATAACAGCTAAATATAACGGCTGAAGAGGACAGTCACCTGGGGATTGGGAAAAGGAATGGAGAACAATGGACATTATACAGTAGCCTTGGTTACCTTGCCTTTTCCCTGAACGATAATCATCTTACATTTGTTTCAGGCAAAATAGGGAGCAAAATCATTCCATCAGCACTCATACATTTTTCAATCAATGTAATCTATGGGGATCAGATTTTGTTTTCTTTGGCATCAGAGAACTATATATTCACTGTAACTTACGAACCTGGGCTCTGGCACACACTTGTTTTCATGCTCAACACTTCTTACCTCCTTCATTGTCCTTGCTGTCTGTGCAGAGGGTCTCCATGGCTACATCACAGCCTGCACCTCTCCACCCTGGCTGGCAAACACAATGCCAGCCGTTTTGGTCCAGTGTACATCTCCCATTGCTGTTGCACAGCCCAGGACAACCCTCTGTCAAGACAAAGAAGGGAGACACCAATGATTTGAGTATTGAAAGGTTTTCCACTCAAAATAAACAGATACGGGACACTTAGTGGGAACAGGCCTTTATAAACAGCACAAATACTGTAATTGCACATGGATAGAAACAGCAACATTATCTAAGGAATCTAATTCTTAACCAAGTGGCATCTTTGATTGGCCTGACCCTTGAGACACCACTTACCTGTGCAGGACAGAAATATATGCAACGATCCACTAAATAGCTGCAGGCCAGACAAAATTAATTTTTTTTTTCCTTTAGCAAAGCAACAAGGTATATTGTATGGTGTGAAAAAGCATCTCAAGAAAATAATTTTAGAATCCCTCATTTAGATTTTAAATCTGTGGTAAACACTGCTATCTTGCTATCACTTCTTAGGACATGTTTCCTTGAAGCACCTTGTTGCTTTAAAAAAATTCCCTCTAAATTTAAGAGTATGAAAGCACATGAGAGTTATGAATGATGTCAGAAGAGATCATTAATTTTATCTGGCCTCATAGTTGCCGAATATTCATGTGAAATTACAGTGCATTAAATAATTGCACAAAGTATAGGCCAGTATTAATGACTATACTTTATGCCAAGAGTACATTCCTTTTCACAGAATAAGCAAAGCCCAGGAAATAGTGAAGCAGCTTAGCATCTATTCTAACAAACATTAGGATTCAGGCTGCATACGGATGGGACAGGACCGACAGGATTTCCAACTAAATGTAATAGCTGTGCATATTTGATTACTTAGGACGGACAAAATGAAATACCATAAGGACCACAATAAAACATTGATAGACTGAACAAAAACACGGTAGTGACGTGCTTCAAGACAGATAGCGAAGAGTGATATTTTGTGACAATCTCCCTAAGGCTTTTATGCTGTTACCTTTATATCCTATCTTGTCTGCTTTTATGGGCAAGGAGGGAAAATTTGGGAAACAATTAAAATAATTTAATATATCCAAAATCTATAATTGTTTCAGTCTAACATGACATTGAAAAAAAACCATTTTTGCCACTTCCTACTGATGATATCTGGCATGCAGCCAACATGATCTGTTTATGAGGATGAAACTACGTAGGTTCTGGAGTTCTTGTTTATGAGTGTGACATGACACTGACAGAAGCAAGGATATAAATGCTCTAAAATTCTAAGAATAGTTGGCCATTAATCTGATCTCTTTGGACAGAGTTATTTATAATTGAATATAAATATATGTTAATAAGAATACTCGCTATGGTAATGAGGGTTTGTTGCAGTTTCTTATCATTAGAATGCTCCACTTGTTTTGGTGATGAAATTTAAGGGAACAATCTGTTTAAAGATGTTTAAGTCTATATTAAAAGAATTATTCAAGTATTGGTTTCCCTTCCTCTACTGCGGAACTTGAAAAGAAAATATCTTAAAGAGACATTCTGTCTCTTAAAATTGCAGTTAAGAGAAAGAAGAATATTTTGACAGTCTCTCACGGCAGAGCATAATGAAATTATACTTATGGATGCCATCAAGTCAAGATGAGATTAATTTCACTGCTTCTTTACTTTCAGACAATTTACCATCTGTATTTATAGATTTTTCAATATATCAAAGGTGAATTTTCCTCATGGATGTATTTTTTGGTTTTTAATGAAATAGGAAGCTATAATTGCCCCACTGACAGAGTGCAGCAGCTGACTGCATGTATGAAGAGTTATTGTATGAAAGCCTGGATATTGCCATGAATATTTTCATATTCTAATGAAAAGCACAAACAAGGAATAGAAAGTAGGTAATCTGAGGAGAAAGAGAAAGGGAACAGGAATTTTCTCTTATGAAAAAAATTTTCACCTATTTCTGTGATAACTGAAGACATAGGAATCTGCTGTTTTCTGCAGAGTGATGTTATTTGTTCTGATTTAATAGAATGCATGATATTTTAGACTTTTGAAAAGATAACAAAACATAAATTATATTACATATATTTTGAAACACTTAGAAAAAGCCAAAGAAGTTTCTGTATGAGGATAAATGAGATTTCTCTCAACATATGTTAACCAGAATCTTCTTTAGATTGACAATTTTTTATTCTGTGGTAAGAGTATCTACGATTCTTTAATTTAGAACTTAAAGCTTATGGGCTGAATTGCCAAACAATGAAGATCTTAAAGCAAACAAACAGAAAACAGCAAATGTACTGTAATCTTCAGTTTTTGGTGCTAGTGAAAATTAATGCTTTTACATAGGAATGAGATCTGTGATAACCCAAAATTATAAAAATGAGACACAGACATTTAAGTCTCCATACTTTAAATCCAAGGCATTTCACATAATGTAAGTCTGATTCATCATTTACAATAATATGGATGAAAAACAGTCTACTGTCATACCTAGTGCAATCTGATAAATGGTTATATAGAGATATATATGTAGATATGTCAACAAAGAGCAAATATACAGTACCTTTAACTATCTTATCCAAATAGTGAGCTTGGGAAATTAAAAAGAAAAAAGAACAGACAGACATTTCAGAAGTGTCACATGGGACAAGGAAATTTTCAGAATTTACATGCAAATCGAGTAGCTGCAGCTGACATAAGACTCACATCACAGGACAGAGATGCACTTTGTATATTCTAAAAATGCAGTATATTCATATCTTAGCAAATGTAGTCACGATTCCAGGAAATACTCAGCACTTTCAAGGAACGTATGAAGGTAAATTAATAACTATCATTCACAGATTCTTTGGGAGACCCTCTACCCTCATTCTTTTTAAAATTATAACCAGAAAAACTGGAATCAGTTATTACTAAGGAATTTTGGATTCTTACAACTATGAGATCTACAAATAATCAAACTTTAATAATAAATGAGCAGAAAAAAGCAAAGCAAAGAAAAAAACTAACACTCCCTGAGCAAATGTAACATTTTTACATTATATTTGAAAAAGGCATGTGTAGATTCTTCAGTAGCCCTTGGCTGCAAGTCAGGTAGACAACATATTATCACACATGCAGTCCATTAGGCAATAGGGAGTATTCTACGATCCTGTTTCTTTTCGGGAATCATCCTGAAACAGGCCCTGCTTCTCTCAAAAGGTCTGGAGGCACGATCAGAATTAAGGCTGCATCTTTTGCTTGCACCTGCCCCTGCCCTGCCCATTTATCTTCTGTGAGGCTACAATTAGGCTACACCTTTTCTCTCGACAGAGACATAAATGCTTCTCTTCTCTCACTGTAGAGACCTAATATATTCTTAATAAGCCTCAAATCTTCTTGCTTTGTCAAAATTCATACATCTTTAATGATCTAAAATTGCTTTTCAAAGATGCTTATGTTGATTATTTTTCATTACTGACATAGGCAAGTGGTAGCAGAACTCTTAACAGAATGATTTAAACTGTAACTTTCAGATTAGACACTAAGGTCTGGTCGTTGTGTCATGTGCATAAACAAAACCATAAATGGTTTTGACACATCTGTACTGTGTGGATAAAAGGGTTCTTCACTTCACCACAGAATTCCATTAGAGGCTTTTCAGTTGCCTTTAAAAATAAGCATGTTTATAGCTAATTGGTAATATACTACAAGGGAAATTAAGGTGAAAGAAGATACAGTGTTACATACTACCTAACAGTTATAACTTAGTAAAAATGATTCATCTTTTAGACATTAAGATAAAAATATATTATTTCATAGCATTATTCATGTAATATTTTAATAGTTCCTTCCAAACATTATAGAATCAGTAGAGCCCTACAATCGCTCATTTGATGATTTGAACTTAACAAAGTGACATTAAAATTTCAGTAGCTCCAGATTCAGATATAGGTTGATATTTCTGAGGAAATTCTCAGCTTATAAAAGTGGCAATGATCAAAGTTGGAGAGTACATCTTTTGCCTTTACACCAGGTTTATTTCAGTTAATACAATCATATGAAGAACACTATGAATTAGTGATACAGATTAGTACTTTTAAGGGAGGACTAAGTTATTTTTAATTAGCCAATCCCATTGTCGTAGCAAACAGAATTTATGAAAAACACTGGATTGATTTGCTCGGAAAGACAGGATAGTGATTGGGTCAGGAGCACAGCAAGAGTAGCTGAAATTAGAAAATGCATTTAAAAGATACAGCAAGGCAAACAATAGAACACTTGAAATATTAAAGATATTTAACACAAGATGTACAAAAAATTAAAAGCCAATCATAAAAATATCTGTTTTGAGAAAAAAGCACTAATGTTTATCATCTACATTTTATTTCAGAGAATCATTATGATAGCTTAAAATTGAGAGAGAAAAGGGAAAAAACTACAACCTATATTTTAGCCTTGGAGAGTAAAATTTCTGATAATATCACAAAAGCCTGGTTCTAATTTATGAAGAAGTTAAAGGAGTTGTCAATATATGAGATTTAAATAATCATTAAAAGTAATAATTGCAACAATATAAACATCACTATAAAAGCCACTATAAGAAATAACCAGTAGAATGTAGGCATGTTGTAAGAAGTCATTAGGAACAATAATTGTAAAAATAATATAGTATATTTAAAAATTAAAATACCTAAAAATTGCTGAATTGAACATTAAGATGCAGAAAAATTACCTTGAAAACCAATGAGTATGTTCTGATATCAAAAAGTCATACCTATTATGTGTACTACATTTTAAATTATACAGAATAAAACTATAAAAATGGGTGTTAGAAATATAAAATAGAATCCTTTAAAATAAATTCTCCAGTTAAATGTTGTATTCACAAGACACTTGCCTTGGGACTTTAATTATTTATCTTTCAAGAATATCTAGGGACACATAATATATGGGGTGTATTGCCATATTTCCTGGAAGCTGATGATTCTGAAATATTTTGGAGTCTCGTATTTGGGAAAACTGGTGAAAGGTGAGGATTCTCTTCCCAGAGAAATTCACACACGCTCACAAATACAAATGTTGGTGCTAATTTTAGATTTTCTATGAGCCTTTATTCTATATACTTTAAATCATACCTGCCTGATGTATTAATGATTTCTAAATTTCTAGCTCTGGCCCACACCTCTTTTTCCTTGCTCAGAACAGGTTCAGAAAGATCTTAGTCTTTCTCCTTGAAGATAATAATAAGGGCTTATTTTGTGCCAGACACTAGTTGAAGTGCTTTACATTATTCTTTCATTTAATCGTCACCACAACCCTCTGATGTAAATACAACTGAGACAGTAAATACAGATGACCAAAATGAGAACAGGAAAGACTGGGTAATTTGTGCAGTCACAAGCTAGCAATCTGGGTTCTCTGGCTTTAGCGCTTGCTCTTAACAATTATGTCATAATGGCATCTCTTGGTGATTTAGAAGCAATTTCTGTTTCAGTAGGGAAAAAAAAACCTGATGAAAGGGGCTCAGAAGCACTATGCAATACTTGCTCTAATATAAGTCTTTCCCCAAAGCCACCTTCTCTTAGATGTCTTCTACATGGTTTCCTTGGGAAATTGTAAGGTAGGTCTACTGAATGCCACAACATTTCGTTTAAAGGCTGTGGCCAACTCTTTGCTTTAATTGTGTCTATCTCAAAACACATTCAGATCATAGTCATCCCTAGGACCTAGCAAATAAACAACTGTTAAGGTATCAAGTGTGTGAACTAGGGTCCCTGGTCTACTTGCTGGTACATGTAGAAAAGACAGGACAATTTTAAGTGTTGGAGAAAGGTTGGGCTCATCAAAAATATTTTTATTACAGAAATAGCCCATAAATTTTTAGTATCTGCAAAGCAAAGGATTAGTGCCATATCCTTTGCACAAATTCTTCCTCTAGATGCTTCTATTTAAAAAGAATTCTTTTTCTTGCAAGTCCCCCTTTGTGTTTTGAGGGAGACAGGAGAGGTACACGCAAACAATTATTCGCCCTTATCTTCACCTCTTAGGAATGGATGTAGGCACTGAAGCCCCTTAGGAGGGCACTTGTTTATACACAGTCCTTTTGTAGCATGTTTAAATCCTCACATAGAGAATAGGGAGGAATAGCATTGCTTTGAAAATTCTATCTGCATGTTGATGCCTCATCTGCTTATCTATCAAAGTTACAGGCAGCGCCCCTCCCTTCATTTCCTCTGTTATTTTATTCTTTCTATTCTCCCCATCAATACTTCTCATGGTTGAAGTCTCAGAGTATATACATTAGGGTACACATAAAAGAGAAGAATCAGAAACTGAGTGAGACCAATCCATCACAGTTAAGAGATGCCATGAAAATACATGGCTTAAAAAGAAGGAAAATACATGGCTTTAATAAATTTTATAGGCCTATGAAACTTCATGTGTAAATCTTCCCCACAGAAAGTGAACTCTATAGCTGTGCTAATCACTGTTTTCCTATTGCTTCATTCACAGAGGAATATTAATATCTGTTATATAAAATAACCAAATGTGCTTTACAGGATGGTCTTAATATCTTCTACATGTGTTCACAGTTTTAGAAGAAATTCTCTTACAGATGCTTCATTCTTTTCAGAATGAAGTAAAAGTGGGCAATACTTCACTGATGCTATTTGCCTCCTTTTTACACAAGTGTTCCTGTCTCCTCACCCTAACACACCTAACCGAACTATAATCCTGATAGTAATTGCTATTTACTGACTGTTACACTACATGTGAAAACTTTGCTGAACATTAAACATAAATTAGCTCATTGAATTTTCACCTTCCTATGCAGTGATGGATACCAGTAATGTCCTCCCCATTTCACAAATAAAGAAATGGAGGCACAGGAAATTATTTTCCTAAGATAAAAATGCTGGCAAGCAGCAAAGATAAAGTCCCAATCATGTAGTGTAATGTCAAAGCCACATTCTTAAGTAAGGCAAACTAGAAATAGTACCTGTTTTTGCATTAGTCAGGGAATTTACTTAAATAAAAAACTGGGTAGAAGTGGAAACTCCTAGTTCAACACTCGCAATGGTAGAGAGAAATCAGAAAGTAAGATTAAGATGCAAACTAATTTGAAATATTAAACTGTTGACCAAACCTCATACATAAGAATATTTTAAATAAACTAAAGAAAACTTTATGATAAGGACTCCTGTACCATGTTCTAAAAGACCAAAGTTTGGAAAACTAGTGGGCAGGAAAGTAAAATTAGGGGTAAAACCAGGAAAAACAGAAACAAGTGAGTAAAATAAAAAAAAACAAAAACAAAGAACAAGGAACAGAAGCACTTGATTTGATATATAAATGTTATACAAGAAATATCTGCTGAGTAGTTATTCCAAAGAAGGCTGTTCATTAAAAAAATGAGGCCAAAGAAATATATGAGCCTGCTTTTGGGGGGAGCTGGGATATCTGAAGGTTTCTACAGAATAAAATTAATTCCAAATTTGCTTTCCTTTCACTGGCAAACTGATTTTTATAAACACTGAGAAGAAACAAAGGCAAGCCAAGTTGGTTATATATACATTAAGCAGCTCACAAGGGAAAATAAAAACACTTTGTGTGTACATAGTTGCTGATGTGTATGGTCATGAACTATTCACATCGTTTCTGGTGTCGATGATGTGCTTGGCTGGAGCACATTAAATAGCAAGTGTTTCCACTGGGCTACTGAGCTGACTCCTGGATATAGGGTAGACATAGGCAAGTAACACAGAGTCTACAACGCTGGAAATATTTCTCAGTTTAATTACAATAATGAAGTCTTAGGGGCCCAACTTCAGGAGAGGCTATTTCAATCAGATGAGCACATAATAAAATAAAGACATATACTTCACTATGACTATTGTTGCAAAGTCCTTGGAGTAGAGGACAGATTTTATTTAGCATTCTGTTTCATAATATTTTATAACATAGACTTTAAAGAATGATTCACATTAGTATCTCATTAAAGTTGTAAGTAAGTATCATTCCTAGATTATTCATGTACCAGTCCTTGTAGGATGACAGAAAAGCTACCGTCTGCAAATAAGTACATATTAAATCCATTTATTCCAATCAGCAACTGTTTAAATCAGCATGCAGGCTGCATACCCATTGATTTGATGTTCCTTAATTGGTACTCACTGCACTGTTTTATTACTGATTACCGCATCATAAAGGATTATGACAATGACATAATTTTAAACACCATAAAACAATTTTATATTCTTAACAGTTTACTTGGTCCCTTAAAGTGCATTCTTCCTCACATAGAATTTTATTCGAAGATTAGGGTGAAACATTTAAAAAATATTCTATCCCATTTAAGAAAATCAATTAATTTGAATTTTAACAGCCAGCAAGAGAGGTGGTGTCAATAAAGAAAAATTGTGCGTGTGCACACACACACACACACAGGCTTACTCAAAGAGTAGTTGCTAAAGAAAAACTCTGTGTGTGCACACACACACGGGCTTTCTTAAAGAGCAATACTTTTGAAAAACTTATTTCAAATAAATTGTTTGAACGTTTGCATATTTTATTCCTTTTCTTGGTTAGCAAATTTGGTGTAAAAATTATCTGTATAAATATATTACTTCTTACACGCACCTACCCAAGCAAAATACCATATTTCAGTTTGGAACATTATTTATACCAAGACATTCTTTTTTCTGATTTAAGCCAGGCCATAAAAATCCAGATTCCTTAGAAAAAGTGCTTCTAGATAAGCCACATTTGTAACATCAGCATTACTGAAGAAGTACCATTATAAACTGCAGAGCTTTGTACAAAATAGTATTTGGTATTTTACTTTGGTTTCATGTTTTCTTGTGGGCTAGATATTCACAATAGAATACAGAGGTGCACTAAAAATGCAGATGGTAGACTCACTGATTCTGGTATGTGTATAACCTGGACAAAACAAATGCCTGTTGTTTAGCACGTGATGCATGAGTTTTGTAACAGTGTTTACATATGGTATGATTTTACCCACTTGCTCACATACATAAACATGTCTCCTTTGGTTTTTACTCCTTGTTTTTGGTTTTACTCCTTGTTTGAGTTTATTGGATGACATAATCAAGAACACATTTTGTAGATTTTTTAAAAAGATCAGTTATATTACTAGTATTCTGATTTAGGAATGAAACTTGCCAGATACAGCTGTTAACAATAAATACAAAGTATAAATATGGAGCTGGCAATACAACTCAGTGGTAGAGTACATGCTTGGTATGCCCATGGCCCTGAGTTTACCACCCCCAGCACTAAACAGAAAAATTAATCTGTACATATATATGCAGGTATAACTATTTTTGTGTATTATCTACATATATGCATTTTTATGTTAAACAGGTCTTTCTTGTAAAGGTTTTCTTGATATCTACAAAAGAGTAAAAAAATTGAACAATTCTTCTTAGTTAGGATAAACTGTATTTTATGAAAATAGCAGATAAGTAGCTCTTTCCAAAGGTGACTTAGAAAGCAATTTTTCTTTATTTGTGGGTGAGAGAGAGTATGCACAGATACTTACCACTTATATTTGGGGAAGGACTCCCTCCCTTCTCGGGCTTTTTTCATGAACTAATACTGGTGACACATGCAATCTGTCCATTTTCTGTAAGTTACTGTTCAGTGGCCAATGTTTATACATAGTATTCAGCCTAGTAATTCTAGCAGACAGAAAAACTGCATATAAATTCTAGTTTTGGAAAGAGGTACACAATTTTCAATAAATAGATTAAAACATCCTTAAGTCCTTTACAGTATTCATTGATTTTCCTCAAACTTTTTATAACTGTTATTTTTATTCTGACAAACTCTGACTTTGTTAACTACTGTAATTCACATTTTTCCTGAATGGAAAAACAAGTGGCATTTTATTACTGAGACATCACTGGTATCATTATTTTATCTGTTTCTATGGCTATTTGGTCTTTCAGTACATAAACACGTAAATTGATTTTCATGCGCTCCACTATACACATACATCCAACAACAACTGAAAACAACTTAGCAGGCAGCACTGTCTGCCCCTTAAAGCGCAAGTTTGGGAATGACTCATCTAGGCTGGGATCCTGGTTCTCTTTGTATACTAAGTGCATCCACAGAAGAGTTATGTAACCTCGCTGAGCTTTTGTTTCCTCAATGGAGATTCTAATAGCTTCTACTTGATAGTGTTTATAGCGTTGATGTGAGGATTAAATAAGACAATCTACCTTGTAGATTAGGTAGAGCACTTTGCATTATACTTTAGCACACAGTAAGCAGTAAGTATCAGGTGTTATTAATCTATCTTGCTAATACTCTAGAAAGGACAGACTCATGAAGCAACTCATCTTTTAAAGAGACCATGAAGAAAGGAAAGTCTCCCTTTAAACAAAGAAACATGGGAGTACCAATGACACATTTTCATAGTCCATGAGGACCACTCTGTCCTAATACACCAGGAGAAACTCTCTTATGCTCCACCCTCCAAAAATTACCCTTTTGGTGGGAACACTCTTTATATGAACTACTGTAGCTAGTTTTCTGAGTGGGAATAACTCCAGTTTTGTGTCAGGAAGATGTCTTCTTCTTTGTCACTCAAACACTTTTGCTGGGTTAGTTGTCCAATTCTAAATCAACGTATGATTCAGCTTTATGGAATAAACACCTAGTCATACCTTGTCCTTGAATGTTTTGTGTTCCCTCATTAGTAATTTCATTTGAGCAAGGTAAGTAACATTTTCTAAAAGAAAAAAATCCATATGATCTGCTTATAAATTCAGAAATACAAGCCATTTTTATGGTAACTATTTGGAAACTAAGAAATTTAAATATCACATTTCGCATGTGATATCATAAGATATCTCTATCTTATATTGTGATTTTACTGAGAATTTTTATTTTTCATTATGAAATGTACTGAGCAGATGGAATATATATTGCTAAATTTTATAGCAGAATATTATTAAGTTAGTGTGTCACCACTTCTACATACAAGAGGAAGCCCACTCTTTGCTGAGACAGGCTTTTTCAGTACCTGTGGGTGACACACATACATGCAGTCATGCAGTCAGAATTGTGTATCTAGACATTTAACTGTGTGGCTTGTGTTCACACTGGTCCCAATCCAAAGGATTTCAGGGGCAGGAAAAGAATTAAGGCATGTAAAATAATCACATAGAAGTCTTTCCCTTTGCATTTTATGGCAGCTATCTAATGATTTTTGCCTTTGCGTATACCAATGTATTTGGACTGGATTACATACATGCATTATAATCACTGTTGGGGACTCATTTTAAAAGCCAAGAGTTGGTCTGTATGTGAAAAGTATTATTTTACACCTCATTGTACATGTGGGGACTAATTAATGCATACCTAATGCCATTAATTCACAATTAGATCACTTATGTTTAACCACATGCTTTCTATGCATACATATATAAATATTAATTTTGGATAGAATGATAATCATTCAGCACCATAACAATTAAACAGCTGTAACCTGTCTCATGTGTTAAGTGATGGAGCTGCAGGCGAGCTCCATAAGCAGATGGTCTTACCCACCCATGCTTAATGTTAAAGACTTTTTGAAAAAAGAGGTGTTGACAAATCAGAACAAGTAGGCATAGTTTTCATGCAAATCGGCCAATTTGCAATGTAGATTGCCCTAAAAACTAATTTGGTGTATAGGAAAAAAATTAAGCTCTGTTGTTAAAGGAAGACATTATATCACATTTAGATATAGTAGATTCTCCACCAACATAATTATTTACTAATTTCACTCAACCAAAAGAGTTTAATGGAAAAGCAGCTGGCAAAGTATTCATATTTATGGACCTCCTTTGACTGCTCCTTAATTTATCCAAGGCACATGCCTGTTAAATCCCAGAAATGATAGCTGTATTTCAGACAGCTGTTTTTCAGTTTCATTAAAGAGGCACTCAAAAAGGAGAGGGTCATCGAACCTATTGGCAGTACTCACACCATGATCTGCAAATATGGTCAATATAAAAAGAGAAGAGCGAGCCAGGGCTTTTGTATGGGCCAACACCATAACCGAACTTGTTAAAAACAGGCAGAAAGGAAACACTTTAAGATGAAAAGGGGCTATTTTCAACTTGTTATACTCAAGAAAAGATAAAGGTAAATTCTACCATTGAAAAAAATACTACAGTACCATTGTGGGAAGGAGTAAATCATAAATCTTAAAATTGTGGGCTTACTTCTCCCAACCTTACAGTAGTCTGAACACAAAGTTCTGACTTTTCCTTTAGTCTGTTAGGATAATAAGAATCTCAGCATATAAGAAAAACTACTTAAAATCCACACTAATACTTTCCTTGGTGCCTGGCACACTACAGTTACCCAATAAAAGTTTTAGGAAGAATGTGGGAACTTTATAATCCAGCACTAGTTATAATCTTTATCTTCCTTGCTAATATTGTAAAATAGCTGAAAACATTTTGCACCTGGTTTCGCTCCCAAATGCCTTGAACTTCAGCTTCTCAATAAAAGGCTTCTGATGAACTTGGCAAGAATTGAAGAGAACACTTTTTATCTTTATTTCTTGTAAATTGTATATCCAGTCAATTGAGCTTTAAAACCTCTTCTATACTAGGTTTGGGTGGTAATTAAGATCTTAAATGGCTTTTAAAAGATGCAAATCAATGAGGTGTACCAAACTGAAAAATATATTCCAGTATATAAGTAAAGGAACAAAATGGAAAAACTTTTAATAAACGTAATATAAATGTGGCATAGAGCTTAACTGGCTTTCTTCAGTGTTGAGACTCAGAAAATGATAAACCCAAGTACAGTGCTATGGCACACTGAGAGCACTCAACGAAAGGAGAACCAAGGTTTCTTGGACCATTTATCCCTGCTTTATACCACCCCTTCGTCTTTCTTGAAGCTGGGAAGGGCTTTCTCTGATGCTACCTTATCTAACTAAGGGAAATCCTTCCAGGAGGAGTGTAAACGACCTGGAGCCCTCACTCACATTTCATTAAACACAGAAGATGTACTCAAGGGAGAAGGAGACCAAAGCTCTGACACCTTGGCCACAGAGACTTTGCCATTAGCAACCATTTATTCTGGAGAAGGCTGCTACCTGAGAGGCCGTATCTGTACAGCGAGACGGCCTTTGGTCTCTGCGTATTTCTCTCCCTTATTTTCCCCTGGTTATTACTTTCCTTTGGGAGCCTCGGGCCCTTACTCCCTCCTGTTGTTACCTCCCCTCAGAAACCCTAAGCCCATAGTCTTTCTGTAATTTAGAATGCTATTTACCTCTCAACCATCCTGGCCCTTGTTTGCGTTTTCATACTTTGTGTGACTACTGTGTACTTCCACATTAATAAATTTGCATGTCCTTTTTTTCCTATTTATCTACTGTCATTTTTCTATCACTGACTCCAATTATTGAACCTTCAGAGGGCACAAAGTTCGTTTCATTCCTACATCACACAACACAACGTATCTCTGAATTAAATTGTTGGTGGGGGGGGGAATGCTGGGGATTAAACCCTGAAAGTGCTGAGGTACATCTCCAGACCTTTTACAAAAATTATTTTAAGACATATTCTCACCAAGTTGCCAAAGCTGGCCCCAAATTTACAGTCCTTCTGCCTCAGCCTCCTAAATAGCTCTGATTATAGGTGTGTACCAATCTACTTGGCATCTCTTGACAAACTTATAAAAACAGTAACAACAACAACAACCACAACCACCCTGAAGTTCCCGGTGGAAAATACATACAAGACTGTAAGAAAGAAAGGAATAAAGTTTACCAAATCTAAAGAATTCAGACATTTTAATGGCAAAAATCAGGCATATTTTAATGACAATTATGTGATCAAAAAACAACATAAATCAGCATTTTCTTATATACTGCTCCTATGTGAGAAAAATCACAGTGGATTTAACCTTCCATTCTTTCTAAATGCAGGACTTCTAAAGACAGGGACCTTTCAACGATGTAGGTAGGAAAAAGCTTCGTTTAGGTAGTAGCTATTGGGACCCAAGTTACACCACAGGAGAATTTCTCTCCAAATCTGAGCACAAGCAACCATCACCTATAACTCTAATGACGCATGTGAACAAATTTCTTCTAAAGGTTTCAAAATTCTCATTGTCATATGCTATGTGTAAATACCTACATAGAAAAAAATATATATGTTAAATCCTGATGTATCCACCCACAAGACAATTACTTATATTCATAATTGAGCTTTGGGAGTTAAAAAACAAAAATAGTAACAACAACAACAACAACAACAACAAAAACTCCTTTTCTAAAGTATAGAACACAGTTAACACAGAGACTGCCAAAAAATGTATACACACTTCAGGAAAAGAATAACTTGTGTAAGTATTTTACTACTAATATATTGAGACATCATGAGATTACCACAAGTTACCTTTGGACTCTATAATTACAAATGGTGCTTAAAGTGCTGACCATTAGCTTCCAGACATTTATTATTTTTCTTTTCCTGAAGTGTGTATACATTTGTTTGGCAGACTCTGTAGTTCCATAAACAATCTGCCTGTCACAAAAATTTACCAATCCAATGCCACTGTTCATAGGGAAAAGTGTGGTGGAAAGGATGTTGAGGTGGAACTTGACAGAGGCCTTAGCTAATCTGCCAGTACACTGTAATTAATTACGATAACATCCATCTATGTAAACCCATGGTCCCTCTGTGGGATATCGGAAGGGACCAGTGCAACTGAGGGACCCTGTACTCTAGCTTCACCAGCTTCATAGGAGGAAATATGTTTCTAACCACCTGGGAGTCAGGTAGTGGGCATTAGTGACCCTTTTCTTTTACTACACTGAGTGAAGCAAAGCCAACTTCCTCCCAGAACAGTTATTTGTAGGTTTAATGTGATCCTTCACACCCACTTGTTATGGAGGAATTATAAATAACTTCTGGATAAAATGTTAAAAAGGCTTTTTTAAAATTCCATATTGTTTTATTATTAATATGATTCCCATTTTGGGAACACCACAAAAGTTACAAACATTACCGATTCTTGTAATTTAAAAGAGGCATTTATAATAATGGTCTTTTTTCCCCCAAAATGTTACTTTTCCCCACACATTGAGTTCAGTACTGGGGACTGAACCCAGGGCCTTCACACTGAGCTACTTTATTTTATTTTGCGGCAAGGCCTCACTATGCCACTGAACTGCCTAGGCTGGGCTCACACCGGGGTTCTTCTGCCGCAGACTCCTAGAGTGCTGGGACTGCAGGCATGAACCAACCGTGCCTAGTTAATTTTTAAAATTTAACTACTGAAAGTACTATACTTTCACCATTGTCTGGGATAAGAATTATCCTAATCTTGTCCACACTGGTGAAAGATTTGATCCTCTTTTCTGTGATATTCTTTAGTAGATAACTCCCCAGCTGTGTGCATTTTATTTTCAATTTCTAATCTCCAGCACCCACAAAGCCAGAGTAACTGTGGTATTTAACAGAGGTATGCGGAGTACACTACGTCTAACTTTTGTGTGAGCAAACAAAGCATGTCTTTGTGATCGCTAATGATCTTGTTTCCCAATGTACTAAAGAATTAGAATAAAAACAAATAGCTGGTCTTTTGTAGCTTAAAGGAATTAGGATTTCCCCTAGGCCAGACTTCCATTTGAATTGCCTGAAAGTACATGAAAATCAATGTAGCTCTATAAACAGCTTCATGTTTGAGACACTACCAGGAGGAAAACACTACCACAGTATACTCCACCCTTCTTTTATCATCAGGATTTTAAAAAACAGTTGTCTAACCCCCAATCCTAACACAACAGTTCTTGTTCAATGATCTCTATTCTATTCTGACACCAGGTTATATTTTATAACAATGAAATAGAAATTTTGGTAACTCTTTCAAGTTAATTCTTGGGACAGAAATTTTGTTCTACATTAAAAGTAATGTTAACATCTAAAACATTGTGTGGGTCACAGTTTGGCTCATTTATACTTACTAATAAAATTAAAAAACTCTAATTTATTGAGCACTACTTGTTAGGCACTTTAATTAGGCACTTGATAGTCTACTATTCAATTCTAACAATCCTACAAGGTACGTAATGTTCACATTTCAAGAGGAAACATACTTAGAAAGGTTAAATGACTTGCCCAACGTCACTCAATGATCCAGCAAGGATTCAGGTCCAAAAGCTCATAAACACAATTCTGTTTCAAAATCTTACACAGTTATTATTATAGTCTCTTTACATTTGGAAGAAAAGGAGTCCAACTGAGAATAAGAATCATCATAAAAATAACATATCTTATAACTTCTGAAACTGATTTTAAAACTCTTTTAAAATTTCAAAGCCATTTTCACTATGTTGGTTCTTCCTACCCAGGAACTTCTCAGGTGAAGAAATTAAAATGGCAAACAAATATATGAAAAAGTGTTCAACATCACTAGTCATTTGAGAGATGCAAATCAAAACAACGTTAAGACTCTATCTCACTCCAGAAAGAACCACATTTATGAAAAAATCAACCAATAACAAATGCTGGAGGGGCTGTGGGGAAAAAGGAACCCTCCTCCATTGTTGGTGTAGACTGGTCCAGCCACTATGGAAATCAATATGGAGATTCCTCAAAAAACTAGAACTAGAGGTTCCATTTGATCCAGCTATTCCCCTACTGGGGATCTTCCCAGAAGAATTGGAATTGTCATATTATAGGGATGTGTGCACAACCATGTTTATAGCAACACAATTTGTATTAAGCTAAGTCTTGGAAACAACCTAAATGCCCAACAATCATTGAATGGCTAAAGAAGATGTGGTTTTTCTACACAATGGAGTACTACACTGCCATAAAAAAGGACAAACTAGAGTCATTTGTATGTAAATGGATATTCCTTGAGAACATACTATTAAGTGAAATAAATCAGACACTCATGAATACACATTGAATTGTTTCTCTGATATGAGAAACCATAAGTGTAAATAGGACAAAGAGGTACAATAGATATAATAGGAAGATAATATACAAAGGAGAGGAAAACTAGAAAGAGAGAAGGGGGAAAAGTAGGAAGGGAAAAAAGGAAAGAAAGGGGAAAGGGAATTCATGGAGAAATGTGAATAAACCTGCTGTAAATAGGGATGGAGGGAACAGAGGGGAGGGGTGGGGAAGAGGGGGGAAAACCAAGATGCATTATGTACAGTTACAAAATAAATGAGATGAATGTGAACATTATAAAAAAATAAAATTTCAAAGCCTATGATCTTTTTAAAAAATGTTATATTGTCTTTTATAAGAAATAGTATTCAATAAATATCACAGAAAGGATATTCAACAATTGTGTGACAGGAACTTTGTTGGTTAAACTCAATTGTCAACCTGCTTGGCTGGGAGCTCCCCATGGGATTAGTAAAGCACACGTCTGGGTAGGTCATGGAGGTACCACTTTGGGGTTCATACCTGGTCCCTGGCCCCTTCCTCTCTAGCACTATTCCCCCGCTCTGCTTCCAACTGCCATGAACAAAGAAGCTTTGCTCTGCCATACCCTTCTGCCATGATGTTCCTGCTATTAAGCCATGGACTTAATCTCCTAAACCATGAGCCAAATAAATCTCCTTTCCTTTAAGTTGTGCGTATTGGGGTAATTTGTCCTAGGAACCAGAAAGCTAACCCTAAGGGATTTAAAGGCTGTTTTTGCTAAAAGCACTGACCCTTAAGCTAAGTCTGCACCTATCTCCTTTGCTACCTTTAACGTTTGGTCAGACTCCTGCTAAACTTTGAAAATAAATGTTTGTTAGTCACTTAAGGAGTGTTTGTATAAAAACTGCTACTACTATACTGAGAGAGTCAGAAACTATCATAAAGACAGAAGACAAACTCCTGGGCCCTTAACCTTTTAGTCATTAAAAGCATGATTTGTGTTTTCTTCCGAGGTAGTCACACACTTGAAAGCTGCTCTTGCTAAGAGAAAGATAGTGACTCCTCGCCTGGGCTTGCAGATGCCCAATAGGTATCTAAAAGCAAAACAAAACTTGTTCTTCATTTTGTGTCTGTCTCCTTTATAATTTAAAACTTTGGGTCATGCTAGAAATATTCTTGTAGCTGCTCAGCTATGCACATAGGCATGTTAATAATTTTAGGGAGTGTCTGTCTAAAAGCTGGCAATACTAGGTTGATTAGCCCTAAATTTACCTACCTTCTCATGTCTCCTTCGCCTTCAAGGCTGAAGACACCAAAATAAGAATAATTAAAATGTTTTCAAGATTTCAGAAAGAGCAAGACCTACAGGCAGATTACTCCATGAGAACAGAATCTGCCCCCACCCCCAAGTGGGAGCAATTACCCAGGAATCAAGGCTGCCCCCTCCCAAATGGGAGCAATCATCTTATGATGGGCACTGAATTGCATCTTGAAGCAATAAACGTTTCCCTGGAGCCAACATGACATAACAGAACCAGCCCTAAGATAATAAGTAACCAGACCACAGTTTGACCAAGACTGCTTAACTATGCACAATTCTTGCTCCCCTACCCTGCCAACTACTTTGTTCCTTCACCATGTAACTCGAAAGTTATTGTCAGTACCCCTGAGACAGGACCACCCAAAAAAGAATAAAATGATCAAATGTTGGGAAGGGACTCGCCTATATTATGCTTTCACAGCAGAACCAAACAAGGATATAAATGGGGACCCAGGGCTTTCACACAGCCCCAAAGTTTAAAATATGGTAGCTACAAACGCATCCTACTAACACAGATGCCAGCCTCCCAAAAACTTGCCTTACACTGGAAGTCAAAACTGATCAATGAACTACCTACCTACAACTGAGCTCAGACACTGACCTGTCACAACTGGACACTCGCCGCACATCTGAAGACTTTATTTCCATGGAGGACCTGCTTGGAAACTTTTGGTGAGAACCTTCTATTAAGCCACCCCTTTACTTTGTTCATGGAACTGCTGGCCTGACCTGCCTATTGGTCAGAGCTGTGGCTGCCTTCTATCTGTAGAAGTCTCAATAAAAAAATCCTTGCCTGTGCCTACATTTCTTCTCGGTATGGTCTCATTTCTATGACTTCTGGACCCAAGCTCTCTGATAATGCCCTGAAGACAGGGCTTAGAACACACGTTTCCCTATTTCTTTCTAGAATGGTCACACTGAGTAATAAGTTCCTTTCTTGCTTTATCTGCACTCTTCTCTCTCTGACTGGACTCTAGAAATTGAGAATGGCATAATCTAGATGGGATCCCCAGAGTCAGGCTGTTGGCCTAGGGCTCTGGTAACAACTACTTAACAGGAAAAGGAATCAGTTAATAAAAACTACGTGAGACTTGCTAAGTACAGTATCTTACAGAATAGACCCCAAGTGATTTAAAAGAGTTAAGATAATTGCTTGCCATAAGAAAAACAAAAACTTAAATGAAATTGAGAAAAAGAGAACCCCATGCTTAAATCTAGTAACTTTCCAAATAAAGCAGAAATCATCAGTAGTTTAAAAATTCTAGAACTGCAGAGACCTCAAGGGATCCTTCAAACAGAATCACTATTCAGGAGACTTAGCCTTTGAGAATGGATAAAAAGAGTTAAAGAAAACCACTCCTTTTCTAAAACTATTCTCCGAGCAAACAAGAAGAAACAAAAACTCCAGGGTCTCACAGCTACATATCTAACTGTGGTATTATTGTTAAGGCTTACTGGTTTGGAGATTCAAAAATTGGGGAGGAGCTTTTTCCAGGATTTAAATATGCTTTCCAACCTGACGGTCTTCGTTGTAACTAACCAACATTATATATAACACAAGCCCATTTTCTCCATTTTTGTCCCCTGAAGACTGAAACAAACCAGTCTACCTCCAGAAGACAGTCAGTCCAACTACAGATGGAGAAGTGAAACACCTCTTCCTGCATAACAACCCTCCATTGTGATTACAATCAAATGTGTTCTTTATCCTCTCCCCTTCTTTAGATCTTAATCTTCTCTATACCCTCCAACACTCTCAGATAGAAATGGATGATATTAGGAGTAAATCTTGTCAACCAGTGCTAAAAAGAATAGTTCTTGTGGAAGTTACAGGCTTAAACATACTCAAAATCTGGTATGTAAGATGTGTCATTGCCCAGGATATTTAGTTAGTATCATTCTGTGCCTACAAACACTTATTCAGCAGACACTGGCATAGTATTTGTATTGCTTCTATGGGCACTTACTTCTACTCACAGGCCAATCCCATAGCAGTTTACCCTCCTTCCCTACACAAGAAGAGGCAAACCAACCAAGCTGCTGTTACGTGGCTACAGATTTCGGTCACTTGGTTACAGATTTGTTAATAGTGAATTCATTCAATTAAGTCACAGCTTAGCATCTCACAGTTTACAGATTAGACCCACCTTAACCCACATAGTATAGAACTATTTATTTTTAAAATATAAACAACAATAATAATATTCTAATTATGTCAACTATTATTTATATATTTAATCACATTTACTATATTTTATTTCACCTCTGGATCATTTAAATATTCTTTTTTTTTTTTTTTTGATGCTGGGGATCGAACTTAGGGCCTTGCACTTGCTAAGCAAGCGCTCTACCACAGAGCTAAATACCCAACCGCAGGGTCCTTTAAATATTGTTATATCTTTCCTATCTTATGAAAACAAATATGAATACAATAATCACTGGACCCTTCTATGGAATGGGCACATGTAAAGGAGGATATTTCTGTAGTTGAATTTCTGTATCAGTGCTACACCTGTTCAACCACGTTAGCAGTAAGTACTGGTACAGTACTTATTTGATGTGGTTCATTCATGAACGTTTCCTTTTCTTATAAATGGGTCCAACAATCATAAATCTTTTCTGGGAAGGAAGAGAAATATTTATTTTAATAATGATATTGCCAAAGGTAAATTCCCCTTTATTTTATTTTTCGTCTGCATGCATCACTAGTCAAAGTCTAGCCCAAGACAAGGATTTGGGACAGTGAACCTGCAGACGAATATGCCAATTTGTTGAACTCATGATTCATAACAAGAGGAAAATATGAAGAGATGAACAAAAATACCAGAATGGAATCCTTTCAAGTAGAGAGAGGCTACAGTGAATACTCTCAATTCATAGCTTATCTTGCTATCAACATGCCTACATTGTATTAAAGCACAAACTGAGTTTATAAAGATAGTGAGATAAGTAATGAAAACTATTCTGTGCTTTTACTGGGAGCATCTGTTTAACTTTTTCTCCACCTCTCTTTCAATTATCCTCCTTCTTTGTATTCGATGAGATGGCATATAATATGGAGAAAGAAAGAAATCTTGCTGATTTTTTAGTATTCTTTTATAAAGTGGCGGCTTCCTCCAGCCAGATACGTAGGTGTTGAAACTCAGAGGAAATGCACAGAACAGTAACTGTCCCGAATGAGCAAGCAGACCACAGTTTCCCGGGTGTTTCAACAGTGGCTCACAAATGTCCCCTTGTGGACATTAACAGAGGTAGTGAGTTAAATAGGAAAAGGCAATTAGATCTTGTATGCGGAAGTTTGGAATCATTACTTCTAATAGTCTAAAATACGAAATCAGCGATTTAAAGGGTTTCTACATCTTTTAAAAGGTTCACATCCAATTTTTAATGGAGTGCTACTCTGTCATAAAAAAGCATAAACTTGAGTCATTTGTAGGAAAATGGATGCACTTTCAGACCACGTTAAGTGAAGTAACTCAGAAATATCACATGATTTCTCTTATATGAAACTATAAATAGATGTATATAGATCTTTTATATATATCAGTACAAATGTACATATATATGTACAAAATAAAAGGCAGATAATAGGAAAAAAATGAAAGAAAAAAGATAGTTGTAATCTAGTGCAGATAATGTACCTAAAAGTGTACTTTGACTTAGTACAATTATCTTACATGTTTTATAAGTTCTTTGGCCTATTAGTCTGGTTTTCAATCTGTATATATGATAATTAACTTTATAAGGTCTTATAAATAAATGAATCTGATGCTAGAAAAATAGAAAGGGAGAAGAGGGAGGGAGAAAACAGAAGGGAACTGAAATATGTACACATACCAATCCCCTATATTGAATGTAATCATTATGTATTGCAAACATGTACTAATGAAAGTAAAATAAATGAAGCAGGATAAAAGCAACAAAATTAATGAAAACAATAGAACATGGAATTATAAGCAACCACAGTAAGATACTCTAAATTGTAATAAAAAGACCTGCTGCTAACAAAAATCTACTTTGTTCCCAAACAACTAGAAAGTTGTTCAAGAATAGCCCATCTGTGGGGGAGACTATTAACCACATGATATTGCCGAGCTCAGTGAGGACCCAACAACAGAACAGTTTGTTGAATAGTTGTTGGGTGACAAGGTAAATATGAGTAACTTTCTCATATATTCTTGGTTTTCAAAACTACATATACATGTGTTTGTTGTACTTCCTGGATATATAGAAATATTCTCTTCCCCAGCTACAATTAATTTATGGTGGGGTCACAAATTTTAAGAAGTCTGTTCTTCTGGCCCTGGCTCTGATATGGGCATTCCGAGATTTGGGGCATGGATGGTTTGATCATAAGGATACTGCACTGACTTTGGAGGGCCACAGAAGAGATACACAAATCCTGCTTGCCACCTTTTTTCTGCCTTCATGTACTTCACATGAACATCTGCTGCCATTGCCCTATGAAGCATCTTTCAAAGAGTAGGAGGGGAAAGCCACCTCACAATTGTGGGGACAGGCACTCTGTAAGCTCTGGGAACTCATCCTCAGGTGTGGGCAGTGAGCTCCCATTCAACGAGAGTCCCTCAGGGTACTGTATAGGTAAGAGTTATCACAGCAGCCTGCTCTTAGAACCCTGCAGGTGTGGTCTTTGGTTGGTCAGAAAATCTACATGTTTCCTGCACTGATAAGGTTATCTTGTTCACCTGGAGCGCTGAATACTTTTCTTCTTCTGAGAGTTTGGAACTTTTGGGACTGTGGTGGACAGAAGAGGGCCTCAACTGGGCTTCCCTTGACAAAACCACTGCCCTCGCGCTGATGCACTTCACTACTGGACAGAGCATGCTCCATGGGACCTCTCAGAATGGGAGGGGAAAAAACCCAAGGAGACTTGTACATGGATTTCTCCAGATTCTACCTGATGTGCTTTTTCTTTTCTGATTGCCATAAATGTAGCAGGGAATCTAATCAAGGGTCATACTAGGAGATACCAAAGGTGGAGTGGTGGTAGGACCCTTGAAACAAATGCCAGGGATGTCAGTAAGATACAAAAAAAAAACTACATAAAGATATAATTGTGACAATTTTGTAAGATGTATGTGATTTCAGTTTTCCCATGACAAAATTCCAGTTTACCTAATTCCTTTAATCAAAACAGTGAAATATATAGTGCTCACAGATATACTGGAAGAAAAAAATCATTTAACATTCTCTAATAGCTTTATCAAATTTTACACTAAGGACATAAAACAATATGGAAAAAAACACTGTGCCTCAAATTCTGAAATTTTTCTACGATTGTTCCATTTAAAATTTGTGCTATATACTTTCACTGACTTGAGGTCAAAATTTATTACTTACACATTTTATGGTTTAGTTTTTTTGAGATAGACTCTTGCTCTTTAATCCAGGCTGGCTCTAAATTTACTATGTAGCCCAGACTGACCTTGAATTTGTAATTCTCCTGCCTCAGCCTCCCAATTTGCTGGGAATACATGTGTGCACCACCACACCTGGCTTATTTGATTTTTTTAAGTGAACATTTTCTTGAATAGTAAAAGCAAAGACTCTGAATATCTTGAAAATGTGACATTATATATATCCTAGATACTTTTATATCCTTGCTAAATGCCATTAAGTTTTTGTTTACAAAAATCATTTTGATCTTAAACACCTATTTGTTTTATTTAACCTACGGATGTTCATGAATGTTATCATAGTTTAAAAAGTGTTAAGCACACAGATTCAAGAACCGCTACACATGCATTATTCTACTTTATTTCTAGTGATACTGCAAAATAAAGCCATAAAAAGTCACACATCATTTGTAGAGACTTAAATCTACAAATGTATTATGTGTAATTCTGAAATTTATAGAGGTCAAGAAGGGCATATATTTGAAATTTTTTAAATTTTGGGGGCAAAAAATATCACTGTAATGGCAATATGGAACATAAGTAATAGTCAATGAAAGTTTGCCATAAGTAAGAAATTATGCTTTCCTTATGTGAGTCCACTTTTATGGTCATCACAAAAAACAAGGAAAAAATGTCTTACAATTTTTATGTATGACAGTTGCCTTAAAAGAAGTGAATCATCATTATAAAATGACTGTCTTAAATAAAATAAAAGTTTCTTTTTAAGGAAGATAAGTAAAAACCAATTTGAAGAAACATGCTTTTTCCAAGTTGAAAATCACCTCTCTTAAATAGACTGAGGACAAGCATGAAAGTACAGTTAAGGGCTGAGGTGTAGCTCGTGGTAGAGCACTTTTCTAGCATGCAGAAGGCTGTGGGGTCTCCCCCAGCAAGTCAATAAATGAATCAATCAAAACCTGCACATAAGAACAAGGAGCCTACCGATGGTGCAGTGCTCTCCGTTCCATCCTTGGCTGCACTCGCACTTGCCATCCTTGCAGGTCCCGTGCTCCGCACAGCGCGGGTGGCAAGCTCTCTGATTGCATGCTGGGCCCGTCCAGCCCTCCTCACAGCGACAAGTGCCTCCCATGCAGACACCATGTGAGCCACAGTCCACAGAACATATTTCTATATTGAACAAAGAGGAAGCAGAGCAGAGAATTTCAGCATTGATCAGTAGGAATTGTGAATTATAACATCTTAGTTCCTTACCCCATTATGTAATTTTATATGTGGCTCTAATGGTGCGTAAAATACGTAAGACAATTTTATTAAAATAATTTCTTACTTTATACATAAAGATGTTTTATATATAAAATATCTATAGGGTACTCATATTTATATATAACTATTCTGGACAGTATTATTTGGCAGCCAAGAAAACATACGCACATACCAAATCAGTGAAATATTTTAGTATCTAAGCATCTCAGGAATCTCATAGGTCTTGAGTTTCACACATTTCTCAAGAATTGAAAAGGGATTATTTCTAATGATACCGTTTAATTCTAAACATTAAAAAACTTTCACTAAGAAAATTCCACTTAGAAAGTACATTAGCTTGCTTTCGACATGCAGAAATGCTGATTAAATAAAGGAAATTGTTATTTCTCCTATTAAGTAAACTACTGTTGACAGATACAAATTGCTTAGCTCACACAGCAGAAAACCAGTTTAATGATATACATAACTACAAAGTTTTTCAACAACTGAACTTTCTGAAAGTAACCGCAAAACTGTAACACGAGGTTAAGTAAAAAAAGACATGTGAAGTAATTTTTTTTCTTAAATCTTTCTTAGAAGCTTTAACTAGATCCAATTGAGAGAGAGAGAAGGAAAAGGAACATTGAAAGATACTTTATTTTTTATTCTTCATGTATAAAGTTAAATATAAGTTAACTACACTTTTTGTTCTAAGACTATAGAACTGTTGTTTAGTTTTGGTTTTCTTTTAAAAATAAAAATGTCTTACAATAAAAACTTTGAAATCATTTCTAAAAAACAAGAAATAGACTACAGCCCTCTTCCTTTAAATTAGAAAACAGTAACTTTATGTAGCCACACATGGTCGTATTTTCTCCTTTTGTTCCCCAAATAACATTTCTTGGGCACTGTAATTTTCTATTTCATGGGATTAACTTTAAACACTGTATTAAATATTATGAAAGTTATAACGTTTCTTAAAAACAACTAAACAACACCCTGGGCTATTAATTGGGGGAGAGTAGTGTGTAGTTTTTTTCCCCTCTTCTTTCGTTTTTTTGAATTTTTTTTGTTCTGTGCCACATTTTCTATCTCCTTTAAAATAAAATTTTGATTATGAAATCCAAGATGGTTTTTGATTAACTTCAGAGCAACATAACATCAGCTCGGCTCTAGAAGACAGAGGTTTCTTTCTGAGGTACCTTTTTATTCAATCTAATCAATTTTTCATTAGGGTGAAGGTGTTTATCAGTGTTTAGCACACTAGCTTTGAGCAAGGTGCGTCAATCTTTGTAATGAACTTATTAATTAGAGTTAATTTAATTGAAGTGAATTGAAGGCCTAATTAATGGACAAACTGCTGATGAAGATAGAGGAAAGCTCTGTTGCTTTCAAACCTATACATTTTCTGATGGAAATAATTCATTTCTTTGGGTTGCTTAACTAAATGTTTCTTCAGGTGTAAAATTTACTCTCTTATTGAATTTAGATATCTGAAGGTTATTTCTACAACAACAAAAGGGGAAGCTAATAAAGTGTTTTCCTTTAGGGTTCATTTAGTTAGAAAATCAGAATTATATTGCTAGTAAACTTTAAGCCACCCCTGTAAATTAACAACATTTTTATAAGCTTTAAAGGAGAGCTGTGCAACAGTCAGATTAATTGGAGGCACATGAGACCAGATATTTTCAAAAGGTGAAGGTTAGCATATTTAAGATTTTTACTATTACCTCCAAATAAGCTTTCTTTTTGCAGTTAAAAAGCTCTCGATAGCTTGAACCACTGGTGGGTGGTACACGCATGACTGGCCCACTGGGGGCTTGTACCACTGGTGGTACAAATGGATCTAATCACTTTTATTGGTCTTTTTACTAATAAAATTAATAAAAAGCTGCCCAGCAGCGAAACACATGAATTATGGCCCCAGCACAAACACATTAATAGCAAAGTTCAATAAAGAATTTTTCTGTATTTAATTACTTTCTTCAAAAGAAGAATACTATACTCATTATTCAATTCTATATATTGAAAATTTAATATATTCCAAATTTCTTTTTTGCATTGAGGATATAAAGATGAACAGAACAAAGATCTCCACTTATTATTATTAAAGTCAAATTTAGTATACAGGCAAAACAGATTTTCAACTAATAAAATAATTATATCTGCATGAATAAAATTAAATCTAAATAGGTAAAATATGTGATTTTTGACAATCAATTTAATCTTCTAATTAACATTGATACATATTTTTGCTATTTGTAGCAAGATGATTTTATGAAGAAGGCTGAATTACCTTTGCAGCTAGTTAGTGCCAATTACAAGCAAGCTATTCTTTAACAAAATAATACAAGTAATGTATCATAATGACTATATGAACCACAACTGGCTATTATGCTTGTTCTTTTCTTACTCAGATAACTGTGGTAAATAAAACAGAATAACAATATTTCAAGCAAGTATTAGTGTGCTTTGTAGCGAATGTTGTTATGCCTATTTTACTGATGGAGGCATAAGAGACCTACATCAAGTACCTCTACATGCAAGTAATTATTTCTATAAAATTTAATTGGAGTTTTTCATGGAATGCATTTGTTAGTACAGAAACTGGAAATGTAAATAAAACTAGAAATAACTAAATGCCTATTTTGTGCTGCTCCACATTTTTTTTTTTTTTTTTGAGATGGGTCTTGCTGTGCTGTCCAGGGTGGGCTTGTGAACTCCTGATCGTCTTGTCTCAGCCTCCCGAGTTCCTTGGATTACAGATGTGGAACGCTATATGCAGCCTACAAAATATATATCAAAAAACCCTGGACAAAACAAGTTCATGTGTTACTTGAAATGATGCAATGAACCCATGCTTGATAAATGTTGACTGGCAAGGATTTCCTGCAATACTTCAGTAGGATGTTTAGGTTCCTCTAAAATCCAGAATCCGATTTATGTTTTTATTTTTATCTTATATATGTTATTTGTTCTAGTAGGCACACATTTTCTAACAAAATGTTTGGATGCTCCAGCTATGAGAATCAACTGATATGCTTATAAATTAGAGATAAATATACTATGAAATTTGTCAGCTTCCAGAGGAGTATGGCTAAAAGATGAGGGAGGAAAAATAAAGTAAGAAGAAAGGGAAGCAGAGAGAAAGAAAACTTATCTCAGTATATTTACTTACAGGCAGAACAGAAACTATTCACCAGTACTACAAATTATCCTATGGAAAATGTTCTTTTGTTTAGGTGTCCAAGATTCTACTTCAAGTGAAGATGATAAGTCTGTCATGTTGATACTGAGTCATGGGGTAGCAGAGATATCATCCCAGTGTCTCAAAATGCCAGGAAAGCACAATTTGTAAAAATTGTTAGTCCTCTCTCCCCACAAAAAGCATATGAATGAAATGCTAATATTTCCTTTTGTTTTACCATTAATTCATGATAATGCATGAAATAGTGGGCTTCTCTTGAAATTCGCATTTGTGGAAGCATATTCAATTAATACTTTTATGTGGAGGTTCCTTTGAGTTAGTGAAGAAAAAAACTACAACTAGTCTTTAAAATACGTCTCCTATTTACTACTGTTACTATTGCCATTACTTCTATTAATGGTTAATACATATTAAGTACTTATTGTGTATAAGGCATGATTCTAAATGATTTTCACATATTAACTCAATTTTTACCACAATTGTATAAAGTGGTATATTATTTAACTCCATTTATTAAAGACACTGAAGTAGAGAGAAGTTAAATACCTTGCCTGACATATAGCCAGAAGATGGTCAGTCTAAGGGTTGACCCCAAGCAGTTTAGTCAGCAGTGTGGGCATGAGGAGCCAGGATTTATGCACAATGCTTTTGTTTACTCAACACTGCTAGCAAAATCTGTCCTTTTTCCTTCTTTTCTCTTCCTTTTCTCTCATCGTCCCTTTACTTCTCTGCTTCTTCTATCCCTTCTTCTTCCCCTTTTCTCTTCTGTGTCACAGAATTTATTTTTGCTTAGTTTGTGGATCTTTAGAGAATTCCTCATCTTCATGTCTCACTTCCCATCGCCTCCCTGTGTCCACCTCTTCAATCAGCACCACCCTTTTCAGTTTTCTTTCCTCTTTCACAGATGTAAGTATCAACCATAATTTTCCTTCAGACTTACAACTCTTCTCACCAAACTGCTCTATTTTGTTTTTACCGCAAATCTTACTTATTAATCCTTTAAAACGTATTCAGACTTATTTTTTTTCATTTTTACTGTCTTGAAACTAGTTCATGCACTCAGTCTCACACTTCTAGAAAGTCCTCCAATTTGTCTTCGAGCATTTGCTGTCTCACTATTCATGTTCTCTGATCTATAATCTATACAACATTTCTAAAATACTACTCTCAGCATATTAGCGAGTGCACTGTCATTAGTCAATTCTTCATTGCCTAAAACAATCATTTCTAAATTGCACCCCCCATAATGGGGCCCAACCTAATATTTACTTCCAAATGTTCGTTTTTCCTACCATTCTGTGTACATATCATTAAAATATTGTATTCTATATTTATTAATTGTACAAAATACGCTATAAACATTAATACATGTAACTCCTACAGCCTCTAAAGAATGTCCTATGGTTTCACAATGAGTATTATAGTCATTTGCCAAAGGTTGCTTACCCCTGTGGGAATACATCTGTAGAGGAACCCACTGTTCACGCTTTCAAGTACTTCTTCGTTTTTGGTGCCGGGGATTGAACTCAGGGCCTGGTACTTGCCATGCAAGTACTCTAACCACTAAGCTACACCTTGAGCCCCTCGTGTATTTTCCAATATTGTTCCCCTAGTGAAAACATATCCCTTCCAATAACCCCCAGATGGCCACATTTAGATGAAGGCAAGAAATGTTAATAAAAGCCTTCTTGGAAACTTTTGGTATTCATTAAGGTATGATGACTCCTCTGAATGATCAAAGAATTTAGCATATTATCCCATACAACACTAAATATAACAGTAAACTAGAATGTACTGGTTTCTAACTATTTCATAGATGTTAAACATATCTCCACAATTAAACTGATCTGTAGGCTAGAATAGCATCTTCTCCAACTGTGTAACTAATATGAAAGAATGTCACAGAATTAGTTCATGCATTGTAACCAGCATTTGAAAATAAAGATACTTGAAAAATATGTGTCTTTATAAAATGTCCACTTTGGTTAGTATGTATATGATTATGTGCATATAGCAGGTCACAATGTAAAAATGCATTTAGAACTACAGGTCATGGTCAAAATTTTGAAAGCCACTGTTATTGAGGGCAAGCATGATTCATTATTCTTTTATTCCTACAGAGCCTATCACAATGCCATGCACATAGTAAGTGCTTGATAACAACCTGGCTGAATAAATAAAATTACCATCTGACATTTCTATTATAATAATTAAAAACTCAATGTTGGACCATTATATATAACATTTATACTGTATATGTATACTCTTTATTGTGATCATGCTTAGCCGTATGTTGTCAAGTGATTTTTTAAATTGCGTCTTCTTTGTGTAAATCCCCAAGCTTTACACAGGCCTACAGGGAGGCTAGTTTCAATTAGTTCTGTAAAGTGAGAGTTAAGAAGACAGGGCATATTATGCAAATGAAAGATTCTTCATCCCAATAATACTGAGTTTTTTGTAACAAATTGGCTAAGCCTGTTTCCTTCCTCCTCAGTAAGAGAATTATGTTTCATTACTTTTAATGTTGCCTCTATAAATAATCACTTTGTTGCAACTTATATAAAGTAAAATAAGTGTGCTTCAAAAACTAAGATGTAATAATCTTTAGATAAGTATCACAGTAAGTATTTTATTGTACTGCATTTCTTAATCTCACCATTTGAGCAGTCCGGGCCAGTCCAGTTAGGGTCACAGGTACAGGAGCCACTTTCTTGGAGATACGTTCCATGACCAGAGCACTGGTCTGGACACATGGTCTTCAGTATCTCACAGTTGTTACCACCCCATCCTGGATTGCAGTGACATTCCCCATGGATACAGACACCATGATTAGAACATCCAGGGTCTAGACAGTCAGCTAGTGCCAAGAAAAGAGAATAATTTTTTTAAACCCAGAAGGTATCACAGTACACATAGAACTAAATCCTAATCTAATTTATATGAACATTTCTGCTCATCAAATATCTAACATTTTCAAGGACTTGTTTCTGAAAAATGCAAGGAATTGTAATACAGTAAAGCATTAAGAGCTAGTCCAATGCCATTTAGGTAACTGAGACTCTTGCACGGATTTGTAATTTTCATGAATTATACAAATGCACTCCTGAGATTTCAGGCTATTGTTGTCTGTTCTGCCAAATCAGAGTAGTAAGTGCTGCCTGTTCTAGAACAAAATCTGTGTGAGTTGATCTAATCCATGACCACTGGGCACTGACAGCTGTATGGGATCTTCAAATTGTTTGAGAAATAAATGAGTTGCATACTCTCTATCCTTCTTAATTCACTTTAATGTGCTTTAGATGATGAGATTTAATTTAGCAATTTGACTCAATAAAACTTTACACTTGTAGGGTCAATGGCCTGAAAATTTAATTCCAGAGACTTAATTGCATTACTTTGTGAGTGCAGATCAATAAAATCAATTTGATTGAAGAACAGAAATAGTACTTTTTTGCTTTTTGAAAAAACAATTTAACTGCACTTTACAGTATAGTATCTAGACTCTCGTCACTTTATACAGTTATGGAACAAACCCATGATGTTGTACTTTTTCTAATTAGTATGTCATGTTCAATTATTGTTTCTTTCTAGGGATGCCAAAATACTAGATTTAGAAGTTGGCACTAATGTGAAAAACTGTAGAAAGAAAAAATAATCAACAGGCCACTGATGGTTTCAAGACACAAATGTTTGCTTAGTTGTAAGAGTTAAAAAAGAGAGTCATTCCTCCTTCTGAAAAAGAGCAAAAAGGCTCTTGGTATTTGGTCTTTTTATTAGTCAACATGTTTAAACATGCATTCATAAATATGGAAATCAAAATTACTTTCATAAGGAAGCATATGAAAAGAGAGATTCATCTGCCAAACTACAGATTACAGCTATAATCTGTTTCTTTATGAAGATAACAATAGACTTCTGTAAATATTGACATGTTTACCTTCTTCACAATTTTCTCCTTTGTATCCTGAGTTGCAAGCACAGGAGCCCATGATACAAATCCCACGACCCCCACACTGAGGGTCAATACACTGTGTAGTCGGCACATCACACTCGGTGCCCTTCCAGCCACTGAAACAGAGGCAGCGGCCCTTGGAGTACTGCCCATTGCCACTACACAGCACTGGACAGGCTGCTGTGAAATAAAACACGACAGAGGAATTAACAGCCACATTTTCCATCGAGGTTCTGAAAGAAAAGACACGTTGGTAGAACAAGTAATATGCCAAGTTTTCTCCCTTTCTTTCCTGTCCTGGTAGTTTTCTGAATTACGTGTGTTTCTACAGCTTATTTATATCGGCTTAAGCAAAGAATCTAACTTGCATACCTCTTGAACAATCCGGACCCAGAAATCCTGGAAAACAATGGCAAGTGCCAGAAACACACTCTCCATTTCCATGGCAATTCCGAGGGCATTCCACCACAGACTCTGGAGGACAGATAACAAGCGCTTGTTGGAGAGCTGCCTCTTGCAAAGGACAATCTGTCACTTTGATCATTTTAGCTGGTGCTGAAGGAAGTCTGATGGCTTGCTCCATAACCAAAAAAACAGATTCATTTAAACTACATTATTCAAATTGAAAAGGAAAATAGTGCCACTTCAAATGCAGATTTTTGAAGTGTTTTCATGATAGACTCTCCTCCCCCAAATTAATTTCACATAATATTTTCATCCAGGGCTTCAGAGTTTGTCACATGTTTACAAGGGGACAATTTAAACATCTCATATTTTACCTGGGCTTTAACACCCCAGGAATCACTCTAAATTGGTAAGAATAATTTAGTTTCTATTCAACACAATGTTTATCCTGTAACCTGGAAAAGATGCTTTGAAGAGTGTTCTTACCTATAACAATGGTATTGAAGGACACCTGCTCTGCATTTTTCCCGTCATTATAAAAAGCCAGATGCCAAATCCCAGAATCTAAGTACTGGATGAAGCCAGCTTCATGCAGACTGATGGATCTCGCCTGCCGCCCAGGTCTTTCTGCCTCCACCAGGTTCCGCTGCTCTCTTGCAATCAACCTGCTGCCATCCAGGAGTTCCACAAAATCATACTGGGGACAAAGACAAGGAAAACCATGTTAGTAGTCAGAAATAAGATTTTGTGGCTGTTTCTCTGTTCTTTTATCCTTCAAGTGTCTCTCTTGCTAATACATAAGTTAGAAAAAAGTTTGTGATTGACAGGTACACACGTAGAAGTCTTCCACATGTAGCATTCACAGGGATGATGAAAACTACCTAGTGCACACTGGTTTTTTTTTTTTTTTTTTTTTTTTTTGGTGCCAGGGATTGAACTCACAGCCTTGTGCTTGTTGGCAAGTACTCTAACCACTGAGCAAAATCCCCAGCCTGCACACTGCTGTAATTAAACTGATCATTATTTTTCTTTATTGGGCAATATGTTTCCCACACTTATTCAATTTTCCTGATTAAGAAAAAATTTGATGAGGTTAGGCAGCTGGAGTGTATAAAGGTAAAAGCTACATGAACTTATATTCCAAACCCATATTTTACTTAAACTATTAGATAATCTCCTTTTCCCTCTCTCTCTCCCACTATTTCTTCTGGTTCTGGGGATAGAACCTTCACACATGCTACACAAACTTTTTGTCACTGAGCTACACTGTATCGATTGTCAAAATTTTATTATTTACATAGGGCAGTGGCGGCAAATGTATGCTACTCATCGAGAGCTCTAAAAGGGTCACTATCACTGACACAGGGTTTTGCCGAGTGGCCCAGGCTGCGCTCAAACATGTGCTCCTTCTGCCTGAGCCTGCAGAGAAACTGGGATTGCAGGCATGGGCCACCATGTGTAGCTAGACCTTTAGATCATCTGTTAAGGTCTTTTCCTACAATTTTAATAATCATATAGTAACAACTATTGTTGAATACTTAAACTACAGTGGGATTATTTTTAAGCCTTATAGGAACCTTTTTGGGAAGGCATTTTTAGTGCACTTTAAGGGTAAAGGAAACTGGGCCTTGAGTAGCCTTGGCAGGGTCAGATACCTAGAAGGGGTGGAGTTGGTATGTGAACCCAGGAGTACTCTGGCCTAAAGCTTGGGTTGTTTCCACCACAACACTGCACACCTCTTCTGTGACCCTGATGTAACTACCCCAGAGGTTTTTATTTTTTATTTTTTAGTATTCATTTTACTGGCACATTTTAGATATACATAATGGTAACATTTATCATAGGGAATTTGTACCTGTACATATCTTGATTCTTCTTTTTTCCCATTACTCTCCCCTCCCTTCAGCCTTTCTTCCCCTCCTTATTTATAATAGCTTTGTTTCCATTTTTTCCTTCTATTCTCTTTTTTTCCCTTCCTTCTTTTCCCCCTCCCCCTCCCTTGTTCTCCTTCACATTCTACTTAGACATGGTCAGAGTAAACATTTAACAAGCTGCCTTTACACCTTTGATCAAAAGTCTAAAAAATTCAACAATGGAGAGGATTAAAAGGTTGGCAACAAAAGTTCACGTGCCTTATTATGACCTCATATGAGGTAAATTATCATTAAACCTAGTTTTTGTTTTAGTAAGATTATAAACATTGGTGGTTAGAAGAACTGAACTAGAGAATTTAAACTATGGAATATGATTGGCAACAACAAAGTAAAATTTTTACGCAGAGAATTTGGAACACATTAAAAAACTTTTTAGATAATAGTTTCTTAAAACTATTATCAGATTCTATAGTTATGAAGTTTCATTTTGTTCCTAAGACATGTTGATGGTAAAAAACACATGATAATACTGCAGTGATTTATGAAGATTTGAGCTACGAACTTTCACAAGTGTACTGTATAAGACTCACTTTGTTGGATTACGAATCTGAGTTATGAATGTTTTCCCAGACTAGAACTCATTTGTAAATTGGGGGACTTACTATATACATATATATGATATATACACATATAGATATATAAGCAGTATATGCATATAAAACATAAATTATATACAATATATAAATTATCATGATTATATACTATGTCTCAATCACTTCCTGGCAGATTCTTCAAATGTAATTTCATAAGAGGTTTATTTAAAATCTTTATTTAATTAAAAAAGCATTTTTGATCTCTTCATAGTAAATCTATATTACAATATCATTCAGGTATGAGAAATACAAGTAAAAAGGGAATAACTGATTAGGAATCAAAATTTTTATTTATTTCTTTTAAGGATGAAAATGATGTGTGGTTACTTAACCTACACAAATGTCACTGGAATTTTATTCCATAATTATTAGATGAAAATTACTTTGGCAGTTATGAAAGGTGTGTCTATTTCAAATAAGGGACTTATTCCTCATCAGATTTAAATATTTATGTGAGCAGGGCAAAGCAACAGGAGAAAGGTTCCTTCTTATGGCACAATGCATACAGTTTTCTCCCCTAACATTCATATGTTCCCACCGGCTTGAACTACCACAGCTTGTACCACAGACAGGACTGTCCATGCCACCTGATGGGACAGTTACGCAGGTTTCCCTGATGGTTCAGAGCTGCCTGGCAGTGAGAAATATGCATTACGGCCCTGCCATGAACATACTAAATACAGTAAGTCAAAGAGCAGAAGGGAGGTAACTTTGAGTTTTAGCTAGTCTTTCAAGTATATAATAACAATCGTTATCACAGAAATAACCACCTACAGCATGCTACGAACAATAAAATAAAGCTAGGTGGTGAGCATGATGACAGTGGCAGGAAATAGCTGATGGCTTTTGAGTACCTACCTAGCTAGACTCTTGTGTAGGGGAATTTCAAACAGGATTTTAAGAGGGCTACTCAAATACCTAAAGAAAAGTTCCCACTTTACACTAAAGTAACCAATAATATGAAATGGAAATATTTAATAACCTTTGTTGTTAGGGCATAAAGTGATCATGTAAAGACAAACTTGAGTTTTGCTCTGTAGGTTATACCTATTCATGACTTGGAGACATGGGTTTTAGGGGGTCAGGAAGGAGCTATTAAGACCTTACGGTATTTTAAACTTTCCAATCTTCCCACTTTGGGGGAGCTATCATAAGACAAAGCTGATACGTGATATGATTTCATATAATTTTGAACTATAGTAGTGTAAAAGCTTCTTTTTAATTTTCTTATGAGAAAATATTATCAAATATATGCCTTAACAATCCTTCTCACTTAAAAGTTATTTTAAACGACAATGTATTAACAAAGCCTTTGTAAAATCAATAGAAGAAAAGTTTGCCCATGTTTGTTCTGTTTGTTTTGATTATCCAATAGATCATTTAAAAATGCAAATAGACATTTTTTCAGGTAAAGACTATACAGATGTTTAATTCAGTTTTGTTATTTAAGTGAATTTATGAATGCTTAACTGGGTCCTTAAGTCATCTTTTTGACTTGCCTAGCCACCACCATTGGAATGTAGAGAAGGAAGAAAGATCACCTGATCCAACTCTCTAATTTTACAGACAGACACTGAGACTCAGGAATGTTAAGTTACTTGTGCAAGGCCACGAAGTGAGAAAGTGGTAGGAGTGTGCTTAGGACTTCTGCTTCCTATGCTGAAACAGCCTTCATTCAAATAAACAGCATGTCACAGCACACTCAACTGCAAAGTGCTGAACTGTTTCCTTAGGCTTCCAACTGTCCAGAAGAATGAACTGGGCATCAGGGAGAAAAAAGCCAATTGATTCGTGGGCAACAATCAATGGACAGTTCTGTAAAGGGTCACGAAGATTTTCAAGACTCAAGTGACTATTCTGAATGGCTGGCCAATTCTAATTATTTCAGGTTGATTTATTTAATGTTCCCTAGAAAGTGAGAAATAAATGTTCAATTTGGGCTGCTTTATAGCATATTTCATGTTTAAACACTGAACTTGGAAATAGTCGTTTGCTCTGCTGATCTTGAATAAACCTGAGGAAGGAACTCTAAAAGCTTAAGAAAATGCATAACCTACTTAAAACACATACACTGCAGTAAAAAAGTGGTTATCATGTGTACTGTACCTAAATAATACAATCATGAGAAAACTCAAAACCACTTCTTTATTTTCTGGAACTTACAAGTTGCACATCTATTGTCGTGCTTGGTTTGGAAGTATCTTCCTGTAATTAGGGAAGAATGCTTTTATATGTAGTTTTAGTGGAATTTTTTTTTATTTTACTGAACTATTGCTATATAAATGCAATATTTCTCCTAAAACTTAAGCTCTAGAGACTCGCTTTCATTTAAGAAAAATCTGATTATTAGTCCTAGTTGGTGTCACCTACAACACGAACTGAAGTCAAATCTAAAAGTTAAAATTGGAGAAGTACATCATAAGACGTATCTGACGTGCAAAGACTGAAGGCATTTGCTTTAATAATAGAGATTAGAAAAATAAATATAGTACAGCGTGATATTAAAAAACTTTCAGTCCTAAAATTTATATATGCTTATGAATCCAAGCTACAATGACACTGGAGAAGATAAGGTAAAATTGTCTTACTCGTCTTCCAAGATGTGACTTCTTTACTGGGCCTAATCAATTTATCTTTGTAACTTATGGTCCTAGGGTATATAAAAAGTTACACAGTATAAAATACATAAGATACTCTCTCACTCCTTATTTTATAAATCAAAAATCAGCTGAAATTCTACAAATAAACTAATTATCAAATATAACTTTAAGTACACCTGTCAATTTTAATTAACTACTACATTATTGAAATTCCTCTACTTACTAACATAATAGCTTTTTGGAGGGAAAAGTCAGTATTATATTAGGCAATTTAAATAACTTTTCTTAGGCATTATAGAACCTATGTTGGGTTGGGGGATGGTGAGGACTGTACCCAGGACCTCATGTATCACAGAGTTATACCCCTACCTGCGATGGGACCTATTTTTAAACATGATTTCCAAATTACACATTGTGACCCAGTATTAGATTATAAATAAAAGAGGATGGGGAATTTTTTATAGTGGGTCTGTAGATGTAACTGTTACTGTGAGGGTATTTTCATGCAAGGGAACTGACTTTATTTATTTATTTTTTAATATATTGCTTTGAGAACCAGTACTTGGTTTTCCATGTGGACTCTTTTACCTATTTGAGTTTTCATCATTTTGGAAGATGAATAGTGGCTCAAATTGATAAAGTTCATACCATCATGTTTATGTTTCCATTTCTTCAATTAAGCACATAAGACAAATTAAAAAGTATTTTCAATGAAATGCACACATGTTCAAAGTGAATTACCTTACGTATGTATTATATGAAAGGTATGAGGTCATCTGAAATTACTACAGAGTACTGGAAAATCTATGATGTTTCACCCAGATGATACTCAATGTTCATTAAATTACGCATTTTAGCAATTTTTAATCATTCTTTAATGATCATAGCAAGTAAGGAAGAAAATGTTGTTCTTCCATCTATTGGTTTAAAAATCTCAAAACAAATGTAGGCTACATTTAAAATTCTTCCTACTATAAAAGATCCATTCAAAAGTGATTGGCTAACTAAACAAATGGATTTAAGAAACAGAATAATTTTAAAAATTACAAACTAATAATTTTCCCCTTATTGACAACAAAGCCTACTCTTACCTGAGTGTGCGAGGGTGGTAAGCCCTTTCGGCCGTATACTCCGATCAATGCATCCTTCTGAAGAGAGATATTGAACTTCAGAAATTGTGGCTGATCAATAAAGAGCTGTGATCTCCAGAAGATCCCGGGAGGAACCTCTTGAATTGCTCTTCGGCCAATATCAAGTTCTCCGGAATCTATGGTGTTATTTTCCTGTGTAAATCCACCTAATTTTCCTGAATATGAGAGATCCATTGATGAAAAACAAAAAGTTAATAAAATAGGTTTCTTCTCAAAACATTATTTTCACTAAATGCTCAGGCACTTCATGTTCTTCTGATAGATGAAATGCTCTCATAAAATTTTCATTTCAAAAGCTTTTGTTAGATATTGTTGTTTTACTACTTCTGATTTAACGCATTCTTCATTCAAGATATTTAAGTCAAAATCCTTCAACTTCCCCCAAGGTATGCCTATTACTGAAGCTGTTTTTACACCTACAGTCTTTCTTGATCATTTGAAACATAATTGTCGCACAAATTATATGTCTTGTTATTTCTTGGGAGAGATTAAGTGTGGCACTTAACAGCTATTCTAACCATATCATAACACTGCAAAGTGTAAATTAAGGTAGAATGGATTATGGAAATTTCCAAACTAATCTTTAAGCAAACAACAATAAAACCAATCAATGGTATTGATTTATGCAGTCCTCTCTAAACTATATGCTAGGATGAATGAAAAATCAGATGTAGATATGAAGGTAGAGAAGGGTTAATGAGGACACTGAGATGAGAGGAAGAGGAGCAAGTTTAAATTCTGTTTTCAGTGTAGGCTGTCACAACCTTTTCTTTTGACTTTTATTTCACACTCATTTGCAGCCTTAGCATACTGCATTATCCTTCCCATTGAACATAACTTTGTAGGAATAAAAAACTCTCTGCTCCCCACAAGTCTGCCTTCTAGAGATGAGTGCATCCCTCTTCCTGCATTCACCTGGTTCTAGAAAACAGACCCAAGAGTACTCATTTTTGTCATGGTTTCCCTTTTACCTCTTGGCCAGAGTTACTCTATGGAGGTCAGTGTTGAAAGAGGCTTCGCAGTGGAAATATAACTCTTCTGGCTCTCATGCAGAAAGGATCCATCTATCAAATCCAAACCTTTTAAACTGATAACCAAGTTGACTGTAAATTTTGTCTTTACATTAAATTTAATATGACAGAAATGTTAACTCAAACTTTTGAGAATTTAATCTCAAACCTGAGAATTGTAATTTTTTTATTCTAATGACAGAGGAGAGAAACTTTATCTCTGAAGAATTATTGGTTTAATGCCAAGTTAATTTTCATTGTGTGTCTGCTAAGGCAGAGCACTGAGGCAATAATAAAAAAGAGAACCCAAAGAGTACTACCTTAGAGATTATTTACTCTAACTTCAAAAGCTTTAGCCATCATTAGCTAACTAGATGGTTAGGTAGACAACACCTCCAAACTGTTAAGTCAAATGATGATCTAAAATACAGTATGACTGAGGGTCACAGGAAGATAATAACGACTGTAGGCTGGATTTTGAAGGATAAGTGGGACAAGGTTTCTGTGTTGGGACAAACGTCATGATTACAAAAAAAAAAAAAAAGAGTGTGGAAACAGGCGTGTGCTAGGGTGCTGGTGAGGAGAGAAATCCAGCTGGGTAAAAGAGAAGTCAGACAGTCTGGGTCTGAATGCTGGCTCTGTCACTAACTGAGAGATCTAAAGGGAGAGACTCGATCTGTGACACAAAACCTCATCTGGAAAATAAGGATGGCGATGGAATCAATGGATTCCCAGTACTGAATGAATGAAAGACATTAATGATTTGTCACGGAACTAATGAGAGAAAGTTGGAAAAGGAAAATGGTATCAGTTTGTAGAGTGTCTTGACTACCAGGTTAAAGAACATCGTACTTATACTTTAATGTTTGTGATTATTTTGTATTTTGTGGTTTTTTTATATTGTGCATTTTTAAATTTTCACTCTATATTAAAGAGCATTATTCCACTCTTTTTACTGAGGATGTATATATACTAGCATATTATGTTATTATGCACATTATTTATGGTTTGCTTTAAGAATAGATATTTGAAGAATTGTGGGTAAATGCTATTTTGATGGTACAAAGGCACTTGTGCTTGTGTTTGGTGTGTGGTATGTGTAATCAAGAGAAATCGAATTCAAGATTACTAAGAAACATGCCTCATAATCACAGATGAGTAAGGCAGACACCCAGTATATGGCTGATAGGGTCTGAAGCAATTCACAATAAATTCACTCATATAGATAAACATGAGGTTTGAGGGAGAGTGTAGTTCTAGTAAATGTTAGGATTGATTTTTTACCTGGACTACTGCATCCTACAGTGACACATACGCTATCAGTTGCAAAGGGCAGCTATAGCTAAATGGAAACCCATTAAATGTTCTGAGGAGGCTAAAGGTGAAATGAAATCATTGTTTCAAGAACATTAAAGTGCAGTAGTAGAGCAAGTCTGGAAATGAAAAGATGAGTGAGAATAAAGCCTAGTATCCCAAGGTATGAAGCAGAAAAGGGTTACATGAGAAAGCTTAATGAAAGACATTATTTACAATTCACTTCCTCCCTTCTTTCCCAATGTCCATAATCACGACATTTAACAGTCTTTCACATACCAGGTCTATTTTCTTCAACCACTTTAGTAATACAAAATGCTATCAGGAATAAAATTTCAAAATTGAGATACAGTGATCATTGTGATTTTCAAATATCAACTCTGAGATTATGAACTGTGCATCATTCACAGGATTTTTATTATTTACTTTACAATAATACACATTCATTTTAGCAAACTTCGAATACATAGTTTAAAAAGAGAAAAAATCCATTATCTAAGTAATATTTTGCTTTTCATTTAAACAGATATCTTGCTTTATTCAGTGACATTTTAAAATATCTGAGACCAATTTCTACTATTAATTTTAGGATGGTTTTGCACAAGAACCTACATTTGTCATGAATTAGCTTTCACTGAGATAAAAGGGGATAATAAAAAGGGAATTAACAAACAGAACTGACAGGTAGTTTCACTTATGTTTTTTGTATTAAATTTCAAAACAACTCTGCGAGATTGATGTTTTGAGAAGAGAAAACTAAGGCACAAAGAAGTAAATTATGTGTCCAAAGTAAATGATGGTGTCAAGATTCAAACCAAGGGCTGCATAATTCCAAAATCATGTGTTTTACATAATTATCAATAGAATCGTTGCTCTTTATTAAAACAAAAACATTAATTTAAATGACTAGGTTTTAAATCATTTGCCTATTTCTTTTTTATTTTTCTATTAGTATATGTTTGCCATACATAATGATCACATTCATCCTGGGGAATCTGTATCTGTATATAATATATCTTAGTTTTTTTACTTCAATCCTCTACCCTCCCTTCAATCCTTTTTCTCCTCCCCATTTACAAAAGCTCTGTTTCTATTTTTTCCTTTATGCCTATTTCTTATAAAGTCATTAAAATGTACTAGGGAATCCACTAGGAAAAGTATAAAGAAAGTTTAAAATTGTAGGAAATAAAGTTTTACTTAATTAAGAAACATGACCAGTTTTTATTTCAAAAATCTACCAAGTATACTACAGCATATCATTCTTTATGTTGAAATTTATAATAAATTCCTAATAAGATTTTGTCTTTTGGTTGACAATTTTTAAGATATCAAAAACAGTAGTAGTTCTCTTCCCCACTAAAATGTTAGTACACATATCCTATTGAAATATGGACATGGTACATATTTGGATTCATTCATCCAATTTACTTCTCAGGCTATTATTATGCATTACTATTATTAGCAAGTCCTATCTGTCATTGCTATCTGAAGTTTATGTAATTTAATCTATTGTCTGGTGGTAATCTTGTCTATTGCTCCTTTAAACTAATTTTATCAGTTTTAGCAGCATACTTGTGTGCTCTGAGATCTGGTAAAAATAAACTCGTGATAATTCTAGATTTTTTTCTTTTCAAAACATCATCTTTGCCCAAGAGTATTAGCTTTGGTTGCAGTAATCAAGTTCTGACTTGTAGGGTGTACAGTTTCACTACCTCAAAGTAGTTTAATGGCCAAGCACTTTTGTTTTGCTGCTTTCTCCATATATTGATTTTGGGGGGTTAAAATCTTTCTCGCTGAAATGTTATGAAGACCAACTGCTGGGTCAATAGGCATTTCTACTTATGTAATTTGTCACACAGCTAATTTAAAAAGTGTCTCAACTACCACCACCACCACCAACACCAACACCACCACCACCACCACCACCACCACCATCGCCGCCATCCACCATCACCACCAAGGGTGAATAGATGTGCTTGAATGGGGTGATAATTGTGCCTGACACTTTTTTGGTGTCTTGTAAGGAAAAAAAGACTAACTAAATCATAAATTCATAGTATCTAATTAGGTGATCGAGTCCAGTAAACTTGGAACAAACACAGTCATACTCTAGGGTCCTATAATACTGTGATATGCATATTTGGTGCTCATCCCCATTTCCTGGAATACAACTCCTAAAATCCTTGGAATCCTGTAAGTGACAATATGTTTTTGTATGCTTTTGAGTTAACTGATGGCTGGTAGCTCAGAGGTAGTGTTAAGATGAGAGGACTTGTCACTAGGAAGATCATGGCAGGAAGAGAAGTTGGGACTTCTGCCCTACCTCCCAATCTCCAGGGAAGGGAAAGGGGTTGAATGTTGACTATCAACGGCCAATGATTAAATCAATCATGCCCATGTAATAAAGCCTCCACTAAAACTCAATTTTAGCAAGGTCAAGTTTACAGAGCTTCTGGATAGGTCCCCGGGGGATAGCACACTGCTTCTCCCAAACCTCATCCTATGCATCTGTTTATCTGCGTCCTCTGTAATATCCCTTGCAAGGTAAACATACTTTCCTGAGCCCTGTGAGCACTCTAGCAAGTTAACACAACCAAAGAAGAGAGTTGTAGGGACCCCAATTTTGGCAGAGCTGGCCGGAAGCACAGGTAAAACAAGCTGGGGTATTTGATTGGTAAATTGAAGTGGGGAGGGGCCAGCTCTCAATCAGTGGATGTGCCTGTATCTCCAGGCAGGCCAAGCCAGAACTGACTTGGAGGAGAAGGATACACAGCTATTGTCATGTACAGAACTGATTGCTGAAATTCTTCACACCTTTTGAAATCACAGAATTTTTCTGTGTTGATTGTTGTGGTGCAACTGCAGAAAAAGAAATGGCTTGTTTTTTCCCTTAGTAGGTAAATTAAGACTTTTCAATAAGGGAAGAGTAGGTTGTTTTAGGTAATTAATTTCTAGAATCCCAATAATTTCCACGTTATACACTCTCTTTACAGGAGACAGACATAATTCTTATACATCCAAATCTTACATGATACACTGTCTTAGAGTATAATGCTTGAAGAAAACAAAAAAAAAATGCAAAATTTAAAGTATTTTTGTTGGTTTTGGTGAAGCTTCTTTTATTCAAGGCACTGTAAATCCAAGGGTGGGTTTTGGTGTTTTTGTCTTTCATCATAGGTCAAGTGTGAAGTTAAAAATGGGGCATTTAGGACTCTTAGCATACTTGAAATCAGATTTGTAAAAAATGAGGAATATCTTTTTTTCTTTTTGGTGCTGGGGCTCGAACTCAGGGCCTTGTGCTCGCTAGGCAAGTGCTCTACCACTTGAGCTAAATCCCCAATCCTAGGAATACCATTTTTTTGTCTGATAACCTGGGGACCTTTTCCTTCCTCCACGATTGCCCAAAAATCCTTTCCACCTACAGAAGAACTTCAGGATTAGAAAGAGAGTAGAAGAGGTAAGAAATAAAGTACTAAACATGGCAAAACTTATTTCTTACAACTGTCAAAATTTTGGCAAGGATTTGTTTTTTATCTATCTACTCATCTATCTAGAGCAGCAATTCAGACCGAGATGGTTGTCACAAAATGCAAAATAATTATTTGAACCAAAAAATTTGGCAGGTTATTTTTTTGATGAAGGTAAATTTAATTTTAATGAGTACTGGCTCTGGCGGTTCAATTGTATAGTGGGTTTTCCTGTAAATTAAATAGGCAAATGAAATAGATACATTTAAAGCACATAATGAGATAAATGCTTTAAAAATATTATGATAGCAAAGGTGAGTTAAAATGGTCAATAATTCCATTTTCCACCACATTCTGAGTATATTTGATTAAACAAAATCCCAACGAGTAAAAGAAAAACAGGTATAATTAGTAGTATTTTGCTAAACATTGGTAAAGCCTGTTTTGTACACTATAAAGAAGCAGAAAAAGGTTGATTCTAAAATATGTGCAACAAATCTCTTTCAAAGTATGTAGCTGCCAATTGTTTGTTTTCAGTAGAACTGAAGGGGAAATGTAACAAAATTAGCTTCTTGTAGATCACTAAGCATACTTTTTGGAAGTAGATTGCTGTGTGATTTTTGATGTATGACTAGAAGGAATTTCAAGGAATTGAACAGGTTCACTCTAAAAAAATCCTTCCATTCCCATCTACTTATTTTGTAGGAAGAGTGTTTATATTCATATTTATAAAAAAGGACAACAGGAATAGAACACAGAATTTTGCTTCATTCTTCAAATGGTATTTATCCACAAAAACAAAAACTATTTGAAAAAGTCCTCATTCAGAGAGACATTTCCAATATATTTTTACTTTCTATATCATAATTATCAAAATGGTTATTTACATAATGGCTAGGTTGTAGTCAGTCAGATAGATACAACCAATGACTTGAAAGCATAATCATTTTAGAAGAAACTACGATTTTAATAACACTATTATATAGTCTCAGGACATTTTAAAAATTAAATTTAAATTTGCACAGATATTTTGTTTAAAGGGACACAAGAACAAGATGATCTGAAAATTACTCACCTATTCTAGCTTTTCCTATGAAATATGAATCTCATGTCTACGTGCCTGCCAACCTCTATTTGCTTCGAATTATTGCAATACTTAGAACAAATTTATTTTGAATAGAAGTCTTAGAATGTGTCTTTTCTAACAGGTACACAGGCCTCATCTCTCATTATAGTCCGTGAGGTAGAAATGTAAGGCAATCACTGATCTATCTATGTTTAAATCCATCAAAGCGGCAGTTTAAATCAGTATAACATTTCTACCTGGGCCTCTAGTTTGAATATCAGGAGATTAGAGATGTGAAAAGGGCCTTTGTCTTTTTAAAATTCTGTTCTGTTACTTTTCAAGTCATGGATCTCTAATTTGGACAAGTCAAGCATGGTCATTCCTGTTAGTATTTTTTTGGATGCTCTTTATTGATTGTAAACACACCTGGAAGTCAGGGAGCCACTGACACAATTTGATAAACTTGTAAATACTTGCACAACCCCTTCCTCTGAAGCTCATCAGTCCTCTTAGATAAAAGCCTGGATTCTGAAGTCTTTCATCGTGTCCTGAATCCCAGAAAACTCTGGCTTCAGAGGAAATAAAGGAGCCAGTTCTAGGGCTGTCATCCTCCCTCACAGAGATAACTGCCTCTGTAAACCCCTGAGCCTGCACCTGGGAATGATCATAGGAAACACCGAGGTTGTCTGCAGGGTTCACTGAGGAAAAAAAGAAGGAAAAGTGGGGAAAAACACAGCACCCGGGGAACAGAGTCCTTAGAGTGATTCTAAACTCAAAGCTTGTGGGACAGGTACAAACCCATTACAGCGTTAACAATAAGAGTGAGATATACCAAGTCTTCAAACACAACAGGGCACCATCTTGAAGGTTTTTTTCAGCACGTCCTGTTATGCCTGAATGTGGGAGCCACTACCAGCCTTTTTACCTGCAAACTGTGATTCTTCCTTTCATCAGGAAGAATGTGTCACACCAGTTTTAATGTCTTAAAATACAGTTGTCAGTGCGTAGAAACATAAAGAGACCACGTACACAGAGCTATTGTTACTCTTCTCCTCATGTGATACCCAGCTTACATGAAAACATATCTTTCAAGTGAAATTTTAAAGAAAGCCTTTAAAAAAGTACTTTGATCTCTGAGAAACATTTTATAAATAATAGGTTATTGACAAGAGATGGTATAAGGACAAAACAGAGTATTTAAAATCATGTTAGTCATTAGGTTTGGTGTCCTTGAAAATTATTTCGTGACATCAAAAAATCCTTGAAAATTACAAAATACTAAATATTTTCCATATGTATCATGAATTTGTCACCTGCAAAGGATATGATGCTTAAAATGGAAAGGCACACGTGCGCGCGCGCACACACACACACACACACACACACACACACACACAAATCCAACTGTCAAGGTGTAACTGCAATTGTTGAGGAGGGTAAATAATAATATCATCATAGGTCCCACAGAGGTACTAATAATCAAGACAATAGGAAGCAAATGTAGGTATCTGTAGGCAACCAACAGTCCACCCTCCAATTCTATGACCTAACCTTGGATTCGCAACCTGACATTGAGATTCTGAGAATCTTTTTACAGTATAAACAACCACGTGCCATGAGTTAACATGTGGATACAGAGTTTTATATCACAAGCTAATTCAAAACATAGCTACTTTGCAAACGTACTTTAATGGGCAAAATCAACGTAGCATCTAATTAAGGAACTACTATACAGTACATTAACACCAACACCATACACAATATTCAGCAAAACTAAATGCTCTTGCAGCCCTGTCAGTCCTGTTTCTTCACTTCACAGGCAATCTTTAACCTGCTGTAAAGCTAATTTTCTGAAGTTGTCTAGTATCCAAGAAATAATACACAGTGAACAGTATTGTAAAATTTAAAAACAGAATTATTTAAACAGAATGAATCATACATGTATATACATGAGAAGGTTTTCAATTTGTACTCACGTAAAACATGTATTTTTTTAAATTGGAGGACTCACTTGCCATAGTTACATTTACTAATACTTATGGCCTTTCATTTTAGTCTCATATCATCCCAAATGTCCTATTCTGAATTTTGGCATTTGCCTCGTTGTCCCTCTCAAATAAAGTCAGTGTTGAGATGTCCTGTCACTGTGGCCTCTACTTTACCCTACTGTACAGTTTCTAGTTCACTGTAGTGGTTTGCTTGATTTCCGTCTTGCCTAGCAATTCATAAGCTCTGGGAACAACACTGACTACCACTTTTTTAACTGCTATATTCTCAAAACCTCACGTAAGCAGACATATAACATATGCTCATATGCATAAATGTAAAATGAATGGATACTAGGGATTCAAAGAAAAATTAAGGTAAGAGTCCTTTCATAAAATCCAAATAATTAAAGAACTAATGATAGGGCTTTCCTTTACTGCTTTAGAAAATATTATTGAATTAACTTAAGGCTCTATCTTAAGAATTTTTGCTATAAATTATAAATCATAATCTTAAATTACAGAAAGAGAGAAAACTAGTAACTATTGATGTTTATCACTGTCTGGTAGCCCATATGCATTTTCCTAAACCTCACTATTAACCTACAAAGAAACAGGAAGTTAGAGAAGATAATTTGCTTAAAGGCCAGGGAATGGCTGACCTTTAATTCTTAACCATACACTATACTAATATTCACTTCGCATATATTTCATGCAGGTCACTGTACTGGGCCTATATACACTTCATAACATTTCATTTTCATTCATTCATTCAACAAACATTTTTTGAGCATCTATTATATGCCAGTAACTGTGCTACAAGTTTGGGGTAGAACACTTAGCAAGCAAGGCATACATTAAAGTATTTATTCTGACTACTCAAAACCATCCCATGAGGTAGTATAAATTCCTTTTAATTGACGAGAAAAATATAGACACAAGTAAGCTCCATAGCTTGTCCCAAGTAATACAGGCATTAAGGAGCAGATGAGAACAGGGAACCACAGGGTCTGGCTCAAGAGCCATCTCTCTTTGATACTGTCTCTGTGCCACAGCATGCATGATGAGCAGCCAGAGGGTGGAGGGCCTTGCGAGTCATTTAAAGAATCTAGGTTACCAAAAGAACTCAGGTGAGGTATTATTACCTCAGATTTGTATGTGAAGAGAAGACAAGCAAGGCTGGAGACAACCGTTGCTCTCTGTGGCTGCTATAATCCAAGTAAGAAATGATAGGATGTAGAAGATGTTATAGAGCTAGAACTATCAGGATTTTGCAGTTGATTGACTATGAAAGGCAAGACAGAAGGAGCCAGGTAAGACTCCTGAACTTCTGGACCAGTTAACTAGGTCAATAATGATGTTATTTCCTGATATGGAAATCCCTAAAGCAGAGATGATGTGACAATTGTGTTTCCCAAAGACGATCACAGTATCTTCCACTTTACACTGCCCTGTGCAATGAGTCCCCCACTTCCCTAGTCAAGAGGAGCTTAACTGCCCTCATGGTGAAGCTGGCTGGCTTCACTCCTTGACTAACAGGATGTGATAAAAGTGAAATCCTCATATATCCCACGTTAGGTCATAAGAAGTCTTGTAGCTTCTATCTAGATACATTGGAATGCTCCTTCTTTAGATATTCCTCTTCAGAACCAGCTACTACATACATTCTGAGAATTCTAAGACACACGAAAGGCCATGTTTAGGGGCTCCAGTCCACAGACCTAGCGGAGGTGAGCTTGAGTCAACAGGCAGTATGAACTACCAGCCATATGATTAAGCTATCTTGGACTTCTGGTTTAACAGAACCCCATCTGACATCTGGGAGCACTGAATGAGAGTCTCAAGTAAGAATGCAAGAGCTTCCCAGTCAACTGACAAAACTATGAGCAATGATAAACTGTTTTTGTAAGCTACTGAATTTTGGTATGGTTTGTCATGCAGTAAAAGATAACCAAAGTAGTTGATGAGGTCGCTTTTAGACATAGAGCGTTTAGATGCTTGGAAGACACCCAAATGGAGATGTTCCAAAGAAACTTGGATAGATTTTAGGTAGTTGGAAGTCTGAAGCCAAGAAAAGCAATCTTGGCTGGACTTACTGATTTAAGAATAAAGAGAACATAGAATGTAACTGAAGCCAGGAGAGTAGATGAGACAACCCAGAGTAATTATATTATTAAAGAGCAGAGTCTCGAGGCACAGTAACATTCTTAACAGATAGAGGCAGATAAGCCAACTATAAAAACTGAGATGTCACTATCAAAAGAATTAGGAAGAAAGTCATGATGAATGTGCTATCACTGAAACTAAGACAAAAGAATATTTCAAGTAGGAGAGATAGTCAAGTCTAAAATTATCAAGAACTCAAATACAATAGAGTGAAGGGTATGTGCTGCTCTTGACACGGCAATGGTTAACCCTAGAAGACACTGATTTCAATGAGTGGTGGTGAGAGAGGACAGTCATGAGAAAGCAGCACTGCAAAAGCTGGTTTAGGAGTAAGTAGAAGGTAAAGAAATGGGTGCAGGGAATACACACACTGCATTCAAAAGTTGGCTATAAGTAAAGAGAGAAACACTAGGTAGAGCTGGAGCAAAAGGCAGTCAAGGATATTCTGCCCCCTAAGATAAGAAAGACACGGTCTATAATATTCCCCCCTCTGAAGAAGTACCCCTATTACAGACAGCGAAGTAAGGTAGAAATATTATAGGCAGTCAGACAGGGCTGGGCCCTCAATGGAGTCAATACACAAGAGGAGAATACACTACAGCTATGGCTGGAGGCGCATCCATTGAAGGTCAGGTCTCAAGATAAGGATGGAAAGACCAGAGCCACACCCCTGGATGAGGGATAAACAATGAATTGAAGATTACATCTGATAAAGTCTAGGTCACCCAGGTGGGTGACCAAGATCTCCAGATCCAACTCACCCTGGAATGTCCTTGTTCTCTCCTTGCCGATTTACTACGTGACTTTCTTCCCCATTGGATCACTATTACCTAAACGACTGCACTTGTACTATTATTGGTTAATCATCATTTTGACACACATTGTACCTGCCTCACAATTTTGCTCTATAAAACTTCCCCTGAAGGGTGGGCTCGTTGGCAACCCACTCGGGTCCCCTCCTGTCTCTCAGGAGCTCTCTTTCTCTCTCTCAATAAAATTCCTACTCTAAAAAAAAAGACAAGGGAATGCTCAAATGAACAGTATCAGATTAGGAAAACTTTTATTTATTTATTTTGAAAACTTTTAAAGACATAACATTTGATCAAGAGTACTAATAGAATAGATAACTTTGAATATGGGGAGAAAAGGGTGCGAGGATACAAATACATACACATAGGAATGGAAATTTGTTTAATAGGAGAGTAAGACAGCACTGTCTGAAGGTTTCTATTTTTTCTGTTGAACAGAACACAAGGCCATCTACAGAGAAGGGGTTCTGAGTATAGTAGGAAGATTTGAAATAACTGTTGAGAACTACAGGGGAGAGTATTTGCAAAGAGAATACAGCTGGGATGCTAGACTGTAGAAGGTGGTGAGGCAAGAGATATGTATTACTATTCCCTCTTTACATGTGAGGAAATTCAGGCTTGAAGATGTTAAATAACTTTTTCAAGGTTACAATGTAAATGTAAATGAAGGAGCCAGAAGCTGAGTACCCCCTGTGTGATTGTTTCCACTATATTAGGCTAAGTGAGTTCCATGGTCCAGGGGAATAATTTTAGTTTCTAGAAAGACTATCTGAGCTCCAAACTTTATTCTTATCTATGTATTCACTTTGTCCACTTCCATGCATTTTCCTAAGATGCTACACTTCTGACATCTCATCTCTAAAATTTGCAGTCAAAAAAGGTCTCAGGAGTAATCAATAAAGGATCGTGGCATAAAATATAAATTCTTTAGATACTAACTACCATTTAGAAGCTTTGGTTCATTATTAACTTAAAGGCAAGCAGGGAGTCTACTGAACCATTTAGCACAATGATTGCTTCTTCAAATTATATTTACAAAAAAAATAATAAAATAGGACTGCACAAATAAGAGCACAGTATTGCATTTAGAAGTAATTTTCTTATTATACTCAGCACAGTTAATCCCCCTAGTAAGCTTCCTTCAGAGTTCTCACATCTTCACAAGGGTTGTAATTTCCTAGAATTTCTAAACAGATGATGTGATCAGTTTCTATGGACAATTTAGAAATCTGAAGTACTGTGTAATGGTGCCTGGATATTTCAAGTTCATCACGGAGGTCTAACAGCAGTAGATTTTAGGTACCTTGCTTCTTGTAAATAGAGTACCTTCCTGCTCCTCTGTGTGCCTGCCCTTTGTGTTCCAGGTCTATAAATATTTAAGAAAGAGACACTAAGAAGCTTTACTTAGAAAAATGGAAATAAGAATTCTGTTTACCACTTAATAGTTTATTTCTCACTGTAGTATTGAGACAAAGAAGACAAGTGACTGCTGTTTAGGTCATGTTTTGAACAGGCTCTGAGCAGACAGGAACAGCCTTATTTTTAGGAAGGAAAATTGCTACAAACATCCTAGTCTAGTTGGCAGGGTACAGGATCAGTTCTCTAGTGCACTTAACAGATTCAGGGTGTCATAGTTACTTTTCTTGTTGCTGAGACAAAATACTTGATGCCAAAGTTAAAGAGGAAAGGTTTATTTAGCTCACAGTTTATAGAGGCTTCAGTTCATAGTTGGCTGGCTCCAAAGTAGGGCGGCATAGCAGAGGGGCATCACAGAGGAGAAAGAGTTCACTGCAGGCAGAAGACAGCAAAAGCAAGCAAGGGACCTTAGCAGCTTCTTTCTGCCCCTTTTAAATTCTATCTAGGCTGTTGGGGTTTGGGTGGTGCCAAAGCAACTGGTGAACTGGTGGACTGATTTAGTAATCATATACCCTTAATCCCAGTATCACACACTCTAGATCTACAACCTCTGAAAAAGCCCCACCTACGACTGCATGAAGCTTTGGGGGGACATCTAGACACAAGCTATAACATTCCAACCCTGACCCCTGAAGATTCATGCATATCCTTTTATGCAAAAGGCATTTAGTCCATCTCTAAGAGTTGTCAAAGGCCTAACAGTTTCAGTACTACTGAAAAGTTCAAGTCCAAAGCCTCCTCTGAGATTTAAGGTAAACTCTTAGCTGCAAGCCCCTGTATAAATGAAAAGAAAGTTAAATACTTCCAACATTCAGTGGTACAATATAGACATTTCCATCCCAGAAGGTACAAATAGGGGGATACAAAGGAATGGGACCAAAGCAAGTCCAAACTTCAGCAGGGCAAACATTAAGTCCTGTAGTCCCATATGCAGCATAGGAGGCAACCTGTGGCAAGATGTGAACTCCAAAGGGTTTGGGTGCCTCCACCCCTATGGCACTTCCGGTGGTGGTGGCTCCCATGGCTTTTCTCTTGGGCTGGTTCTGCTCTCTCCTTGCAGTTTTCCTCAGACAGTCCATGTTCCTGGCTTCTCCTAACTTCTGGGGTCGCCACTGCACCTTCGGCTTCACACTCAGAGCTTCACGCACTGTCCTCTCAGGAGCACACTGCCTGGCCTCGCGGGCCTTCTTTGGAATCTGACCCCACAACTTTTGCATTGTGAATGCACCTAAAACCAGCAACACAGGGATGATGCCAGCATCTGCCACCAGCTGGAGCAGTACTCAGGCTTCCTTCTCTCTTGTCTGTAGGGGTTGAGTGCCTGGATTGCTGAGCACTCTGAACCCAATCCCAAGAAACAAATTCTCTAGGCTGCCACCATTTTGGAACAGGGTGCTCTGGGGCTCTCTTTTCAAAGCAAAGTCTTTCACCTCACAATTCTGAGGCTGCAAAAGCTGCAGGTCTGCTGGTTCTTCTGACACCCTCAGGCTATTTTTTCTGTTGTCTTCTTCTGAAAGCTTGGCTTTTTCTTGCTAGTCTTTTCAGCAACCAATTTCTCCTCCATTCCATCTTTGCAGGCTGCAACTTTACTGGAGCTTCCTTTCTGGACAAACTCACAATGTTTTGAATCATTCTGCTGGATTCTTTGCTCTTGATTCCCAACATAGATATAGCTAAAAGCCCCTAACAGTAGCTATGCCACTGCCTCAACATTAGACTGCCTCGAAATTTCCTCTCCAAGATTATTTAGTCCGCTGCCCTTTGTCTCAGTCAAAGTCTCTGGACATGAGCAAAATGCAGACAAACTTTCTGCCAAGTCGTAACACACATCATCTGCTGATAGAGTCCAGTTGCCAATGCAATGCTTAGTCTGGTCTTTACCGGTATCATTTCTATCAGCATTCTGGTCTGCTCAGAATCTTCCATCAAGTACAGCCTAAGGCTTTCCAGGGCTTCTCTTTCAGCCAACATGTCCGAACCTTTCCTAACTCTTGCCCTTCCCACAAGCCAGCTCCAAAGGCTCTTAAACCACATGGTCAGGTATAGTCACAACAATGACCCCACTTCTCTGGTAACAAATTCTGTGTTAGTTACTTTTCTCGTCGCTAAGACAAAACACCCGATACCCAAAGTTAAGAGATGAAAGGTTTATTTGGCTCACAATTTGTAGAGGTTTCAATCCATAGTTGGCTGGCTCCAACACAGGGTGGCATGGCAGAAGGGCAATCACAGAGGAGAAGGAGTTCATGGCAAAGCAGGGCAGGTGGATGCCAAGTAGCAAGCATGTATGCAGGGGTCCCTAGCAGCTTTTATTTACGCCGTTTGTATTCTATCTAGGCTACCGGAATTATGGTGGAACCAAACCAATCGGTGGACTGATTTAGTAATCACACACCCTTAATCTTAGCACCCTTAATCCTAGCATTGCACCGTGAATCAATCGCATACTCTAGATTCAGCCACCTCTGCAAAAACCCCACCTATGACTGCATGAGGTTTTGGGGGGACACCCAAACACCAGCCATAACACCGGGGTATCTCTTAACTATTTTTTATGTGGAAGGCTTCTTTAGCTAGGTAGGAACAAGGTACTTCAAATGCATGTTCATATAGTTGCTCTGTGGTCTCATGGTGAAACTTCAGGCCCTCTTAGAGAAGGGGATGAACAAACACTGTTTTTGAAACTGTAATTCTTTGAAAATTATGAAATTATTTTAGTGGTTTATAACTAGTTGTGATGGTTGATTGATTGTGTCAACTTGTAAGAGAAGCTTAACTAAATTGGTTTAGCAATTCTACACCCCAGGGTGTAGAATATCCACTCTAGGCCAGCCCATTCTCTAGATGGTATAAAAGGGGAATGAAGAGGAATCTAGCCCAGCCGGTTTCTTTGGGATCGGTTTTGCTTCCATTGGAGGAGCTCCAGACCTTCACCTGGATATTTCAGACCTCTAGACTTTCGCCTGGACCCTTCAGACCTTTGCCTGGGTCCTTCAGGCCTCCAGACCTTCGCCTGGATCCTTCAGGCCTCCAGGCCTTCGCCTGGATCCTTCGGGCCTCCAGACCTTCGCCTGGATCCTTTGGGCCTCCAGGCCTTCGCCTGGATCCTTCTGACCTCCAGACCTTCAGCTGGGCCCTCCGGATCTCCAGCTTGCAGAAGGACCCTCTGCCCGCTACCACGCCTGACTTGTAAGAAGCCGGAGGAAGCCAAACTGTAAGCTCTTAAATATTCATATATCTACTATTGTATCTGTTTCTCTAGAGAATACTGACTAATACACTAGTATTTGTTAAAAATGGGAAATAGAACAGAAATACTAGGGTACATATAATACTAAGTACTAATTTAGGAAACATTTCAGATATGTATGTGCATGTGTATGTTGGTTCTTATGTAACACATATTTCTTATTGAGGTCATGGTCAAGTTTAAGAGTCACTAGTTTAGAGGACTCTAGCTCCACAGAGATCTCTGAAGCTAGATCTCTGGGCTACCTTTTCTATTTTAAAAAGCATTTGTCACAGTAAAGGAGTCCACGTAAAACAGCAGCATATATGTTCATTAAATATCTACCAGCTTCTTTCTAGCCTTGCAGAGAAACTAGTCACTTGAGATGAATACAATTCATGGCAAAGCCAGATACAAATACACTAGATAAAAGAGAGAAAAAAGAGCTAGGGAAGTTCTTAGAGGCAAACTATTTATCAGGTGATAGAAAAAGATATCTTGATCATGTTGCTTTGAGATATAAAATATTACCATATTTTACAAAATGTCAGAGGATACCAAGGCCAAGATGTGTATATATATATACACATGCAAATAATATGCAAATATATAATATTCACATATATGTGTATATTTGAATGTTTCTATTGGAAAAATGAAATACAGCATTTTCTAACCACTTAAATTCCATTTTTAACTCAGAGCCAATTGATTTAAAGTCTGTTAGCTCACAAACTCTTAAAGGTTTAAAGAAAGGGCAACCGGGCAAAGGTCAATAAATTACATTCCTTTAATGTGTTTTGTACTTAAAAGCTTTTATAATAAAATTAATACAGTATTCCAACTTCACATACAAGTTGAATGAGAAAACTTAATATACCCAAGGTATTCTAAGGGATGACATACTGAATTGCAATCCATTTGTGGATTGAAACTAAAACTCAATATGCACTTGCAGGAAAGAAAGGCAGAAAAGCCTGCCCATCAGACCAGAAGGCAGAAAATCTTATTATTCCTATAATAAAAATATGAATTTTCAACCTTTCAAATAAATTAGTAAGAAACAGTCAAGGAAACATGGTATCTGCGCATGAGGTCCCAGGTTCAGCCCTCAGTACTTAAAAAAAAAAAAAGATGGAAACTATAATTTCCAAATCTTTTCTCTGTGCAAAATAAACTGGATATAGGCAAAGGTAAAAATAAGTTTATGGAAAAGGGATAGTAAAAAACAGAGGGATCCGTAATTCTTTCTCTTACCATTGTCGCCAGAAGGTAATGATACAGTGTTCGTTGGCATGGTATCAGAATTCACTTTTCCATTTTCAAATGTGTCATTTTCAGTCTGCTGTAACTGCCAGTTGAGGCCAAAAAGATGCATTGCTGGGGGTAAAGAATAGACGTTGTTTAAAGGTCTGCTGCTTTTAGCTCCAAAAGCAAGTGGTAAGCATGTCTGTAACAAAAGTCACATATAAGGTGAAAATTTTGATTTTCTGAAGTACCAAGGATAATTGCCCAATACAGATTTTAAACAGTTTCACAAACACAAGCAATTTACACAGCAAAACCACGCAATATGGCAGCAACTCAATAATGATTTAATATTACTCAGTAATTGATACCAGGAAAGTCTTAGAAATAAATCATGATTTGTTATAACTTGTCTGTTTTCTGCTTCTCACCACCTTCTGAGTAATCTGTAGAATGCTCTGTAACAGCATTTGCTGAACATGCTTGACCACAAGTCATATGCACATTTAGAATGTGCACTGTAACATCTACAGTTCTCAGGAGACATGATTCTGTATGTTTGGAAAAGCAAACACATTTCACAGATTAACTTGTATAGGAAATGACCAGAATGAATTCAGATCTGTAAAATAAAACTGGAATATCTTAATTTTAGGATGAGCAGTTTCTAAATTTTTGACATAGAACTCAATAGTGGCATAGGTCACAGAATATGCATATGCATCAGGTAATTTCATATGAATGTCTGATGTAGATATGGTAGCAATTTTATAAATTAGTTATAAATTTATGAAAATTTTGTAAATGTATTTAGTAATTTTCTTGATTTGAAATATTTAGAAGCATAACTAGAGGATTATATGATACAAATTTATAACTAAATAATTTAAAATTTTAATACATTTCTCAATTTATTTAAAATATTTGGAATAAGTCACTGCCATATTAACTATTAACAATTACTAAACATTCATTTGTGCTTTATAGACTATAGTTTAGAAATTATTTTCTAAGGGAGGTAAATATTCATAAGGAAACTCGGGGATGGTCATACCTATTACTATATCATGAGAGAGAACTTCACTTACTATACATATTGGAATTTCCCACAGAGATGGAAAAAAGATGTGTTTTAAAAGCCTTGTCAGAGACAGTATGATAACTATCACTGTAAAAGGGCTGTTATTAAATATAGAGTACACTATGTAGTACCACAATAAAATTGGCACAGTGTAACGAGCAGTGACTTCGGCTGTAGTTAAATTTTTGTACATTCCTTAGTCTAGGATTTCATCTTGGATAAGTTATTGCTAAACATTAGTTTTACTTAAAAATGAGGCTGGTAGAACAAAATAAAAGAGAATGGAGGCTGCGGATGTAGCTTAGTGGTAGACCACTTGTCTGGTATGTTCAATCCCCAGCACTGGAAAAAGAAAAGATGATAGAAGTAGGCAGATAGATCTTTCTCAAATGGAAAGGGGGTCAAGGGATGAAGGGGAAGGGAGAGAAATAAAATAATTCAGATGTACATATACCAACTCTCCACAAGGAATGTCATCATTATGTATTGCAAACACGTACTATAAAAAATAAAAAAGGTGAATGATTTATACCATCTGAAGAGAAACCAGAGTTTAAAAATAATGAAAAAGTAAAAAAAAAAAAGAAAAGAAAAAAATGAGGCTTGTTAAAACTACCTTATTTAATTGATGCGAAAATTCTTGACAGACTATATGAAGGATAGATGGCATATAGTAGGACAGTTTGTACTATATGGGTGTTTCATTTACTTATTCTAGACTCCAGATCACTGAACTTTGTGAAGTCACATGACTAGACCATGGTAACTCTCAATAAACAATCCCTCATACCTTATAAAGCTCCCACCCACTGTAAAATACCTGCTCATTGCTTAGATGGTAGGTATTAAATTTTTTTGAGAAACCTGCCCTGACTGGGCTGAGTGTCTTTCTTAAGAACATTCTAGAGGTTGGGGATTTAGTTTAATGGTAGAGCACTTGCCTAGCAAGTGAATTCTAGTTAACTTTTGTATATAATTTAGAAAATACAAATAGGTCTAAGAATACAATGCCTACTACCTAGTGAGTCTCAATACATACCTTTCAACTAAATAAGGTGAAACTAGGAATACTTTTATTTTCTGAAATTTTAAATTCTAAGAAAATACTGTTGTGTATAATTTAAAAAGTAAATATTAAAAATACATAAATGGCTAATGAAGAGCATATTCTTAATATCAAGTTCTTTAGTGTGATGTATGAAAAGTAGATGAGACCACTATCTATGATTGACTGAATTTCAAAAAAATCCAACAATTTTGGGACATCATATGATCAGTCTCACATTCTTTTATTATCCAATACAAAAGGATTGTAACAAGAAACTTACCAAACATAAACAGCCACATCTGCCCTGTACATTGGTAACAAATGTACATATTCACACTCCCTGCTTAAATTAGTCTGCCACAAAATCCATTTAAACACTGATTTTCAGAGATTATGATAAAGGTTTTAGAATTCTTGAATTTATAACCTGTCATTCTATAAAGAGGTATAACTTTGTATGTCACCTTGCATTAAATTACGTAGTGTTTAAGTGGCAAAATGTCAGGAGCTTTCTAAACATTTATCAGTTCATACATTTTCCAAGGCTTTAGATACTGTAACAATTTTTGAACAAAATAATGAGAGCTAGTTCTGCCTACAATAAAGGTTTGACAGACACGCTAGCATAGTAATAGTAAATACAGACCATCTCTGACTTACAATGTTTGACTTCTGATTTTTTTTTAAATTTTATGACAACACCAAGCTATACAAATTCAGTAGAACCATACTTCAACTTTCGAATTTTCATCTTTTCCCTCGGCTAGAAACATGTAGCATGATACTCTCACAATGCCTGGCAATGTCATGGAGCAGCAACTCCCAATCAGCCTTGTGATCAGCAGGGGAAACAACAGAGATTCTGCAGTGCACTGTGTTGCCAGGTTAGGATGTCTGGTAGGTTAGGTGTATTCAATTCATTTTTGACACTTGATATTTTCAGTCTTTGATGTGTCTATCAGGATGGAATCCCACTGTGTGTCAGGGAGTACCTGCATTCCAATAGGATCAAAGTTTTCATTGTGCACAATAGTTCATCACCATTGAGATCTTTTAACATAAAAAGTCTTCCTGTATGATAGGTATTTTCACATTATTGGTTTTAATAGAAGTGGATGGGCAGAGATAATCCATGGGATTGTGCACAAATTAGGAGACCTATTTTATTATACACCCAGATGGGCAACAGCTTTTATAAATACATATACGTATATATAAAATGGAATTCTGGTTCTACTTAAGATGCAGCAAAATGAGAATCATGCCCAATAATATTATATCTTGTTTAATATTTCGCTGAAAACATAAACCAATAAGTTGTTTGCTCTTAGGTTATTTTCTACTTTGGAATTATCAGTGTTTGTATTTAGTGAAGTTCTGACAATGTGTATAACTTAAGACTTAAATTATAAATGAGAGTTATGGGGGGGAGGCAGCATACTAAAAAAAGTCAAGAATGCTCCAGAAATTACTGAGCAGTGTTGTCACAAAACTAAATGTGTTATCTTGGCAGACAAATAAAGGGAAAATTAGCTAAATAAAATACATATGTAAATAAAGATGGCTTAAAAAAAAAAAAAGATGGCTAAGACCAATTCTTCATTCCTGAGCTGGAAAGCAGATCTGAACCCACGGAAGGTATTTGCTGCCACTATTCATGGCTGGCACTAAGGGGCCTTTGTTCATGCATAACCTGCATGGCGAGGGGCTGTGGGAAGAGTGGCTAGAAGCAGCTGGCAGCTCTGTGGTCTGATGTGCCCCTCCTCTAAGGGCAGAGCCCAGGTGAGGAGCTACAAGGCAGGGGCAATACCAGGTATTCTCAGCAACCAAGTATTCCTCATGCTCTATCAGAACAATGATGCAATCCAAAAATTCATTGAACAAACACTGTCAGGTAGTACTGTGCTAGCTTCACAAACGCTTCATTAAATAACTACTACTCCATTTTTTTTCCTTTTAAAGTGAGAAAATGGAGGCTTTTTGAGATAAGGTAAGATATAAGAACCTTGTAGAATGTAAGGTTACAAACTACTAAGCAGTGGACCTCAGCCTTAAATCTAGACTTGCTGATGACAGTGGTGCACCATCACACACCTGCGCTGTGTCAGAGAGAAAGGGCAGGAATGGAGCACAGGCAGTGACATTAACAGGCAACACCTATGTGTTCCAGGCAGCATTCTTCCAAACAAGCATTTTTCCACTATACTATAATGGCTCAAAATAAATTTATATAGTAATATGATGATAAAACTGATGAAATTAAGATCAGGCTATTTTGGTTAACTAAAAGATTCTTAAAAATGATAATTTAAAAATTGCTTAAGTAGCTGGGGTTAGTGGTACACGTCTATTATCCCAGCACTCTGGGAGGCTGAGGTAGGAGGACTACAAGTTCAAACCCACTCTGGGCAATTTAGAGAAACCTTGTCTCAAAAGAAAAATAAAAAGGGGCTGGAGATGTAGCTCAGTGTGCAATCCCTGCAGGCCCTCAGTGTGCAATTCCCCCCTAAATTACATAAGTGAAAAAAAAAGGAAAAAATTATGTAATACATATTTATAAATTTTAAAGTTGGTTTTAATGAGTGAATGAATGTGTGTGTGTTTTGGGGGGTTGGATTGGTATCCAAAATATTATCCAAGGCAGAATGGAATTTATAGAAGATAGCAAAAATATGTATCTGCTCGGTGTGTTTCTCACATTTTAAAATACCTTGATGCCTCTTATCTTCTACCAACGTACTGTGTGACAGGCATCATTATCCCCGTTGTATGGCGATGAAATGCAGGCAGAATGGTTCAATGACTTCCCTACTGTCTTACAAAGTCAGTGCACAGAGAAGACTCATGATACCAGATCTGATCCTGTTTTAGGACTCATTTCCCAACACTGTGCTATTTCCATACATATCTGAATTGTTCTGAATTAAAATTGTGCACCCACATGAAAGAAATTTCAAAAGTTTTAGTGCAAATTGTGGCAAATACAATCAGTTGTCCGCTTGTTAAAACTGGCTGCTACATATGAGAATTTTACCAACTACATATGGTGGTAGTTTACAAGGTCATTCATAAATTATTTGCTTGGAATTAGAATACATTTTCTCATACTAAAAATCTTAGAAATAATGATTTGGGCCCCAGTTGGTCTATACAAGTCTGTCTATATATCCAATAGAAATATGCACAGATATGGCACCAAAATGTCTGAACAAGAATATTTTCAGAAGCATAATTTGTAATAGGCCTAAAATGAAATCCAGATATCTAGCAGTGGAATGGGTAAACATATCATTGGGGCTGGGGGTTTAGCGCAAGTGGTAGAGGGCTTGCCTTGCAAGCACAAGGCCCTGAGTTCGATCCCCAGAACCAAAAAACAAACAAAACAAAACAAATCATTGTATATGTATACAGTGGAATTCCTTACACCAATGTAAATGCTGCCAGCTATAATACCATGGACAAATCTCACAAACACAAAGAATTTAGTCACATAAAGCAACTACCATGTAAGTGCATGTTTACTAAGTTTAAAGGCAGGTAAAATCAATTATGAAAAGTAAAAATCACCACAGAGATGAGAGAGTCCATGGGATGAGGGTGCAAGGGGCTTCTTGAGTGCCAGTAACAGTCTAGCTGGGAAGTGGTTCTATATGTGTGTTCACTTACGATAACTTATGATTATATTCAAATATATTATACTTGACTAACAAAACTGTTTAAAAGAAATCCATCTAATGCATAGTGAACACAAATTTTTTACTCTCCTTAAACCATTCCTGCAAATGCTGTTCTCTGCAAGGTTACCTCTGACAGTTAGTTACAGCCCTGTGAGATAACTACAGTCAGTGCACACAGCAAAGACGTACAGAGAAGAATGGAAAATGACTCCATTGGAGGGAGGAAAAGGGAAGGATAAGGGAAGGCTTTCCTTACTGCAAATCTCAGGTGTCAGGACGAAAGCAATGTTATTAAACAAATCTATGCATTATGTTAGTGACTGTCAGCCCTTGGATCTCCCAGGTTCATTTGTAGTTTATAAACATTATGACTCATCTTGGCAAGGGTACGGAGAAACTGGAACCCTTGCGCACTTTTGGTAAGACTGTAAAATGTTGCAATTTCTATGGAAACATGGTGATTCCTCAAAAAATTAAAAACAGAACTCCTGTATGATCCTAGTTACACCCTGAAGAATCAAAACAGCATACCCATGTTCATACTAGCACTGTTCACAATACTGAAGAGGTGAAAGTAACCCAGATGTCCAATGACAGATGAATGAGTAAACAAAATATGGTATATATGTACAATGGAACATTATTCAACCATAAAAGGAAGGAAATCTTTTTTTGGTCATATGTGATAGTATGGACGAACCTTGAGGACACTACATTAAGTGAAATAAGGTATACCAGTCACAAAAGACTACTATTCTATGGATTCCACCTATATAGACTAAGGTTCTCAAATTCATAGAAACATAGAATGATGGCTAGTAAGGTATAACAGGGAGGAAGAAATGAGGGATTGTTTGGTGGATATAGGTTTCATTTTTGCACTATGGAAAAGTTTTGGAGATTTGCTGTAAAACACAAATGTACTTAATACTACTGAACTGTACTTTTAAAAATGGTTACATTCATAAATTTTGTTATTTTTTACAACAATTAAAAATGGGAACTACTAATTTGTCACTTCACAGAAAATCTCTGTTGCTAAGATGAAAAAGTGTGGCTCTGACACAGAGCAAGTAACTTAACTCTCAGGGTACTGAGTGATGGACATCGGTAGTGACCAAACACTGAAGGTTTCTGTGTATGGGCCTTCTTAAGCAGGATTATCAATGATACAGATGAATACATAAGCAATGATGTCATTAGACTGTGGAGATTACGCAAAGCTTTGAGGGAGAGTATAAAGATTATGCTTAATTGCAGATGAGAATTATAAAGTATCTCTTAATCCTGATTTCCTTCTAATTACCATGGAATTTCTTTTGCTCCCTTTAATGCTACAAATTTCAAAGAAAGAGACCACACTGTAGTTTACACTTCCTCACCACATGCTTTTTTCTCCTCACTTTGCCTTGTCTTCCTACGTACACTAAAATCTCTTTCTCACCAGTTATGGGTATTTCTTGAACTGCCACATCTGGTAGCCTTTTATCACTATTCACCATCTTTACATTTCAGTGGTATCTGTCAACATCAACCACCCATCTTCAATACTTCATTAGCCCCTGGCAATTCTCCTAGTCTCTTCCTAGCTCTCTAACTGCTATTTTTCTCTTAATCTCATTGAATCTTTCTGTGGAAGTTATAAGGACAGTTCATAAATATTTCAGAGTAGAGTTACTCTTCCTTGCTCCTTGGAAGCTGTATAACTTTGCTTTGGAGAATAAAATGTGAGCACCAATAGTATATCTCACTTCTGGAAGGAGGCTATAAGAAACCATGTGTAATCTATTGTGTTTTCATGAAATGATCACAGAAACGTGCTGAGTAGTGTTTTCATTAGTTTGGGTCTTTGAGTAAGCACAAAACCGCCTTGATAAGAACCACACTGCACACATAATTTAAGTAAGAAGCCGTCATGTTAAGCCATTGTAGTAGGATGTCTCTAAGATGGCTCCAAATAATCCCTATCTCCTAGTATCCATTCCCTGGAATACTTCCCTCCCCTTGAGTCTATGCTTGATTTAGTGACTAGCCTGTAATGGGAAGCACATGGCGGACACAATGGAATGTCTCTTCTGCGCTTCGGTTATAAAGACTTCAGCTGCTATTTGGGTTGCTCCTTCTCTCTCTCTCTCGCAATGTTTGCCCTGGGGAAAACCAGCTGTCATATCATGAAGGAAGAAGCTTATGTGGTGACAGACTGAGGTCTGCAAACAACTTACGAATGAACATGGAGCCAGAGTCCTCCTGTACCAGCTGACCCTTCAGGTGAGACTCCAGCTCCCACCCTTGTTTTGACTGCAATCTAAAAGAACACCAGGCGAAGGCACCAAGCGAAATTGGGACCAGATTTTATGATTCAGAGAAACTTGAGATAATGTTTGTTGTTTCAAGCTACTAAACTTGGGGTAATTTGGTATCTGCAATAACTGACATCACCATTGCTATTTTTGGAGTTCCTTTTTACCATTTCACAAGCTGTACCCACAGACTTATACCATCCTACCTTCACGTATCCCTCAAAATGCAGACATTCACCAAAGCCCCTTCTTGGCCTCCCTTTAATCGCCAATTTGAGTGGATTAAGAGACTCCTGAAAGGTGATGGGATCACGGGAGCATTACAGTGATCAGCAGATTCATCCACTGATGTTCACAGCTGAATGCGCTGTTAGGAGGTGAGGCCCAGAGGAGGAACTGGGTCTCTGTGGGCATGTCGTTGGAGGGCATCTCTCACCAGTGCTCTTCCCTTGCTGTGTTCCACCACCCCCCTGCCAAGAGGTCCTGAGAGGGCCACGCGTGATGCCCTGGGAGTGAGGCTGAGTCTTCAGTGTAGACTTTGGAGAGTTGGAGTTGCCAAGAAAGTGGAACATGTGCTGAGGAAAGCTGCTGAGCCAGCTGGAGTAGAGCCAGCCTGAGAAAGAGGCCACAAGGGCCACACCAGGCAAAGCCACAGGGGTGGGGCTGCCCCGGCCCTCTGGAACTCACGTCTCACCACCATGTTCTCTGAATGCCACATATGGAACTAGAGGAATTCATCTTTTCCTTGCTGGGTTTTAAGTCTTCGGTCTTTGTGAACTCTTAGCTCGAAGTCTCAGCAAAAACTTTGACTTGGAATTTTGAAAAATGCTAGAACTACTGAGACTTTGGGGAAGGCATCACTGCATTTCTGATTGTACACAGGACAGTTATATCATCTTAGGTGGAATTATTCACTTATTACTGTGCTTCTGTGGGCATTAGTATGGTTTAAGGAGATGTGCTGTGGTGTCAAGTTGACTAAGGGTGAAACTATGCCACTCAATGGTCAACTTGATTGGATGAAGACTAATCTACTGAGGAGCAGAGCTGAATGTGCTGTGAGGAGGTGGGTCCACTAGAGGGTTGGGTCACTGCGGGCACATCTCTGGAGGGTGTTGCTCTCACTGGTGCTCTTCTCCTGCACTTGGCTTCCCTGCCGCCATGAAGCGAGCAGCTCTGCTTCACTGTATGCTTCTGTCATGATGTTCCAGCCTTGGAGCCAGCTGAACATGTATGGAATCCTCTGAAACTCTACGTTAAACCTCTAATCATGTAAGTCACAGGTATCGGGTGCTTTGTACCAGCAATGGAGAAAGCTGACCAATATAAATAACCTGCAAATGTGTATCTCTAATGCTGACTTCTTTCTGGATTGACCTATGCTTTGAATTAAACATTTTACTGCTAGACACACCTAGAAATCCTATAGTACTTCAACTTTATCGTCATAATTGTTTTGCTTTCTGGGTTTTCATTCTTTGTTTATGATATCACTTTAACTCAGGCAGGTATAGCTTGAAACTCAGCTCTACGGGCTATTGGCTATACGCGGCTGTGGGTAATTACACAACCTCTGGAACCCTCAGTTTCCTTGCTTACTAAGTTGAAATCATGATACCTATGTTATAGATTGCCTGTACAATCAAATAAAGACAATGCATATAAAGCATTTAGATTTGTAGAAATTACTCAATTGATCTTAACTACTATTACTGCTTACTAAAATTGTAAACCCCAAAACTTTAACTTTTCTTCTTTCCTCAACTTTTCATCCAATTAGTTGCTAGTCCAGCAATCTCCCTCCTAATTTCACTTGTCTTGTTTTCAGCACCACTCCCCGATTCAAGTCCTTCATTTAAATTTTTATAATTTAGTTCTTATTTTCACCAAGTTATATATTCACACAGTTTTACAAATTTTGTTATACAAAACTACAGTCCCCACGCCACTCATCTAATTTTCACACTCCTTAGACAAAAATCATACTTGATTCTTTGGGCTGGTTCCTTTGCTATTTCCCTTCTTATTTCTCAGCATTCTTAAAATGTTACCTCCTAGTGTTTCAGCTTTAGCACTGGCAGGTGAACTGACTCTTGGGAGAAATCCTCATTATTTCTAATTAGTTTTTTGGTTCCCCTTTCAATCCACTCCAGACGTGGTTACCCAAGTTACCTTCCCTGGGGAGGTCTCTTGTAGCCTGATGATGGTCTCCTCACAGGTGGCCACTAACGTATTTCCAGTTAGCTCTCACAGACCCCAGGAGCTGACCAAGTCACACCCCTATCCACATTTAAATCATGAACTTACTTTTCCTGACTCTGTGCCTTTGCTCTTTCAGTTTCTGGTTTCGGGGATGCCTTACCCCAACCTCTGCCTGAGGAAATCTCACAAGCATACTATTTCATTATGAAGTCTCCCAAACTTAATGCAGCTAGTGGGTAAAGACAAGTACTTCAAAGGAAGGGAGAAGGGTGTATGGGGGAAATAAGTGTATAGAATTTTAACTATGAGAAAATAAAACAGTTTAAAAAGTTTGATATATACCTCTAATTTTTCAATATTTTGCTTTAAATTGACCTTGGAGATCTGAGTTTCTATAGCTGAATTGCTTCCTAAGAACTACAAATGACAGGCGGATCTTACACTGTTAGCATTTAGAAGGGGCCTTTGATACACAGAATACAATTCTTCTCTTTTTCCCATGGGAAGAGAACACAAATTTTCAAGATGATCCCTATTCAGTAAATATCCCTTTTCAGTAAATTATAACATCTGACATTTGTCATCTACAAAATTAATTTATAAATTTCATTAATTAATTTACAAATTTATACTACCACTTAAGTCAATGATAAAATTATAATAATATCTCTAGGAATGACTAACATGGTTGTTAAGCTATCAATAATTATTAAAACCTATGTTACAGCTAAACAGTCTACTCTAGATACACATTTTAAAGCTCCTGTGTGGTGCTCTTGAGCTGTAACCAATTTTTAAAAGTTATTTCTTATGTAATTAAAAAATTCATGCTGTAGCTTCATAGTTTTTTCTGCTATAATTTTTTTTCAGTTAATGAAGAGGGGAAAAAAATCCTCAAAAATTTAAATAATTTTGAGACAACATGTTATTGAAGACCTCTTGGTAAAATTTTATGAGAGGATTTTCTTTCAAAGTCCACTCAAGTGCAAGGAATTACCACATGCATTCCTTTTATTTTTTTGAGGTTGAAGGAGATGAACAGAACCTCTGGGATTATAGTTCTTTTACCTCCTCCTTATAAAATGGGGGCATGCCATTGTTTTTAACCAGTATATGCTGGTTAGACCCTTAAAAGCCAGCATGTAGAACACTTGAAACCAAAAGCATGTAATTAAAGAAAATTATATACCACCAAGTAGCAAATTCAATGCCATTTTTAGTTTCATGTTGAGAGAAAATGTGCCAAATTTTGATCCTGTCTCTGGGGACCATGCCACTGAAGTTGTTACCACAGCTACTATTATTTCTACTGGCATGTCTGAGTTCCCAGATCCTGCCAAATATGGATGGGAAAGAGGGGTGGTGACAGCTGGTGACAGAGTCCAGCAATCTGCCAGAACGTAGGAGCAAATTACAGGGGATGTTGTGAAGGGAACACAGAAGCAAGCACCCTTGCCATCAGCAACCTGAAGGCAGCTAATGCCACCAGAATCCTGAAGAGCACACACTGAGGTTTTGGCAACATACAACACAGCTCTTAGCAGGCCTGACATTATTGCCTAAATGCTATTTAATATTACAAGATCAAGCAAACATTCTCACAAAAATAAAAAGTGTGAGATAATATGGGAATCAGTGTCTAGCAGGAAAAATGGACTTTAAAGATATCATCCTGAAAGTATCTGCAATTCAATTTTGTTTAGCCTCTAAAACTTTGAGAGTTCACTTAACAAGCTAAGAGTAGTTTCCCTTTCTTGTAATTCACCTTGCATCCTCCATGGTAAATACCTTCCCAAAGACAGCATTTCTGAAAATAATCCATTAAGAACCTCTTAACAGAAGTTGTAAAATAAAACCAGGGTCTGAGCTTTTGTAGTTAAAGGCATTGTTTTCAACTTAGCTTGTCTGTGGTGTCTTGTGGAGTCTTTCCTTTATAGTAAAAGATACCTGAGACCCAATCTCAATTATGGCTCTAGCTAGTTGTAGATTTCTGGCCAATTACCAGGCTTTTCTGAGGCTTATATCTCTTACTTATATTTAAAATGTTTGCTGTTTATATTTGAAAGGTTTGCTTATATAATCTCTAATATCTATTCCAGATTTATATGCAATGTCAATATATTTTGCAATATATTCAGGTTAAACTGCTGAGCACTTAAGAAAAATCTGACATAAGATATCAACATATGAACATGAGTGTGGTGGCGCACACCTGTAATCCTGGCACTCTGGAAAGCAGAGACAGGAGGACAGTAAGTTCCAGCCCAACACGGGCAATTTAGCAATTTAATGGGGCTGTGTTTCAAAATAAAAAAAAAAAAATTTAAAAGGGCCAGGAATGTAGCTCAATGTGAAGACCCTGGCTTCAATACCTGATACTGCAACAAACAAACAAACTCATAAACAAATAAAAGAAACACTAAAACAATAAAGAAAATCAACATATCAGAAGGCCAGCGTTCCTTTGTCATTTTAAAAATACACTACAGAGGGTTAAATTATTTTATATATGATTCCTTGGTATCATAGATTTTGAAAATGTATTTTTTCCTTTTTTGTTTCACTTTCATGAAAACATATACATGATGCACATGTGAAATGATTAGGGTTTACAGAATAAGAAAAATACTCTTAACTATGGGGCACTGATTTGATCTGATACATGCTTCCACAGCACAAACAAGTTGTCTATGTAAAACGAAAGCGTGTCAGGTAAAGATTGCAGTTTGTAGCTTGGACCCCTACTGGTCTAAACTGTCATTAGGAATACATAGTTTTCCATAAATTAGCTTTTGTTTTGGATTTCCTGCTGTGTTTATATACATGTTGACAGAATGTGTTCAGCAACATTTTGGCATTCAAATCCATTATTATTTGTTATTAACTTTTAAGCCCAATATTATTTCAACAGTCTATACCTTGCTGACCCAAATACGATTATTTTAAAATTAGTATTTCTTTTGAAAGTTTTCATATTAATATGTATGCTAGTTGTCACTAAGAGAAAGGGAATTATTCTCTTTGTCGACTTGAGGTTATTTTGATACTCAAAGGAATTAACACAGTATAGCAAGTTCCCCTGAGAATTACAAGATGACATTCTGAAATCATACGCTTTTATGAATGAAAAGATACTGGAGGTAAGGAATGAAAGGGGGTACAGAATGGCCACCAATATTTTATATTTTATGACTTTATCCTTCCCATATTTTTGGCATGATGTCATTCATGGAATTAATTACTGAAATGCCTTAATGAGAATAACATTTTAACTTCTAAGTTTGTTTCTACCATACTTGACTCATATTCTTTTACAAATTATAATACTTTAAAATTCTACACTTAAAATTCATTTTATTTTTTCTTTCTTAACTATGCAGATATAGTATAAGACATCCATGGATCTGTTTAGGAAATGGTAATTCCAGCTGCCCATGACAGCCAATGTTGAAGGTGACAGAGTCTGATGAAAATCAAGTTGTTGTTTCTGTCATTGGGGAAATTAAGATTTCTAAGGAAGATATTTTTCTAATTTTTCATCAAGTTTTATTGTTTCTGGGTCTGATCGCTCACTGAAAGAAGCATTCATTCTCTAATCTAATGGAAAGAACATCCCAGTCACCTGTCTGAACAGGCCAGTCATTATTAGACTAGATAATCTTTGAGGCAATAGTTGCCAACATTAAAAATATGGTATCAAGACCAATAAAGTATGATTGAAAAATATAGTGAATATTTAAAAGTTAATATTTAAAATTATAGTGAATATTTAATTTTAAATAACATTTAAAATAATATTATTTTTATTTACAGTGGGGCTTGGGATTTAGCTCAGGGGTTAGAGTGCTTGCCTTGCAAGCACAAGGCCCTGAATTTGATCCCCAGCACCAAAGGGAAAAAAAAGAAAGTATTATAGTAAAAAGTATTACAGTAAAAGACACATTGCTATCAATGCCCTCAAAACACTCCCTCTTGCTTCAAACCACTTATCCTACTGTTCTTGCTTTTGGAAGCAGTTCTGGAAGTCCTCTTTCATGAATATCTTTATTGCGTTGTTCCCGCTGCCTCGATGTCCTGAAGTCATTCAAAACATTTACATTTCATGGTCATTTTGACACTGGGGAGGAGCCAGAAGTCACACAGTGCCAGGTCTAGTGAACAATGCAGGTGAGGACACAATTTTAACTGTTTACAAAATGACCTTTCTGTTAGATGTCACTCACTGGGCAGCACCATTCACCCGATTTTTGATCACAATTCTTAAAGACTTTCATGAAAGAGGGCTTTCAGAACTGTGTCCGAAAGTGGTAAGAATGATGGGATACACGTGTTCAAAACGAGGAGTATTTTGATGGGCATTAATAGCAATGTATCTTTTACTGTAATAATTATTTTGAATTTAAACTGTGTATTTTGATCACCCCTTCTATTTCAAGAACACACAAAATACAGAATGAAATCATTTACATGATTTGTATACTATTCTCTGATTGCCAAAATATCGACTTTGCTATTATCATGAAATACATGCAATAGAGGCTTCATCAGTGATAGTTACTCCAACTTTGGCTGAAACCCCATGGCTCCAGCTCATTATTCAAAGGCTTGCAGTCCTGATTCAATTTTCATCAGGCTTCTTTTCTTCTGCAGTAGCTTTAAAACACTACGTCTCTGCAACAAATGTTTACGTATGTTAATGACTTCACTAAGCATATTTTTTTCTTAATTTTTTTGACTTTTCAAAAAGGTGTTGGAGAATGTAGGACCTAAAAACGATAATTCCTTGAAATTTTAGGATACACTTCAATTGCCAGTATTAAAAGATCCAACTACTAAAATATGAAGATTTTTAGAGGTATATCAGTATATTAAAATATGGCAAAATCAGAAAAACAGCCCCTTCATAATATCCTGTTCTTCTCCAACGGATTACCTTTGAGAAAAGATAATATGACTTGTGTGGTCACACACACATCCACACATATACATTCATGTGCAGGCATGCGGTTTTTAAATGGAAAGTAAACAAATCAACAATCCTTCAGAAATCCAGGCACAGGTAGCTCACGTGGTGTGCTCATCATTCATTTAAAAAAAATTCAGTGAGTTGACTGTCTACCTTATCAAGTGCTGCAGCATGTGAGAAGGAAACTGCTGTGGAGTCCACTTCTGTGAATTATTCTAGTACCCAATAGGTAGTGGTGACTCTCACCAATCACATCGACATCTTGACTGTGCGGTCTCACCTCTGGGAGGGTGGGCGAGGGTCTTAGGAAGCCCGTGTTTTCACGCCTCTCCATTTATCTGGGATCACTTGGAAAACACTTTCCCTTAATTATTAACTTATCTTAACTAATACTAATGGTTATTTATGGAGCATCTGTGGAAATGTTTTTCAAAGCAAAATACAGAGGAAACTTTAGTCTCTGATCCCCAGGAGACTTGCCCACAGTACCAGCTTGCTTCTGTATTTGGGGGTCTCGCTCTCCTCATCTAAAAATAAATGGCCCACTTTCCCATTTTAAACATGCAATGCTTCTCTATGTGTGATTCTTTTCGAACATCATAAAGCATCTCTCTGAAGAAGCAAAAAGTTTCTAAAAATATTTTTACACTAAAAATAAAAAATAATTGTAAAATTGGTGATTATTCAAAAAAACTGAAATAGTACGGTTAGTTTTATATACACACAGGCTCAGTAACTATGTCATGCATTAGCTTACTAAAACTAGAAATGTAGTTAATGAAAACACTAAGGATCTAGAATGAAATTAAGGGACCCAAAGGAAAAGACCTAGAGCATTTTCAATCCCCTCAGCAAAGAAAGTTTCCCATACATTTATTAAAAAAGTACTCATATCCTTTATGACATCACTGTAAACCTTCTGTACTATTATTTTATAAATATTTTACATTTATATATTCATTTTTTGAAATGAATGATGTTAGGGTTTGTGTCTAGATGTCCCCCCAAAGCCTCATGTGGTAAGAGATAGCTGGATCTAGAGTGTGTGATTACTAAATTGATCCATTGATCGGTTTGGCATGGTTCTGCTGGGATCAAGGATGTGAGACTGAGATTGGGGATGGGAGTGCGGGCCGCCCTGGGGGCAGGTAGCTTAGATAAAAGATACAGGAAGAAGCTAACTAGCTGCTTGTTTGCATTGCTTATTTGCATACATTCCTTGCATTTCCTCACTTTACTTTGCTGCCGGTGGGCTGCGGGTCTGCGATGCCGGTCCGCCCTGCCTCTGCCATGCCGCCCTGCCTCGGACCCAGCGGACTATAGACTGAAACCTCTGCAGACTGTGAGCTAATAAACCTTTCTTCCCCTAACTTTGGGTGTTGGGTATTCTGTCCCAACAACGAGAGAAAAGTAACTAAAACAAATGACAAAAGTGTAATGTATTTAAACAATCAGAGTTTCTTGAAACAAACAGAAGGCAACAATAAGAATAAATGAAGCAAACTATACAATATTATTAAAATTTAGGTACAAGCTGTTTCCAGCAAAACTGCCCTTTATTTGTGAGTGAATTATTAAAGGCAGGTGTCAGAAACATTATCACATCTACTGAGACATTTTTCATGACATAATCAGATACAACAGGATGTGAATTCAAAATTGAATAAATGTCTCATTCTGTCACTGTTATTACTTATTATCTTACTCATGTATCATCTGTAAATTACCACATCTTTAAAGAAAAAAAGGCTAAATGATATAATGGGGAAAGTTCTAGACTCAAATAAGGAGACCTGGTTTGAGGCTCCTTTTCTATTTACATAGTAAAAAAGTCACTGATTCCCTAGCTCTAAAATGTTTCTTTTAAAAACCTGTAGACAATAATATTTGGTTTATTGGTAGTTGTAAGAAATAATGATAGTAGCTAAAATTGAGAACTTACATTTTACAAGGCACATTGATAATTTTGTTAAATATTCTCCAAAGGTATATTATTATTCAACCTGTTTATACTGATGAGGAAATTCAGGTTTATGGAAATTCATTACCCTGCTCAAAATTACACGGTTAGAAAATGACACAGGTGTATACAAACTCAAATCATCTTGGTGCCCTAAGAGCTGGTACTTAAAAGTAGTATTAAAAAATACACTGTAATGTGATATGCAAATTTGATATATTTTGTCATGTAAGACTGTGATTTCATTGTAGTAAAGATTACATCTTACTCATTTTTATGATTTCATTATTTAGACAGTTAACTTTAATGGAATTAAATGGACTGTGATATTAGAAATGATTAAAGTAAGAAACTTGTGAAAAACAAAAACCTGAAAGCTTTAAAACAACTTGTATCATTTCCTTTCAGAAGTGAGAGTTCATGTTCAGAAATTACATAATCCTGGATTTCCTTCTATCATCCTGGAAAATGGAGGATGATACTGGAAAGGTCTCCTCTCCTTCCAGGCAGAGGAACCTTATCGAAAGTGAGAGACAGGAGAAAGTACTCTCTGCTGAAGGCAGAAACAGAAAGGATCAGCTTGTGGCTGAAGTATTCGAGTGAAAAGAAAATCCCAGATACAGCGCCAGCATCATGTCATGCTCCACGACAGGGAAAGCTGGCAGGAGAGGAACATTCGCTCCCTTAGCATTAAAAAACAAGACAAAACAAGACAAAAAACCCTGAATATATTCTCAGAAAACATTTAAGTATTATGCAGAAGGGGAGCCAGCTCAAAATTGTAATTGTTCTTTGATTCCCTGTGTATGTGCTTAAAATGCACAATGGAGGGTCTCAAAGTAATGTTCTTCCCACTTTTAGGCTGAATTCAATATTGGAAACTGGATATACTGACATCTTTGGAGATCAAATACAAAACATGACCTTTACCTCCAAACAGTTTTTGAAATATAAGCAAAACACACGCACATGTGTACATACACACACATGCACACGCCCACACTCATATGCACACACGCAGTTTTTAAAAATTCTTCAAAATTGATGAACAGGGCTCTAACGGATGTTTGAAAAGAACTTTAACAGTTTTTAAATCCATTTTATGGATGTACTTAAAACATGTATGTTTGCTATCTGAAATTAATAGGAAGGAACAAAGAGAAAGAAGCTATAAATTTTTGTGACAATTTTACATCCAGTTACCTAGCATTTCCAAAGTAACTTTTTTTTCCCACTTCTAGATGTTAAATGCAAGAATTCTAGCTAAGTCAAGTCAACAAAGAAAATCAATGAATATCATACCTTTTTTCTCTAGGATATGTGTAGATTTTGCTCTTTATTATATTACAATATAGTGGTTTTAACAATATCGACAATTAATTTTTGCATGACATTTAAGCTTATGTGATACCGTTTAAAATTTGTTCCTTTGTCAGTAATTGTCAAAGTAAGTAATCCTAGTTATTATTCATGTCTTAGCAGGAAAATCTTTCTCTAAGGTCTAGACTCAGTCAGTTCTGCCTTTTATGCATTTTTCTATGGTTCTCTCTCTCTCTCTTTTTTTTTTTTTTGTGGTGCTGAGGATCGAACTCAGGCCCTTGTGCTTACAAGGCAAGCACTCTAATCACTGAGCTAAATCCCCAGCCCCCTATGGTTCTCTTTTTAAAATAGTCATCATGATTGTAAATAATTGCTCAAGATTTTTCTCTGAAAGACTATAATCTCTAGGAGTGTAAGGAATATATTATCTTGTCCACTGCTGTCTCTATCAGGGTGTGTGACCCTCAGAAGTCACTCAGTAATTGTAAGTGCTGAATAAGTGATGGATGGATGACACTTCATTTTCTGATAGGGGTTGGTTATCTTACTAAAGGCAATAAAAAAGAAATCGTAGAATCTTATTTTTAAGGTAGGATGGCAAGCAATCTGTAGATATTTGAAGATGATGAAGACAGTAAACATTTAAAAAAACTGAATTTTATTTGATCTATTATATTCTGAGATTTCTTTTGGTTATGGAGTCAATGGAACTTAAAAGTTACACTAAATTTATTCAAAATTCCTAGCAATCTATCAAATCTTTTTTTTCATATTTCCTTTCATTACTCTGTAATACTTTCATGAGAGCACAGTGGTTTCAGTACCACTAATGTAAAAGCAACAACATATGCAATACCAATTAAATATTTATATAACATGGCACTGAAATGGCAAATAATTGTATTATGCTTTCCACTTGTCAGGACTCAGGAGATAGCGCTACATTCTGCAAAAAATGATAACTTAAAAGGGAGAAAATATCACTGTATTTCACAGACAAGATATTTATGTTGGTACACACTGAAACTGAGTTGGTTTCAAAGGTGTTTCTTATTGTTACTGTTTCTCAGTATTTTTCAAATCACAGAGATCCCTGTATGTAAAAACAGTCTTTAAATGTACTATTTTTCATACATTATTTACTTTAACTGACCTCATATCGCGTTAAGAACAAAACACTTTTTATGAGGAGAGGTGAATCACACTTTATACACTTGTATAATATCTTGAACTTCGTAGTGACTTTTGATTATAATAATCACATAAACTCAAAACAAATGTTTGTCCTACGCTAACAAAAAGCAACAAAAATTTAGTGTCAAAAATTGAACACAAATATACAGCTTTCTCCCACTTTACGCTCAATTCAGAAGTCACTGATATATTTTACAGAGCTGAGGGTGGAATGAACTGAGTTTTAAGTGACCTCTATTTTTTTCTAAGTTTCATATACAACATATAAGACTTAGAAAAATAATATGCCCTACAAATAAATACATGCAGACATATATACATATATATAATATATATACATATATATTATATATATACACATATATATAAAATATGGACAAAATTTCATTCCTATTAAGTGCTGTTCTTTTGTTCTTTTTTGGGGAGATGCTGGGGATCAAACTCATGGCCTTGCACTTGCTAAGCTAGCAGTCTACCACTGAGCTAAATCCCCAACCCTGGAGTTCTGAATAAGCAAAAATTGCATCTATCTGAAATTGGGTTTTCAATAGATTTGCTCCATTTTGTATTCACAGATTCAGAGTGCTACATCACTATGCTTCACCAAATTAGCAATGTTCCTCCTCTCCTAGAAGTAAACTGTTTCATTTGGAGCCTTCATTCACCATCGAATCACATTTCACTCTGTGCATAACTGCACATCTACATAGATAAAATAGCAATGTATGGATTCTAGAATTTTAGGTTTTTTTTTTTTTTTTTTTTTTGGTGCTGGGGATCGAACTCGGGTCCTTGTACTTCCAAGGCAAGCACTTTAACCACTGAGCTAAATTCCCAGCCCTAGAATTTTAGTTTTATATCTTTCCATACTATAAAATATAAGAAACACATTTTCCTACAGTGGGATGAAATCACATTAGTACTCAAATGCTACATTCCATCTCAGATGCATTTTATGAATGTAATGCATCTAAATGTAAGGGAAGAAACTGTAGTGTAAACTAGTATGTAATTCACTGCTTGGCTGTGTTCTATAACCTAATAAAACATCACACAAATTACAAAATTTCTTTTTCTGGCCAAAAAGAAAAAAAGAATGCCACCTAACATTTTATTTTGCCATATATACTTAAATGGTTGAGTTTTCATGAAGCATAAAGGGCTAGCATATTTTTTCTTCTAACCTTGACTTGAAAAGAGATAAATATATATCTCCACAATCAATTCTGAGGTAGACAAGAGATAAAATGTTCATAAAATGCAAATACACACAGAAGTAGCACAGATAATGGCTTAGGAATCATAACTGCAAACCTGGATTGGACAGGTTATGTTTGCTAGACCCAGAGAATGCTTACATTGTTAAGCAGCCTGTTTAGCAGACATAGGACAACATTTACTTTAGGATCAGTTGGTAGCAGCTGTTCAAAGGAAATAAATAACTACACATGTATTTTTAAAATGAAAAGTAATATTGAACATTTGAATAGTTCTTTGTTTAGCAGTATATGTCAGGGGCTTATCAGAAAAATAATGCTGAGTTATCTCTAGTCACTGAAGATAGGTTAACAAGCTAGTCCTTTAAAAAGTTTAGATTTTGCAGAGGAATTTTTATACGAGAGGAAATTGTTGGGATGTAGAAATGAGAAGTGAGTGTTCAAAGCTACAGGATTCTATTTTGTGGAAATGATGGAAATAGTCTAAAATTGACTTGGACGACAGTTGCAAAACCCTGTGAAAATACTGACTGACGGTGCACTGTACGCTTTAAACAGGAGACCTCCATGGCATGTGCAGTGTAGCTAAACGAAGCTGTTCTTTAAAAGTCTGTTGTCTAGTCCATTATTTGCTGGGAAAAAAACTTAACCAAAACGGGAAAGAAATTGAAAAAAACACACTACCATAATACATTCTTGTAAGATTTTTGTTTCCTTTGATGTTCCTTACATTTAAAGAACATGTGCAAACTGGATGTCATCACACCTGTAATCCCTGCCCTCTGGGAGCCTGAGGCAAGGAGGATTCCAAATTTCAGCCCTGGGCAATTTAGTGACTTAGTGAGATCCTGACTCAAAAAAAAAAAAAAAAAAAAAGGTATAGAAGGGAGTTGTTGTTGCTGGGGAAGTAGCTTAGTGTAAGGTCTTAGGTTCAGTCTGGGGTACCACTAATCCAACCCCCTGCCCCCAAACCAACCAACCTACCAACCAAAAAACCCTACAATAGATTTGGTATTCTCTAAAGGGGAAAAAAATCTTTGGATTTCCAGACTTTGCTCAAGTGATTTGTCAGTTGTAACTGATATAATTCCAACATTTATTTTGATTTGCATTTAATAATGCCTTAATGCAATTTATAAAGATTTTTCTATCAAAGCTTCAGGTTAACTTTTACCCAGATAAAAGAGCCTCAGAAGAAAGACCAAAAATCACGGGAGTCGAAGCAACAGCAGGCAACAGACTATCCCCCTGTTACATCTGTGTCTGGAGTGTCCCCCACAGCCTATGTGCTCAGAGGTGGGGATTCCAGAAGGCAGCTGCATCTCGGAGCCTTACATCCGGCAGTGGATCAAGCTACTCGTGCCTTCCCGGCCGTCAGGAGGCGGGGCTTCTTCAGAAGGCGGGGCTCGCCGGGGGCCTGACCCCCAGGGGTATTCTCTCCTTCCCTGGTTTTTTCCTTTTCTCCCGGGTCATCCTGTCCCCTGTGAAGTGAACAACTTTTCTCTGTGAGACCCTTGCCCCGTACCCTTTCTGTCTTGGAGTCCCCGACTATAGACTGAATCCTTTATAAACCGAGAGCCAAAATAAACTCTCGTCCTTTAAACTCTGCGTGTTGAGTATGGAGTATCGTTAAGTCAATGATGAGGAAAGTGATTCAGATGCTTTTACCTTTTCTTTGGTGATTAACTGCAGGTTATCACTGGCCTTTAAAATTTCCTAATTTTAGAGTAGAAAAAATATATTATGGGCAAAAAAAGTGGTATAAATATTTTGATAGGCCCATATCACTATTATCATTGTATTAACATTTACAGTTATAAATTAGTGGAATTTTCATTGTGTAAAGGCACAGTGACTTAAAGGTTAATACATAAGAGCAGGATTTTAATTGGAGCTCAAGAGTCTAAAGAAAATCACTATACGACTGCTGAAAAGTCTGCCATATGCACACTGATTTTTTAAAAATTAGAATACGGAAAATCATGGCACATCTATTAAGTATAAATTAAGATTTCTCAATTCTGCTCACCCCTTTGTCCCACCAGGGCCTCGTGATCTCCCATATAACAAAGTTTTCTACCAGGTTGTACTCAAGAGCTTCATGTGTCTAGTGGCTATGGAACTGGACAGCGTGAAAAGAGAACATTTTCATCATCAAATGGCACATTTGACAGTACTAGCCAAGACCCTTGCTACTCAAGGTGTACCAAATATGTTCAAGGAACCACAACAGTGTTGTCTGGGGCCTGTGGGCAATACAGAATCCAAGTTCTCAATTCCAATTTGCTAAATCAGAACCTGCACTTTACCAAGATTCACACATGCTTCCTCAGCACGTTAATGTGTGAAAAGCGCATGTCTAGACCCCTCTTCAAACCATTTGTTCCAGCATGCCACTAAAGTGATCTTAGAAATGGGATTCTTTTATTCCAACACTAAGATTTCTAAACACAGGCAGGAAGGTTTGATGGGGTCCTTGACACAACATGTGACCAAAATATATAGTGACTGTTTAAACAAAAATTTAATTAAAATGAAAAATTTATTACAATGAGAGACACATTCCCATTAAGCCCCCTCGGAATCCTCCCTCTCACATCAAACATACTGTCCTATCATTCTTGCCACTTTTTGGAGCAGTTCTGGAAGATTTTGTGAGTGTCTTTATAAGCTGTGATATAAAATATGGTGCTGCCAAGTGCCATCCAATGGAAAAGCTGGCTTGTAAATCATTACAGTGTATCCTCGCGTCCACCTTATTCACTAGATCTGGCATTGTCTGACTTCTGGCTCTTCCCCAAAGTCGAAAGGACTTTAAAAACTTTTGAATCAACTCAGGACATCAAGGTAGCCATGACATCTCAATTAAAGACATTCATGAAAGAAGATTTCCAGAATTTCTTCGGAAAGTGGCTGGAATGATGGTTTATGTGCATTTGAAGTGAGAAGAGTATTTTGAGAGGGACTAACGGCAATGTAATTTTTACTGTAAGAAATTTAAAAATTTAAATAGTCACCATATTATTTGATCTTGGTTCATAGTTTACAGTCTGGTCTCCTTTATTTATCAGCTGTGTGGCTAGGCCTGGTTGATCCTCTTAGGAATGGATTCACTATTTGTTAAAGAGAGATAACTCACTGGGTTGAAATCATACATACATGCTTTGAACACAGTGCCTGGCACACTAAGTGCTCCACAGCACCAGTGCAGATGTTCCACATTTCCTCCTTGATGTTTCTAGGAGGCCTCTCCTCATGGTGATCTCTCACTGACCCCTGCGCCATCAAGCAGATGCTTCCTTTCCATCTTTACACTACAATTCAAACGCCATGTCCTAAATCAAGGCTTTCCCAACAAGTTCAGCCTATAATAGGCATCTTTCTTATTTCGTTTTCCACTTTTCACTCATCAAGCTGCTATGAAAGCATGTACTCTCGTGTGTTATTTCTGCCTTTATCATTTGACTATGAGCTTATAGAACAGCTAATCCAGACCATTAATGTCTACCCCAGGAAAATGTTAACATAAAAATGCTCACTGAAGTCAGGTGTGGTGGCACACACCTATAAGCCCAGCACCCTGGGAGGCTGAGGCAGAAGGATCCCAAGTTTGAGCCCATCCCGGGCAACACAGCAAGTCTCTAAATCAAAGAAAACCCAAAACTCAAAATCCAAAAATGAAATGAAGAGCAACACAAAGGTGCTGGGGATGTAGCTCAGTCTAAAGGCTCTGGGTTCAATTTCCAGTACTGCCAACAAACAAACAAACAAAACTAAAAAAACAAAAAAAAAAACCCAAATGAAATGAAACCTAGCCAACCAATCAACCAGAAAAACAAACACTGAGAGCCAGACACAGTGCCACATGCCTGTGATCTCAGCTTCTTGGAAGGATGAGGCATGAGGATTTCAAGTTTGAGGCCAGTCTGAGCATCTTAGTGAGACTCTGTCTCAAAAGAAAACGAAACAAATCAAATAGGGTTGGGAATATCGTTTAGTAGGTTTGATAACCCAGTACAGAAATAAAAATAGTTACTGGGGGCGTTGGAACTTTATACGTGTGAGACCCTCGAATCTATCGCCAGAATTGAAAAATATAAGAAACCACTAAGTCACTGGAAAATTATGTAAGTCACGGAGTAAATTTAAGTACATAATACTTAGATTAAATAAGGACTTTGGAGGTATGATATGAAAGCCAGAAATATATAAAATAAAAGACTAATAAATCTGACTACTTAGAAACTTCTGGCCAGGCATGGTGGCATATATCTGCAATCCCAGCACCAGGGGAGGCTAGGGTAGGATGATCTCAAGTTCGAGACCAGCCGCGGCACCTCTGTGACTTAGGAAGACCCTATCTAAAAAAACAAATGAAAGAAACAAACAACAAAAAACTGAAAAAACCAACCAAAGAAAAAACCTTCACGTGGAGTATAGCAAAAATGACTGTAACCAAAATTAATAATATGCTGGAAAAACATATATATGACAAGGATTCATATCCTCAGTACACACTTTTGCAAATCAAAACAAATGAAGAAAAGACACAATTAAAAAATGGAGAAGGAAAAGTTATACATATACACACAAATTAACAGAAATGCCCAATAAATGTATGAAAAGATATTCAGCAGTACTAGTAACAAATTAAAACACAATAAAATGTTTTAACCCAGTATGTTGGCAAAAATTAAAAATACTGATGATATAATGAATAAATACAGGTGATAGCTAGAATTGGTGGGTTTGAAAACTGGGAATGATGGTGCCATGGTTTGCAAAATTTAAAGCCTACGTACCATTTGGCATAGCAAGTTTCTTTCAAAGAATTTATACTGAAAAAAAATGGATCAAATGAGCACATAAGCACACACAACACCTACATGGTCATGTTCATAAAACAAAGAGTCACTGCAGTTTGAGGGAACAGTTAATTTAAAAATAGCCATTGAATAAAATTACTATATATGTAGATGATATAAATTAACAAGTGAGAAAGGGCTAGTGTAGAATGTTTTTAAAAATATGGGCCTCTGCCAGGTGTGGTGGTGCATGCCTGCAATCCCAACATTCAGGAAGCTGAGGCAGGAGAATTGCTGTGAGTTCGAGGCCAGCCTGTGCTACGCAGTGAATTCAAGGACAGCCTGAACTACCCAATGAGACCTTGTCTCAAAAAAACCAAAGGAAAAAAATGTGGACATCTAATTGTATACATGCATTCAAAATCATCTGGGAAGGTATATACCAGAAAGTTGCCGTTACTTTCCTATACACTGTGGGATCAGAATGAATTTTTCTTTTTAGGCCTTTCTCTATTCTCTGAAATTTTGATAGGGATAAAAAAACAAAAAAGTGAACGAATAAACAAACCACAAAGTCTGTCCACTCTTCTGCCCCCTCTCCACTCCTCTTTCTAGAAACTATTCACCCTTCCCTTTCCAACTTCACCTCAGAGAAAAGACACGTTACAGGTACACTGTCTTAAGTTCTCATCATCTTATTGCAAGGTAAGAAAAAAATTCTAGGATACAAACACTTCCTCAAGCTTTCTTTTTTTCCCTAAAAAAAACTTGTTTCTTAGGCTTTTGTTTTATATTAACTGTCAATATGAGAGAAGGGAACCTCTAAAGAAATGGAAAAGAAAGTTTCAAGATGACTGTACCTCTACCAGAGGTGATGGAGGCAATCTGATGACACTCACCTCCCCACTGATACTGGGATTTATCAGCCTGATCTGGTGGGACAGGCAAGTGTGCCTCTTTTCCCTCTTAGCCTTACATGTATACTTATTAGGCTAACATAACCTTCTCTGAGAGAAGTGTTATATTTTTTTCAAGGATAAAGGCAACATCTTTAATCAAAAAAGATTTATCATACCAACTGATGAAGAAATATAATTTTTGCCTGAGTAAAAAAAAAACAAAAAACAAAACACTGTGTTAGTGCACAAATCATTTAAATACAAGAAGACCGATGAAAATTTAAGCATACCTGTGCTTAATGAAAGCAAGAAAATTATGAGGTTTCTTTTATAATTAAAGTAATTTTGCCAGACAACACTAGGATAGTATCTCTTTAATTCCTAAAAGTAACTGGGACAAAATAAGTGTCCAATAACTATCTATTGAATTAAGAAGATATGAGTATATGAACTATATAATTTACATGTTTCCATGCGGAGAAAAAGAGAAGTAAAGGGAAAAGTTCATAATAGCGGTAACAGGAATAAGATAGGAGGCTAACTACCAAACAATAAAATCAGGCAATTTTTCAAAAAAGAAAAATTTTAAGTTTTCTCTTACAAGAATTACAGTTATATTCACTACTGAATACCTGAAAAGAATACAAGCCTCAAAAGTAACAGGGAACTAATCTCACATTAAAATGCTGCTTTTCCTGCTAGTCAGACCACAAAAACAAAATTAAATGGTGCTAAACTGAGAGTCAAAATATTTAACAACTCCAAAGACACAGACACTTATCTATCACGGTGTTTATCTATCTGGCATGCATTATGTTAAAAAAAAAAAAAAGGAAAAAGAATCCCCTGCAAACACATATGGGTCATTTATTATACCTCATTTATTATGGTGCATTTCAGAATAATTAAAAATTCTTTAGCAGCACTCTTCTGACAGGTACAAATAATTTATACAGCTAACTAGAAGAAATTCTCTTAAGGGCTGGGACATTTTCTATTTGAACACTAGAAGTTCATCTGTGAAAAGTGCTGTTTGTTGTTGTGAAATTCTTCATTTATCTTCAGTGTTACAAGAGTTATGAAATAGCACTGGTATTGTTTCACTTGGGCAAGTGACAACTCTTTGGTATCTGATTTGACCATTTTATGAGGAAGAAGTCAACTGAGATTAAAAAGTGACAAAAAGGTTTCATCTTGCTTTCATCTCCAGCTGGCGAGTAGTGGCTGTTTGAGGTGCTGCATGAAGCACTCTGATGAAGATAATGAGGACATCTCTGGGATCAGTGGGAAAGAGGGCCCTGAATCACTAGTGATGCCTTCCACGGTCAAAGAATTGGAAATAATGGGACATAACATGCCACATAGCTGCCATCCCTGACTCAATTATCTTTAAAGTTCTTTCATGCTCTACGATTCTGTTTTTCTATTAACCATAGTGACTCAAAATGGTTATTTCACATTTCCAAAGTACATAATTTATATCTAAGGAGTACTGCAGCTAGTGGTAGATACTGGTTCACTGCAAAAAGCATCACACTATTCGATATACAGCTCTGTAATATTCTTATTCAGTTATAGAATTTCATGGGGCAGCACAAATTGCTTTGTAAACTTGAGAATGCATCACTGGCTGTTGTTCTTGGTGGATAAACCACACAGCCTGTGATTTATCTCAGTGGACACCACTAGCATTTCAATGTGGCAGACCTCTCCGTATACTCAGAAGCAGATCAAAATAAGATGTGGTCATTTCTGGCATTTTAAAAAGCAATTTCCAGTAGCTTGCTCAAATGTGTTGCAAAATAGTTAAATGAAAGGAATATTTACAATTTCTATTAGTAGCTTCCATCATTTGGGTTACTTTTAAATGAAAAGCATAATCAATACTACAACGGAAAAGATGAAAAATCACATATGCGCAGGACTATATAATCCATTCATTGTTTTATGGATGCCTAGGTCTCTGGAGAGCGTTCCCGAGTGCAAGACAGTCCTGAGCGATGAGTTTTACATTTAGATAGCTGAGTTAGCTGAAAGACATGTAATATCACCAGTCGTGGGAGCTCCCAATTGAGCATGAATTGACAGAGATTCATGCATAGTGGCCATTCTTGAAAATGCATGAATTATTTTGTGTGCAAAAAATGTAACAGAGTTGTCCACGTTTTACAAGGAATGTCGGTAACAAACGTACACTACAGTTTGTGTCCAAGAATATACCTTGGTTTTTATGAAAATGAATTACCTAAACTAGCTTTTCTCTTTATCTACATCTACTGAAAATTACTTAAAATATTTTGTGATTTACATTACTACCAACCTAACCCTCACAAAATACATCTTATAATATACTTCTTGATCAAAAAAATAAATACATTTAACAAGACAATGGTACAGTGTCCCAATCAACAGATAAAGTCATTCTAAAATCTTGGTCTTACCTATAAAATACGATAGGAGTATTGCCAGGAGCACCGAGACCCCTACAGCACACAGTGCAGTACATTTCCAGCTACAGTACTTCGAAGATTTCTTGAATTTAAAAGCACTTCTTGATAGGGTGTTTCTAGGTAATGGTCGAGTAGGCGGTGAATAAACAGAGCCAGATGCCATTGTGTATCCTGGGGTTGCAGTACTGAACAGTGGCGTTGTCCCCGTTCCTGTTTTGAATAGGAAATGCCTGTGAAAAAGGAGAATATCATTATAAGATATGAATATGTTGTAACAGGACTATGTTAAACTTGAGAGACAGATACTACACACTAGCTCTCCTCTGTCTCTCTTGAATACTCTCTCCCCCCATTTACCTTGTATAAATTAAAAAATAAAAAATTAAGTAAATGCTTTAATCAAAAAACTCCAAATTATAAAACTGATTCTAATGAAAGAGGGTGATATTTAGTGTACATAGTAGGGTTTGTATATATAAATGACTGCTGTTCCTTCAAGTAGACATCTTCAGAGACTATGAAGTTATTCTAAAATCATAAACCTGTAATTTATCGAATGAAACCACTTTGGAACATCCCCGGATGAACTAACTGCTTTAAGAGCATCCTTATAATTCACATAAGAAAACTAGTCTTGTTACCTCATAGCTACACATGTACTTACATGAGAGTAGTACTCATGTAAGCCCATGTACGTACGACCATGCTGATGTTCTGCACACAGATTCACTTTCTGGATGTCACAGAAACATTCTCATCCTAGCCTGCTTCCTCACTTTGCCATGGGCAGCTGATCAGTTCTCAAGGGATGCCAACTATTTTATTTTTAACTTATGCCAAACACAATCAGGAAAGTAAATCTGCTAGGGGCCGAGAAGGAGAGAATCACAGAATACTTTCTAAAGCCAAACCTAAATAAATGAAGAGGTCAGTGAAGTAGGTTTTAGATCACACATAAAAGGATTCCCTAACAACTGAATCATATGACAGTGCAACCCACTGCCTCTAAAAGCTGTGTACTCTCTTACTTGAAAATTTTTAAGCAGAATTTTAGGGAAGATGACTGATTTTAAGATTTCTGTTAACAATAAAAAAAACTCTCCAAATAAAAAAAAAAAAAGCACTGTGCTTTTTGTGGTTTCCATGTAATATTTTGTTGGTTACACTGTATGTTAAGCTGGTGTCCTAACATTCATAACAACATTGTTCTCTAACCTGTCCAGTAAGTTAACAGGCTGCAGTTTCTCCGTCACATTCAGGAGTTAAAGACGTCTTTGAATATCCCATGTATGATCTTTACACAAGATGCATTCACAGAGTACACAGCTAAATCTATTTCATTTCAATACTCATGTATTTTATTGTGTATCAGAAAACAACTGAAAATATGAAATTATGTAAGGGGTTAATAACAACTGGAAAGCTAGACTGTCAGTGTTTTAATTCTGCTTTATGTGTCCTTGGACAAGTTCTTTAACTTCTCTATTTTGATTTATTCATCTATAAAATGAAGAGCATAATGCTATTTACCTCACAGAGTTGTTATGAAGCTTAAATGAGTTAATATTTATTGCAAATGACTGTAAAAAGTGTTTGGAATATAGTAAGCACTACATAAACTTTTGATGAAGAAAGAGGAACTGAACTCATGATTTTATTATATTATTGTTTAGGAAAAGCTAAAAGATATTTAAGTGACACAGAGTCTACAGAAAATTCTTAAGTGAATAATAGCCTAAATGGCATACAGAAATGGCAAAAGTCATTCAAGTGTGCATAACATGGGTTTAGGGCAAAGAATTCTGGATAGAAATCATGAGATATGGGTCCTTAAATTCTTGGTCTCTCATTTCCTTGTAATATGAATATAGGCACCCTCAATGTTTTTTCCATCTGTAAAATGGAACTCATGATTTTCTCATCTTACAGGGTTGTAAACCAGTTAATGAGTTTAAAAATGCTTTGTCAACCATAAAATCAGAAGAGATGCAAATAACAAGTTACAACTTCTATGTATTATACTAGTGACAGTATCATGAATCCATTTTCCTCAATGGAACAACTCTATAAAACTAATTTAAAAGTTTATAGTCTGAATTAAATGGTATATTGGATGGATCATTTTTTGCATTTCCTACCATAATTGTATTCAACACGGTAAGTAAGAGTGTAATTTCTGGAATTAGATTGTTTTCAAATTCTGATGTTGCCTATCATTAGCTGGATGATGCTTAGTAAACTCACATTTTCTATGCCTTAGTTTTATCATCTATGAAGTGGGCATAAAACAGTACCTATTTTTAAGGGTTTTTATGAAGATTAAATAAAGCAACACATGCAATATGTACATTAGCATCAGCACAAAACAAGTGCTCAATAAACGTTATTTATTATTCTGTTCCAATTCACATATTGAAATCTATATTCCAACATATCAAAAATTATTATTTGAAGATTTTAAATCCCAATTAAAATGTAACAACATTGCTGGGGATGCAGCTCAGTAGCAGAGTACTTGTCTAGCATGCACAAGGCCCTAGGGTTCAATGTCTAGCACCATACACATGCATGCACAGGTGCATGCGCGCACGCGTGCGCACACACACACGCACACACACATAGTAATATCATCAAAACCAGTACATACAAAATGAACTTCCTGGTCTACAAATTTGGTACTGGTGATCCTGTACATTGGCATTACTCTGAATGAGAAGATGGGCTGTATCAGGCCAGGGAGTAACCTGGTCACGTGGATGAGGCATCAGCATACTTTCTGTGCAAAGGCACAGAAATTCAAGTATTTTAGGCTTTTTGGGCTGTACCACTGAATACAAGAAGACTGAACACTCTGTGTTCCAATAAAACTTAATGAACATTGACATTTTCATAGAATTGTCTCATGTCATGAAATTTTTTTTTCACGTTGTAAATTATTTCAAGATGAAAAAGCTATTTTACCTCATAAGCAGTATGAAAACAGGTAGCAGGGCTGGTTGTTTCTGGTGAGCTCTAGCTGACTCCTGATTTAATCTCACTTTTTAAAGGATTACACAAAAAGATTAAGAGACTCAGCAGACCACAGTAACAGACTACTCCCTCAACACTGGAGAAGGTCTGCAGGATACATAAGCATCCCACTTGGAGAAGGCGGGGCATACCTATTTACATCTACATATATATATATATATGCATAGAATTGGAGATGGTGAGACATATCTTTAGACAGAAGTCTTACGGTTGTCATCTCAGAAATTTCACTCAAAAAAGTCCTAGCATACACTAGAGGATGTATTTCATAGGGCCAAACAATCATCTTTGGGGAGTATAGGAAAAGGATGACTGGGAACAACTTGTTTACATTATCACCCAAGCTGGGGCTCTGGCATTGTATCCTTTTTGGATGACTTCTCCTATTATCACTATTGACTTGAGCAAACTATCCATTCTGTCCTTTTCATGAATGACAACAGTAATAATTACTGTTTCCTGAGTACTTATTAAGTGTTTTATTCATTGATTATTCACTACAATGCACTGAAGGATCCTTCATCCTTCAAGTCTAGCCATCTTCTTCAAAATCTATCACATCACCATGTATGTTTTCTTCAAAATGCTTATTATAATCGGTTATCTTGTTATTTTGTTTACTTGTGTGGTGTGCTATAAAGTTTTTCCTCTGGTACAGGGGATCAAACCAATGGGTACTCTACCACAAAGTTACGTCCCTAACCCTTTTAAATTTTTTTTATTACTATTTTGGGACAGGGCCTCAGTAAGCTGCACAGGCTGTTCAGGCTGTTTCTTCCACCTGAAATTTATTCTTTCTTCCTGTGCTTGCTCTGCCTTACCCCTCTCAATTTCAGTGGCTGTTTTATTTCATTGACTCTGGAAGAGAGAAGATGAAAAGTTGAAACAGTCCGCATCTCTTGTTGGTTTTCCAAAGTCCACACCATTAGGTGAAATGAAAGGAACTGGAGTACATCTAGAACATCTGGGAGAAAAACAGCAAGAGTTTCCCCCACACAAGGACAATATCTTCAGACTGGGAGAACGTGGAGAACCACTGAGAGGTGAGGATTTGGGGGGACCCAGGGAGAGAAGCCTGCCCTCAGCATGATGGCCAGTAGGCTGTGGAGGTAGCAAAATTCCCAGTAAGTCTGAGGCTCTTTCTGCCATTCATTAGGGTACAAAAATAGCAGAGAGAGCTACCCAGTGAAGCTCTGCACACAAAAACAAGCGCTATTGTACTGTATTGGGTGAGCAGGCTCACGGCCTACAACAGATTACCTGGCCATAGTCTTCGGCACCATACAGACCTTCTGAGGAGAGTAAAAACAGGAGCTGAGAAGTACTTAGAATGTCTGAAAGCAAGAGAATTTAGAAAATACTCTCCTTAGACTAGAAAAAAATATTCCATTTGATTAAAGGTTAAGAAGAGAGAAACAGTGAACTAGCTGAGGGCAGAGGGCTTGACTGTGCCCCAGGAAAGACCCTGTTCCTGGCTCCTGAAGAAGGAACTTTAGAGTGTACAGCAGAGGAGCTGACAGTAGGGGATGATCTTAAACCTCAGGAAGAGAGGTGAGGAGATAACTGGATACTAGAGAGAACAGACTGGGCTGTGTAGGCGACACAGTTACACCAGGCCTTGCTGAGATTCTGATGTCTCAGCATGATTTATAAGAAGCTGATTTACTTCCAAGGCTTCAGGAGTGGCATAGAAATGGTCAAGTGTGCCACTGGAACTGAGGGTCTTCACACCCAGGAATGCAGGCTGTCTCACCAATATCTCAGACTGATAACGAAGGAACAAACAGCATGAGACTGAATGTCCTGGTGCAGAAGACTCAAGAGCCAAATGCTCCCTGCTGTGTTCAGAGCATCATGTAAAGCGACAGGGTAGACAGGGAAGGATTGGAAATATCTAAAGGAGAGTTTCTAGGAAGGAGGACTTAAACTGTAAGCAGAACACTAACACTGTAATTCTAGCCTACTAAGTTGAGAGGCTAAAAATAATAGACCGACTGCATAAGTCTAACATCTGTCTTCTGCCATTAGAATGTAAATTCTACCATGTCTTATTCATCTCTATTTCAGAACTGAAAAAGTTCCTGGTACATCCTAGTCATTTAATAAACACATATAAAATAAAATGGTAACCACTATAGATGAGGAAGGTGAGGAAATTTGAACATAATTGGGACCAAAACGAAAAGCATCCCTGAAAAGTGTTAAAGCTTTATTCAACATACTTTAAGTAACTTCTTAATGGGAGATGGGATTTGAATATGCGTTCAAGTAGGATGTGAAAGATTATGATCTTAGCCTCAACATAAAAATGTGAATATCCACTGTGCACAGGACAATGAGTCTGATTGAGGCTGACAAATGGATTCAGTTTCCAAAATCTAAAATATCAATATATGCTCTGATGGTCGAGCCAGCCAAGAAACTCTGTTTCAAACACTAGGATTAAATTGTTATAGAATTATTATTTTTCTGAGAAGAAAATGACACTGTGACATGTTGGAAACAAAGATCTAAGAGTTGGAAGTGTGGCTCAGTGGAACAAGTCCTTTGTTTGTGCGAGGCCCTGAGTGAAATCACCAGCATGGCCCCTCCCAAAAAACCAGGGGAATGAAAAAATATATTTATAATATTCTAAAATAATTATTCATTAATATTAGTATAACTGAAATCTTCGTGACCTTGAAACAATTTCTATGTAATACATAAATTTACTTTTGTTGTTGCAAGAGACAATAAAATGTAATTTTTTGCCACTGACTTCAATACTATCTCCCCTTCTGTCAAAATGACCAGCCATCTCCGCAGAGCATCAGGTTAGACCTGGGCATTCTACATACATAATAAAGGCAGAAACAATACAAAACACTGAATGAGGAGCCAAATCACCAATGCTTTATATTTTAAAATCATCGGTTTTCAATACAGCTTTCTAATATGTAAGCAAGTAAGAGTTTGTAAGTAAAGAATTAGTAAATGATATTTAAATTGTTTAATTTTGAAATCATTTACAGGTGATATCATTTGTGTGCGGACTGATTCCTTCAGGTGAAATAGGCCATACAGATATGGTAAAATGTACATGTAAAAAGCTCTTACACTTAGTAGACAATGTCTGTGTCAACATATTTTCTATAGCAGAGAACATGTGGCTTCAGATTTGGTAGATTTGGGTTCAGACAGGATGCCATCTTTCTAGAGAATAATTTTCCTTCCACTATAATACATAACATATAAAATCTTGCAAACTGTACATCATGATTAGTAATGTATCTTTAAACCCAAGTCTTTTTTTTACTTGTCTCTAGAGCCAACACAATGATTCCTTATGTTTACAATTCTACAGATAATTGAACAAATTATCTGAACAAATTGAACAAATGAATACTGAAACTCGTATGAGGTATATACAATAACTTTCTGTATGAGAAAATTATCCTGTCATCTAAGGCTTTATGCGGTATCCATTTCTCTGTGTTATTAGCCTCTCCTTATCCTGTGATTCCCTGCCTGGTCATACAGCTTTGGGAATATGCTTCTCACATATAAAAAAACTCTGCAAAAATTACTATCAAAAACATATGGTTTTGACCTGGCATCCACATGAGGTTTGTAGAATAAAGGCAGAAATTGTCTTTACTCCTCATGTTTGGGAATAAAAAGTGAGAATATTCCCCATTGTATTCAGCAATAAAGCAGCAGCAGCTTCTTTTTAACACAGAGCACACCGGCGCCAGCTGATGTTGTTCTGATGTTTCTAATGATGCCCTGCATGATGCCTGCCTCTAGTTCCTCAGCTATTTGTGCCAGTTTTCACTCTGGTGATGAACTAGAGAGGCGCACTTGAAGAGAGACTATCAGAGACTGAAATGAGGAAAATCAATTTCAAAGCCCCAAAGACAGCTGGTGCAGAAGGTCACTGAACACTAACAGTTGCTTTGTGGCTCTGGAATCTTGAGGGGGATTCTATTTAACAACAACAAGAAGAAGACAAGAACTGCGGAACTGCACTGCATCATTAACTTCTAATGCTATGCAGCAGCTAACACACGAATGAGAAGGATCACTGTGTATTAAGCACAATTAACAGTTGCTCTTCTGGCTTTGTATGTTGAAAGATCCATTTCTTTGTTCACCTGCCTTCAGATCAACCTTTTCACTGCATCAGTTTCCATTCTAGTTGTATTTTTAAGGGATTCTATGATGTATCTCTATACAGGTCGGGTAACAGATTTAAATTTAGTAAGCACAGAGACAGAATCTCTTTACCACTCTTGCTTTCGCCTTTCCAACCTTCTTGGTCACTCTCCAGTATGTCTGTCCTTTAGGTCTCAGTTTGAGGGACTCTGGGTGATTTTCCATTACTTTTCCTTTCTGCCTGCTCCCAGAGGTCTACCTCGAGATTTCTGCATTCTTTTTTTTTTCCACAGCATTTCTTTTCTCTCTTATTTCTAGAGTACATAAATTCTGTGTTCTTCCAGCTCAGTTTCCTCCTTTTAATCTGTTTGTTGAGGACAGGGAAGAGGCAAAAGTAACATTTTCGTTGCTAATTTTCTTCTAGCCTCAAATGAAATGTCATGTTTAAATACTGCACGTACCCACTACTCTGAATTACTTCTGTAAGTTATCATTTTTCACTTCTCTTATCTCAGGCCACTTATGCCTCCTTCTTACAATTTATTTTGCTTTTTTTCTTTTATTCTACCTCTTAACCTCTTAGTGGGCATGCTTTGTTTCTTTTTTTGTTTGTTCTTGGAGGAACTGGAGATTGAACCCAGGGGCTCCCATATGCTGGGCACCTGCTCTACCAATGAGCTGCATCCTTGGCACTTCTCTTCACTTTTAATTGATTTCTCTCTTTCCAAGTAACAACAAAACATACCATCACAAGATTTTTTTAGTGGTAAGATAATCAGATTTTTGATTTATCCTATATAGTATCAACTAATCAACTGATGCTTACTTAAGAAGACTAACATTAAGTACAAAACTAAGTAGGTTATAATAAGATTATAAGAATCACTGGGATAAAATGGGTTAATTCTAGTCTTTTGTTCAGGGGATTAATATAATCATGTTATTTCTCTAATATTGAATAAATAGTTTAGTATGTTAGAAATTATAAGGACCCAAATGAAAAGCATCCTTGGAAAATGTGTTATAGCATTATTCAAAGTGGCTTGAACCATTTCCTCAATAGGAGATTAGGACAGAAAGTAAAAACTTCTACTAAATCAAAGTTTAATTAGCTTAACTTCATAAGTAGTTACCTTCATAGAAAACTGTTTTCTTCAATATTTTAAATAGTATTAAAAATCTTTTAAGAGATTAACAAAGCAAATGATTGGAATACAAAGACAGTAGCAATAGATGTTCAGCGCCTGTCCCTCAGGCACAGGTGAAAACTTTACTAGTGACATGCAGACACCTGGAAAAATGTCTGTTGCACATAATATCTATTACACTGCATAGGGAGAAAGACACTACAGAAAATGTTGATTTTTTCCCTCTCTTTTTAGATTCTTTGTTGGACAAAGAATAATTTATATTAAACTAAATGCGAACTCTTTAAATAAAAAGTCTTGATGTCTTATTTTGTGCTGATGTTTGTGGGCAAATCAATGAAAAGTTACCTAGGATATAGATTGCTTTCTTTAAATCAGATGTTCTGATTTTAAAGACAATGTGCCAATAAGAAGAAAGACTGGCTATATTTGGCTCAATTTACCACCTTTTCAATACCCAAAATTTTCATTTAAGAGGTATGAAAAGTTTAAGAAGTAGGTTCCTTTTCCTTCCAGCAAAATATGTTTCTGGATTTAAGAGGCTTATTAAAGGTCTCACAAGATTTCTTCAACATCAAACAACATTTCCAAAATGACATTTTCAGATCTAAAGCAAATGAATCCCATACTTGTGGATTAAATTTACCTGGGAATATATGAAAGCTAAAATTAACTACAGAGTTCACAATAGTTTACTCATGTGATGTTACAACAATGGACAGTTTGCTTACAGTTCATTTTAAGATACTTTAAAAATGTGCTAGTATATAAAAGTCTCAATTGTTAGTATGTGTTACTTTCTCTATTGCCCATTATCACTCACATAGTTATCAGTCTTTGAGCGTATCTTTATTAAATACTACAGATAGTATATCAGCCCTAAATATGTCAATATATATTTCAAAGAACTGGTGTACGAAAAAGATGATACAGTATTAACAGTCATCTAAGCATTTTGCCATTTCATATTTGTATTATCAGTCTTCAAAATTTTTACTATCAAATTTGGAAGCTTAAATTCTTAAACCAACTGGATTGCCTGTTAAATGAGTATTTAGGGATGTGTTCATGACTAATAAAAAGACTGAGTAAGCAGTTTATTTAAATTATGTGCTGGAATGTGTACACTGTAAGGCTCAATCCATCTGCCTTTAGAGTCAAATGGCTTAAACAGTTTTCACAGTTTTTACACTCTTAATATTTCTATTTTCAGCATTCTTATTCTTCCATTTTCATTTCACTGATTGCTTATTTTCCCTAATTGCTTCATTTATCTTTTCTATCATTTATCTTTCTATCTTATCTTGTCTCATTGCTACTTAAGTACCTCCCATGTTTGTTGGCCCTTTCTTTATGTCTAAATGAGACACCAACACCTAACCTGTTTTTGTTCTTCTTCATTTCCTACAGTGTTTATATGTCCATGTGCAACTATGACATTCACTGCAGAGGATTTTAGTTCAGAAGTACCTTCATTCGGAGGTTCTCTTTTCCTTTCCCTTTCAATTTTATTCTTGCACTTCTGTGCCATGTAAAAGTCTAGCTGATAATTGACACTGGGCACTTAAAATTTCCCAAAATGTTTCACTACTTTCTTCATACAGATAATGCTATTTCTCTCCCCTTTATCTTTCTGGCCAGGGTAATTTTTATATGTTCTTTCTTCTGTTAAAAATCTGGTCTCAATTTACTACTTGTACTAAGATTTATATAGGAGAGAAAGCTATGGGTAATCTCTCTCTTTACAAGAGACTTCCAGAAAGTCCAGCTCTACATATTTTAAATGCACTGTGTGTGTGCACACACAGACACACACAACAAAACAAATAAAACCTCCTTACTCCCTTTTAGATGACTGCTTTTTATGAAGAAGGAAAAGAAAAAAATATTTTTTCTGAACAACACGTGTGCCTTCTCCCTAACTCTTCTCCTTCTTTAAAACAGCTAAGATCAAATACGTGGCAGTTCAAGGTGATCTACCTAGTGCTGGACCCTGTGTCAGTACTACTGCACCCTGACAAAGGCCACAGCAGCTACAAAATAACATGACGAAAAAAATTCTTGTACTCAAGATTAGAGGGAACAGAACATTACTGAAACAAATTTTTAAAAATTCCACGTTGAAATCTTATTATTATAGTTAAAGATAGTGTTTTCTTTTATCCTTTGGAAATTAGTTTAAAACATGCTTCTAAGCATGTAAGCAAGAGAATTTGAAGAGTACTTAGCTGGTATGAAGAAGTAAAAAGTATTAGGAGAACTAGTTTTTAATTAACCTTTTCAATGACCAAAACAGCAGCAGTACTTGAAAAAGCTATCCCTAAGAATGAAAATTAGCATACAGGATCTAAAAACTGAAAAGACTTATCTCAAGCTTGATGAAAAAGGCAGAACAGTCAAGAAATAATAAAACATACCTGAAGCAAGTCAGTAAGAAACTGAAATTCTAATTTTTTTGTATTTTTAGAATTTTCTGTTAATTTTTAAAAAGAGGACTCTAGAAAAGGAATGTGCATGTGTGCATGAGTGTATCTGTGTATATAAATTTTCTAAGAATTGTCCAGAACTTGTTCGAAATTCATTCATTATTTTGCTTCTAATACAAAGATATGAATTTAATTACAGAAATTTTATACTGTTATACATTGTATAATTATAAAAAATATTTTATATTCCTACTAAAGTTTCTCTTATTACTACCTAAAACTAATTCTGATATGTACTTTAAAGGAAAATATTTTAAATAAGAAAATTAAACATTTCCCAAGTAAGCAATCAACATCAGGATGTAAATTATGTATTTTGATGTGAAAACAAAAGAACAAATACATAATGATTCTAGCTGTGACACAGTGTGTTAGTGAGACTGATAAACTACTTCATGCTGATAGCATGTTGTGGTCTCAAATCTATTACACTTTTGAATTGATGTGCTATTATCTTTGGACAACTTTCACACTAGGAGATGATCCTAGCAAGAAAAATGTCTTAAATGAAAAGCTTATAAACAAAATACATTTCACTACTGCTACCTGAATTAATACGAGCTCTAAGTAATTGTACAGAAAAGTTTTGAGATGAAAGTGATTTTTAATATTTTACAAAAATTTTTGCAATAGTCATAATTATACAATTTAGTAATTGCCTGTGTATCAGTTTATAATTATAATGAATATGAAAACATGTTCCTGGTAACTATGGCATTATGTGTTAACCAGTCTCTGAAAACTGGGAGGGATAATTCTAGAGACTGTTAAGGTGATTGGAGGATATATGTTCTTAACTATCTTTTATAAATTTTGCAGTCTTAAGTAAATATGAGAGTTATGTAAAATTTAAGTAAACTACAGTTGAATAAAATGTATACAGCTAAACTACGAAGCAAAATGTTTCTATTGTGACTTCAAGCTATGTCTATAATCAAGCACCAAGTTATGTTAGATTTTATTTGGGAATGTTAAGAACTGAGCAACAATATGTAGAGAAACAATTTTTTTTTAATACTACTATCCAAACCATGGCTGTAACACTGAGTTACAACCCCAACCATATTTTATATTTTTATTTTGGAGACAAGGTCTCACTACATCACCAAGCTGCTGGGGCTAAGTTTGAGCTTGCTACCCTCTTGTCTCAGCCTCCCAGGGTACAAGGATTATATAGGCATGTGTTACCACTCCTGGACTGTTATTTTAAACCATTACTAAGCTTAAATAGCTTAACAGTGTATGTTTCACATTTCAGTTATTTTAATGGTTTAGCCATGATATCAGATATACAAATCTATATTAGAGATTTTCTTACATGTTTTAATATATCAATTACACCTACTGTTGGCAGTCATTAAATACTAAATATATTAAATGAAAATGGAAAAGAACATCTTAAAATTCCTTTGTGCAATTTGAACAAGACTGAACTTACTTATTTTTTAAATTATTGATGGCAATCTTTGCTTAAAATTGTGCAGAGAAATTTTTTCTATATATTTGAGAAGCAAGTATGAGTTAAATAGACTTTCAGGTACAGATACAAGTTTATAAAGAATAAAAGAATTTCAGGGTTGTAAGGAATGTTGAAGACGTCCTAGTTAATCACTGATTTGATACATATGTGACAGTGAACAAATAGTAGATAACAAAACAGAAAACAATCAGTTCAAAGAGTGGAAAGAGGTTTAAAGCTTATTGAACACCAAGTTACCAAAATTGTATTTATCTTTTTCTAAAAACAGAAAGACATAAAGCTTTCATAATATTTATATACCAATAATGGTGGCAGCTGCTTTTTGAGCTTTTGGGTGGGAAGTCCTAATCTACTGAGGTCTGTAAGAGGTTAAGTGTAGAGGAGTTGACAGTGATGCCCTCACCGTTCAGTTTTTGTGCTTTGTGTGTGTTAATTAATTCCAAGATTCATTTTGGGGTGGGTTGTGGTATGATCTTGAAAATCCTTCTCAGTCATATAGGGGCTAGTTATTTTGTGACAAAATACCCAAAGAGTTAGAAACCTTCAGAATGACATAAATATACAACAAGCAGGATTAAATTTTACCAACCTTGTCTGTCATGACAAATGCAGTCCAGTCGGTAGTTATGCTACCAAAAATATATTTCCGAAAAAATTAATAATCTGTCCATTCAAGGTAAAAGTAGTATTCGAAAATGAGTAAGACAATATTTTTTCTTTAAAGGGATTCGCAATTCAGAGAGAAGTGTGTGCGTGTGTATGTGTGGTACAGGGCATTGAAACCAGGGCCTTCGCACTGAGCTACAAACTCAGCCCTCTTTAACAATTTTTTTATTCTGACAGAAGGTGTCATTAAATTGCTTAGTTGCCCAGGTTGGTCTGGAATTTACAATCTTCCTGTCTCAAGCTCCCAGATGCTGGGATTTCAGGTGTGCACCACCCTGCCTGACTCAGAGAGAATATTTTGAAAGCCTGCATTTGGAAATAGCTCGACCAATATACCATTTTGTGACCAAAAATTGGATGTTATCTTTGAAACTTCCAACTTTTTAAACTGCTTAGGAGTCTCCCTAAACACAGTTCTCTAGTGCGTTTTGCTCCTGTTTACTCAGAAATGTGAAAATTCAACAACTACCAATTAGTTTGTCAGAATATGAGAGTGGACATTAGAAAAATTATGCAAATTTCAACAAAAACATTTATACAATTGTTAGCTAGGCCTAAAAATGTTTACAAGGAGTAATGTTTAATATATAAAGCTAATTTATATTTAATAGTTATATACGTATATTTAAGAATTAGACAAATTATTAAGTAATCAATGAAAATTAAATTCTGTAAAAATATTTATTTCATTTTTGATCCCCATCATGGTGGCACAGAGCAAGCAGGATTCACAGGGGAGATCCACAGTATGCACCAAGTTCAGGGAAGGGCACGGCTACTTGAGATGGTGGAGTCATCAACCACTGAAATACACCCGGAACAAGACAGCCATCAGGTGAAATATACAGGGAAAGTCTGAACGAGAAGTGAAGCCACACAGGAACTCAGGCGCTTGGCCAGTATAGATTCAGAGCCACTGTTGTCCACAATGGGGCAGAGCCACCTGATTTCGCTACCAGGACACGGGCTAGAGTATGTGATGATAATGGCAAATACACTTGCAAATAACCCATGTGGACCCCAGTCCAGGCTCAGAGATTCAGCCACCCTGTGCAATGCACAAAACTTTCTGGAAAAGAAGGCAGGGCCTGCCTGCAACCAGACACTCAGTCAGAAGCCACTGCTCCCCAACCCTCCTGAAACTGCAGGTCTCCTAGCCAGGAAACAGCCCCGAATCTGTGGTAACAACAGACAGAATCCTGGTCCCTGAGTGTGGAGCCCAGCCTGGGTTCAGAGACCCAGCAACCCGGTGAAATGCTAAAAGCTTTCAAGAGAAGAAGGCTAAGGGTTTCGGGGGAAAACAGCAAGACACTTGCTCCAGATGCCAGTGCCCACGCTGCAGGCAACACTATGCAATTCCTATCTCTGTAGCTCTGAGCACAGCAAGATACAGAACTGAAGATAAATTCGCAGGCCCTGGGAGATGAGGACACATGGGCACCAAGGGTGGACAGAAATAGCCTGCAGGAACTGAGATGTCTCCCTAACTCCCTGAGACTACTGAAATCAGAGACACCTGAGCAAGGTGAGAAAGGGAACTGGGAGCTTGTATTAGTTACCTTTCTAGACTCAATGGTTTGCAAGATTTAATACAGGACATTTAAACATTACAACATTCACACACACACAAGTCAAATGCAAGAAGAGTGTAGAACACCTACTATACACTGGAGACCTGAAAGATCCAATCAGAGACAGCCCACAGCACTGTGTCTTGTAAGTCTATGTCTGCACTAAAAGGCTGAAGAAATCTACCCTGGAGCCAGGGTATGACACTCACAGCAGAGATGAAGACCACAGCTTACCCGAAGCAAAGAGCAGACATCCCCGACAACAGCAAGAACTCCTTCTGTGATGAGAACAGCCAAGTTTCCTTCAGTAGAACTGGCCACAACAGAGCTTCTCCTGGGAAACAGTCGGCCCCTATCTTCTGCTCCTGTTCTCCTTTATGTTGTGTTGGCAACAATCATCAGGTGGATCCTCTACGCCCAGAACTACACCAACTCAGTCCAGCTGGGCGTTCCTCAAATTGACCACAGTGAGTCCACCACAGAGTTCCAAGGATGAGTTGAGGACAGGGAGGAGTGAAATGAAAATTCCTGGCTAGCAGAGAACCCTGGGCTGAAACTCACTGAAGGGAGCAGAATAAATGCCCCACTGAAGATGCTGAAGAAAATATACTCTCCAGAATTCAATAGAAGGCTGAAGACTGGAATTGGGGGAGGGTTAGTCCTCCCTCCAAATCTCCCTGCAGCCAGCACGTGAAAATGCAGACTCTCCCCCACATCATATGAGTGTGGGTTAATATTTTAATTTTTGTAATGATTTACACAGGCCTGTCTGGTTTATCAATAGGTGACAGGTGGAGATGCGTGATTAATTGAGGCCTCTCATGCTTTCCACTTGTATTTCCTTCTCCCTTCTCTCTCTGCTCCTTCACATAACCTACTTTTCAAACCTCCTCTCCCTTCTGTCTAGGCATAAAAATTACCATCAAAATATATTTTCTCTTTTTTTGTTTTTATTTTATGTTATTCTGTTTCATTTTATATACCCCCCTTTCCTTTTTCTCTTAGTTCTTAACCTATACTTTATCACTATTACTCTTTCACCTTGATGGGTTATTGAAAAGTTTGAAAACTTTTAAAGCAAATTTTAAATTAAGTGTTGATACATGAGTATGAATGTGGTTTTTTGAAAGTGGTTATTTCAGTAATTCTTCTCTCCTCACAAGATAGTGATACTGACTGAACCCAGCTGTCTGGAGAGGCCTGCACACTGACTCATACCAAAGCTAAGGGCACGTCACGGGGGTAAACCCACATGCTACAGAGATTTCTACTATAGCAGCAGCGCATTCTCTCCCCAAGAGCCACAACGGTCAACACAAAAACACAAGAATTAAGAGAAAACAAAATGCCTCCAAAAACTCCAAACTCTCTAAAAGCTGAGCTCACAGGCATTGAGGTGGACAAATTTTCAAAGAATTAAAAAAAAAAATAAATAGCCACAGTAATTGAAGAGAGTGAAGCTGAAACCAACGAACAGTCCAATGAAGCAAGTACTATGATGTTCAATGAGCTCCAAGAAGATACAAATAACCAATTAAATGAATTTGTTAATAAGATGATCAATGAGTTTAAAGACACAAATAAGCAGCTGAATGATTTAAGGAAGACGATATTGGAAATGAATGGCTATTTAGGTAAAGAATTAGAAGTTATTAAAAGGAATCAAGGGAAAATCCTGGAAATGAAAAACTACAGTGAAAATTTTGGCAGACAAAAGAACTTAAATAAATTCATGACCGTTAAACCAGTCATTGCAGAAAATTCTCAAGAAAATCCTAAAGCAGAGACAGGAAGGCTGCTATCGCCAAAAAATCCAAAGGAAAGAATACATCTAACTGGGAAAGTAGTCAAGCAAAAGAAAAGAATAAAGAATTAGCACTGGAAAAATACAATGACAGACATCAGTAAATATTTTTTAATTAAAAAACTCAATGTAAAATGGTCTTAACACCTCAATCAAGACACAGACTAGATCAAAAAACTGAACTCACAAGAGACACACCTGATCCATAAAAAATAACACATAAACTGAAAGTGAAAGAATGGAAAAATAAAACTCCATGCAGGTGGACCCTGAAAGCAAACAGAAGTAGCTATTCTCATTTCTGACAAAGTAAACCTCACAACAAAACTGACTTGAAGAGACAAAGAAGGTCACTACATATTGATAAATGGAACAATTCACCGGAAAGACAGATATAGATTACATACACACACACACACACACATACACACACACACACAGAGTTAGCACACCCAGTTTCATAAAATAAAAACTATGTGACTGTGACACAAAGGTACAGAGAGGTACCAGAACAAACATGGTGGGAGAATGCATCTCACTCTCCCAAACAGGTCAACCAAACAAAAGATCAGTGAAAAAATGTCATAGTTCAGCCACACTACTGAACAAATAGATTTAACAGATACCTACAGAGTGTTTCATCCAAAAATAGCAGAATATACACTTTTATTAGCAGTCTATGGAACTTTCATCAAATAGACCGTATTTTAGGCCATAAAGCAGAAAGCATGTTTAAATAAATACAAAAGAACTGAAATAATCTCTTGCACTGTAGCAGGTCGTAACAGAGTAAGACTAGAAATCAGGAGTGACAAAAGCTACACAAACATACTGAGATCAAATAATAAATTGTTGAATAATCAGTGGGTCACAGAAGAAATCAGAGAAGACATTTTAAAACTCCTAGAATGAAATGACAAAGGCGATGCAACGTGTCAGGACCTGTGGGACATGAGGGAAGCGGTTCTAGGAGGGAAGTTTCTAGCTGTGACTGCCTACATTAGATACAGAGCAATCTCATATAATCTAAGGATGTGTCTCAAGAAAAACAAAAGCAATCTAATCCCAAAACTTGTAAAAGGCAATGAATTATAAAAATCAGAGTGTCTGATACTAAAGACAATATACAGCATCAATGAATCAAGGTTGGTTCTTTAAAAAGATAAATAATGATAAACCCTTACCCAAATATTCCAGAAGAAAGAAAGAAAAACCCACATTAATGCAATTAGAAATAAAAAAGGGAAAATTACAACAAACTCTACTGAAATTTAAAGGATTACAAGAAATTATTTAAAAAATATATTTCAATAAACTAGAGAATATGAAAGAAATGGATAAATTTCTTAGACACAAATGACTTACCAAAGTTGGATCAAGAAGATATAAAAACCCCAAACAGACCAATAACAGGCAATGAAATTGATGTAGTAAAAACTCTACAAAATAAGAAAAGCCTAAGACCCAATAAATTCACCACTGAATTTCACCAGAACTTCAGAGAACTAAAACACATACTCCTCAAACTTTTCCATGAAATTGAAAGGGAGGGAATACTGCCAATTCATTCCATGAAGCCAGCATTAACCTGATACCAAAACTGGACAAGAACTCAACAAAAAAAGAAAACTAGAAGCCAATATCTTTGATGAACATAGATGCAAAAAGCCTCAATAAGATACTTGCAAACAGAATGCAAGAAATCACTGGAAAGATCATACACCAAAACTAAGTTGGTGTCATTCTAGGGTGGTACAATATATATAAGTGAATACATGTAATATACCAATAAATAGAATTAAGGATAAAAAAAAATCACATGATCATCTGAAGAGATACAGAAAAATTCTGTGCGAAGTCCAACATCCATTCCTGATTAAAAAAAAACCCTGACAAAAACAAGTATAGATGGGCCATACCTCAAAACTAATAAAAGTTAGTTTATGAGAACCCACAGTCAACATCATATTAAATGGGGGAAAATCTTCCCTCTAAAATCAGAAGTGGGCTAGCATGTCCACTGTCATCACTCCTCTTCAACACAGTACTTGAAATTTTAGCTAGGGCAATGAGGCAAGAAAAAGAAATAAAAGGGATACAAATAGGAAAGTAAGAAGTAAAACTGTATTTGCAGATGATATGAGTTCTTAAAAAGAAGACCCTGAAACTCTACCAGAAGACTCTTAGAGCTAATAAACAAATTGAAATAAAGTGGCAGGATATAAAATCAATACACACAATTTGATAGTGTTCCTGTTCACAAATAATGAACCTATAAAAAAGAAATCAGGAAAACAATTCCATTCATGGTAGCTTCAAATAAATAAATAAATATCTAGGAATCAACCTAATGAAGGAGGTAAAAGATCTCTCTAACAAAAACTATATTACTCCAAAGAAAGAGACTGAAGAAACACTAGAGAATGGAAAGATATCCCCAGGGGCTGGATAGGCGGAATCAGTATTGTCAAAATAGCCATAGGTTCAAGGCAATTCCTGTCAAAATACCAACAATATTCTTCACAAAACTAGAAAAAAAATCCTCTAATTTATAATAAAACTAGAAGAGACCCAGAATATCCAAAGCAATCCTGAGCAAAAAAGAACAAAGTAGGAGGCATTAAAATCCTGGATTTCAAGTTATACTATGGAGCTGTAATAAGAAAAACAGCATGGTACTGGCACAAAAAACAGACATGCAGACAAATGGAATGAAATACAAGACATGGAAACAACCATATGCATCTTTAGCCATCCGATCTTGGACAAAGGGCCTAAAAGTGTACACTGGAGAAATATTAGTTTCTTTAATGGTGCTGGGAATACTGGTTATCCACATGCAGAAGAATGAAACTAAATCCAAATCTCTCACCCTATGATAAAATCAAATCAAAATGGGTCAAAGATCTAGATGTTAAAACAAAAACAATCTTTTGGAAGACAAAATAAGTAAAATTCTTGGGCAAAGGCAAAGACGTTCTGAACAGAAAGTCAACTGCATGCGAACGATACGGAGAATCAACAAGGAGATTTTATCAAATTAAAAAGCCTCTGCACAACAAAGGAAACAACAGGGTAAAGAGACAACCTACAGAATGGGGACAAATTTTTTGCCAGCTACTCTTCTCATAGAGGACTAATATCTAGAATATATTAAAAACTAAAAAGAACTACACCCCAAAAAGCAAATGGCCCAATCAAAAATAGGCAAAGGAAATGAACAGACACCTCTCAAAAGCAGCAATACAAATGGCCAAGAAGTACATGAAAAATGTTTAGTATCTTTAGCTTTCATGGAAATGAAAATGAAAACAACTCTGAGATTCCATCTTACTCTGGTCAGAATGGCTATCATGAAGAACACAGAAACAAGAAATGCTGGCAAGGATGTGGGGAAAATGATGCCCTTCTAGCATCTACACAGGAATGTAAACTAGTAAAAGCACTACGGAAATCAGTATGGAGATATCTCAAAAACTAAAAATAGAAATTCCATTTGACCCAGCTATACCTCTCTTGGGTTTTTTCCTCCAGAGAGTTAAATCATAATATAGTGATACATGCATATCTATGTTTAGAGCAGCAAAATTCACGGTACCTAAACTAGGGAAACAGTTTAGATGCCCATCAAGAGATGAATGGAGAGAGGAAATGTGCCATACATATATGATGAAGTATTATTCAGTTACAAAGAAGGATGAATTTGAGTCATTAGTAGGCAAATGGATGGATCCTGAGACCATAAGGTCAAGTGAAATAAGTCAAACACAGAAGGTTAAATATTACATTGTTTCTCTTACATAAATCCTCTGTGATATCTATCTATCTATCTATCTATTCATCTTTCTGAGAGATGATAGAAAACAGACTTTTCGGACACAGAGAAGGGGATCGGGAGAAGGAAGTAAAAAAGGGAGACTGGGAGAAGTGGATTGAAAATGATCAAGATCCAAGACTATATACATGTTTTTTCCTCCAAAACTAATGTAATTATCATGCATTACAAACATATACCAAAAAAAGAAATTAAGCCTTCCATAGTAAAAAATTTAACTGCATCTTTTCAATTTTTGCTTTTATATATGTATGATAATGTTCAAGATTAGTACATTCCTACATGGACATAATTAAAAATTTAACCAATACACATATTTTGGGGTTGTGGTTTTAAAAAACTTCTGTTGGATATAATAAAAAAATTTAGAGACCACTACTAGAAGAAAGGTAATGAATTTAGAATTTTTGGACTTTTCTGGCTGATTATTACCACTCACCAGTCATGTATCCTCAGGGAGATTACAAAATCTCAATGAGCCTAAAAAGAAGCTAAAGTTAATCTATAAGGTAATTTTCTGAAATTTGTTTTGGAATACAGTTCATCTTTCTCAAAAGCAGGCATAACATTTTCAGGTCCTTGACAATCAGACTGAATTATTTCACAGTGGTACACTGTAAGACTTCAATAAATATCTTCTGAATAGATGAATACACATATTCAAGGGTTTATTTTATGAATTACTATTCCATCACTATCTCAGATAATTTCTTCACCTTATTATTACTGTTGCCTTTTTTCTGAAATAAATCCTGTCTTTGAAAACTTACTTCACAGTTTATTTCTTCTAAATCACTCCAATTAAACTGAGGATCTGGTGATAATTCTTTATATAAAAACCCCTGCAAAGTTGCAAAAGCTATCTAACTGTACACAAAAATTAATCAACGTATAATTTCTTGGTAGTTGTCATTGCCTTTATCAATTTTTTCTTGTCTTGGCAGTTGTTATTTACCTTTGTAAGTATCAAATCAAATATTTGTTGAACATACAGTACAAGAAAGGATTACGGGAAAGCGAAGAAACTGAAGCCCTAAGAACATTACATATAACATTTCAGTGAATCCTTATAAAATCTTTGTGAAGTATTAACCATCCAATTTCATGAAAAAAGAAAAAAAACCAAGATAAAAATGTATGAGAACCCAGACCACTGTTAAACAGCTAGTCAGATGCTGAGATCTTAATCCAGGCCTGTTTCAAAACTAGTGCTTTTTACAGTATATCATGATTAAAAAGCAGCAATATTATATTAGTGCAGAATGTAATTGGAACAAGATGATTTCTGTTAGTAACATTTTAAAGTGGTTCTGAATACAAGGTGAGATGTTACAAAATCATACAGTGTCACAGTGGAATCAAGGGGTTATCAAATAGAATTTACTAAGCTTAGTTGGTTAATTGCATGTCCAAGAATTTAATCTCATGGGCTAAGAAGATAGCATTCTCAGAATGGTGTGGCAGAAAATAGGCTTTAACTCAAGGTTGAAATTAAAGGAGAAAGAAATGAAATAGACAAAACTGTATCAAGGCAAAAAGGAAGAGATGCAGGAAAAGATAAGTAATTGCTATATCTTCAACAGTGCATATGTAATTGATTACGAAAGCAGAAGATTAAACTCCAGAGAAAAACACACAACTTTAAAACTGAACAAAAATTAATTCTAGGAAAAGATAAAATTACTAAGTGATTATTATATTAACTACAGATAAAGCATATTCCTTATAAAATTAAGTAAAGATAAACCATACGTACATATGTACAAATACACACATCAAGTGAAAAGGACAAGGACATACTTCTGTAGTCAGTACTAGTCAGTGTAAAGCAATCTTTTAAAAAAAAAAGCCTCACAAACTAGGCACAGTGGTGCCTCCTGTTAATTTAAGCTACTTGGGAGGCTGAGGCATAGGAATTGCAAGTTCGAAGCTGGCTGGGAAATTTAACAAGATCCTGTCTCAAATTTTTAAAAAAATCAAAAAGGCTAGGAGGTGTGGTTTAATGATAGAGCCCTTGCTTTGCAGGTGCAAGACCCTGGATTCAATCCTAAGCCCCTTTAAAAAAAAAAAATCCTCACAAAACAGTTGCTGAGGAAAAGAAAGAAGGGTGTCTCAAAATGGGTAAGTCATATTCAGAAGAAGATAATGATTAAATCACAGTCATTAACTATGACAAGAATAAAGGCATCCAGGACCTTTCACTTGGTCGTGTTCACAGAGAAGTGACTAGAAATGTGCCGGAAGTCATTAAGAATTCATTTCCCTCAACACTACGGAAATTAAGGTTGTCATATATAAATAGTTTACACAGATTACTGGTTAGTTATCCAGACCAAACAGTATCATAATATATATTACTGAAATTATGCTTTCAAAAATAATTTAAAATGTATAGTAAATGACTAATGCATATTTTTTCATGTCCTAACTGCTATTAAAAAGAAACCAGTTCACTGAAAATAAACAAAATAATACTCCACTGTATTGTATAGTACCTTCAGTAAGGCACGATATACACCTATGGCTTTCAGTACCTTGAATAAATCTGGTGTCTACCTTCTGACTGATGTGGAGACAATGCATCTATTGAGACTTACTGATTCACTCCAAACATTTACTATTTTAGTTAATTAAATGTCTCTACTATATGAATAGTTGTCTTTCATTATTATTTGAAGATTTTTTTTCTTCTCAAGAACAAAATTAACAGACTTGAGGTTCCCATCTACAAAACTTTACCTAATTCCTGTTGAGTGACAAAAAGAGTTGAGAAAATGAGGTAAAATTAATCACAGTTTAATTTTATGCTTGTCCTAATATGTAAAGAACAGTTACACCTAAATATCCCAGTTAAGTACTTTTCTTATCATTTGGAAAGAAGAGCACTACTTTGGGATAAATACTATCTTTTCAACTGTTAACCAATTAGGTGCCCTTATCCTATACAATTTTTTTTTCTTTTATAAGATTATAGGCAATTTCTTTTCCTATGTAATTTTTTCACTGTTTCTTTAAAAAAATTATCAGTAAATGTTTGCAGTATGTAATATTTATATTACTTGTGTGGAGTTGGTAGATGTATGTATAACACATCTTAATTTCTTTTTTCATTCCCCTACCACTCTCCACCCTCCATCTCTTTCTCCCCTTCCCATTTCAGAAAGATCTCACATTTAAAAATCATGTTTTGCTTTACCTTATTTTAGTCACTATCTTTGAATCTTTTTGTTTCCAAATTTTCTTAGAAGGTTGCCTTCACTTCAGCGTAAAAGAACAACTTGGTAACTCCTAATTATAATGCAACTGGAGACACATGGGTGTTTATTCTTTAAATAGACTTGAAAGCCAATTTTGTTTTTATTTTACATTTTTATGATCACAGAGTTACCTTGAAATCTAATTAAACAAATAAATTTGAACTTGCTGAATAAGATTTCACTGGTATACCGTCTTCAGTAAATGTTCCCCTTTTCTTGATGACTGTGAGAAGAAAGTACAGACAAATATTTTACATATTATTTAGGAACTACATGTTCTGGAGGCCAAAAAAACCTTACTCTGTGAAAATGTCAACAAATGTTCAATACTTGGTACAAGATGGCAACAAAAACTGGGAAAGTTCAAATCCAAAGTCAACCTGTATTCAAGCAAAGGTTGCCTCTCCCATTTATCTCTTATTCCTATTTACCTCATGTACAAGACAGTATGGGCTTAAAATAAACTTTATTCTTGGAAGCAGAGCTTTGAATGTTAACAGGATGCCCCTCTTTTTCCTGGAAATAATCAGGTTAAACTGTAGAAGTATCCTGGTTGGGATGGTGAAGTACATGGTCACTACAAAGCTTATGCACTAAATGAGGCCTGCAATAGCTTCTTGAATTACCATCCTCTCACAGTATGGTTTGTAAGTAACACCTAGAAATATGCCTGAAATATAAACACCACGTAGGAAAATTTGGGTTCAGTGTATTTCTTTCTTCTTTCTTCCTATTATTCTTACAAATGTACACATATCCTTTGCAGGCCTTCTAAGGAACTGCACTCTGGGAGGCTGAGGTAGGAAGACTGTAAGTTCAAACCCAGCCTGGGCAACTTAGCAAGACCCTATCTCAAAATAAAAAGATAAAAAGGTGCTGAGGATGTAGTTCAGTGCGAAGCCTTGTGTTCAATCCCCAATACCACAAAAACAAGAACAAAAAACACCTAATTTCTTAAAGATGCCACACTTTAAGATCCAGAGTCCAACTGCTTTATTTTTTTACTTTATAATTTTAGATGAGTTTACTTTTTTTAATAGTGATTTTTTTTTTTTTGGCTGTACTAGAATTGAACCCAGGGCCTTCACACTCAGCTACATCTCCAGCCTTTTTATTTTTTGAGACAGGATCTTGCTACGTGTTCAGTTGCCCAGGGTAGGCTTGAACTTGGAATCCTCCTGTCTCAGCCTCCCACAGTGCTACCAGAGTTACGAGCCTGTACTACCATGCCTAGCTTAAAAAAAAAAAAAAAAAGTGAAACTCTTAGCCTAGGCCCAGGTCCAGTATTGAAATTTTTAGTATTCAGTAATCTTAGCTTCTTCATTTTTGCATCTATATTCTCTTTCCTTACAAGCTACCCCTGCTTATCCACAAGCTATATTTAAGAAAAAAGGATATGGAATCAGTCAGTCAATTTGTCAATGGGTATTTTCCCAAGCATATTTTACTTGAAACTGTTTCTTTTTCTTTTTCCCTCCCTTTCCCTCCCTTCCCTTTTCCTGTACTAAGGATTGAACCCAGGGATGTTCTGCCATTGACTGACACTCCCAGGCTATTTATTTTTTTCCTTTTCAGACAAAGTCTCATTAACTTGTCCACCCTGGCCTTGAACTTGCCACCCTGCTGCCTTGAACTCCTGAGCAGCTGGAATTATAGGCATGTGCCACCACACCAGTTGAAGCTATATCTTTAATTATGGCAGATCTTACTACTTATTACCTCACTATTGGTAGTTTATCAGTAAGGAGGTGGAGGTACAGCTTTTCAACTGAAAAAATTTTCCCCTGGGGCCAGAAGGCCACAGCCTGTAGGATGTTGCCCACACTTTTTATAGGCAAGGCTGACTTCACCCTGGTAACTGCGTGATTGTTTAGCCTCCCCGCAGAACCACTTTAAAGTGAAGATAAAAGAGTAAAGGATAATATCGTAGTAAATAGGCTTCTGTTTACGTAATTCTTTTTTTTTTTTAAAAAGATGGAGCAATTGATCTCACATTAAAGCAGCCCAGGATATCTATCTTGAAATTAAAAATGCACTAATAAAGTGGTAATTTAATATGCAATTTCATACATTAATAATTAGCAAAGCATTACTGAACTGCAAGGTAAAAAGCTATGGGAACATAACTAATGAACTATAAATGCCAAAGTAGACTTCATAATAAACAAGACTTTAATAAATCTTTTATTAAATGGCTACAAACGAGCCATTTTGTTAACATCTAATAAGTAACTACTAAGCTCTTTAATTCATATATAAATGAGGAATGTGAAGGCAATTAATTTTACAACTGCTGAAGGTCAAGGCTTCACAGTGAGAGTTATTGTGCTGTACTTTTAAATGCTGGTGCTATACTGAGTCAATTCTAAGCTTTTCCTCCACTGCTCTGTGTTCTTATAGCAGCTATTACACACCAAAGCAGCTAAAGTGTAAAATAAAGGACAGGCTATAGGCTACCGAATAGCTTAAAAGTGAATTATGAGGTTGGGGTTGGGCAAGCTCAGTGGTAGAGTGCTTGCCTAGCAAGTGGAAGACCCCAAGTTTGATCCCCAACACCAAAAAAAAAAAAAAAGTGAATTATCCAAAGTGTAAGAAATCGTGACCTCAAGGAAAAGGAATTATAAGAACTGTATGCAAATACTTGTTATTATATATAGGCATTGATTATAGAAAATTAAAATAAGGACTTGCTTATCAACTACAAATGTTTATTTGGATCTTTATCTGACTCTAGGAGATCTGAAACTCACTGGAGATTATAGACCGAACTTCATTTACAGAGTATAAATGCACAGTATACAATAATATGGATTTTCTTCAGGATTAGCAAGTGTTAAATTCATTAGACAAAGGAAATACATATTTTTATGGAGGCAAATAACTGTTTGGTAAGGAAAAAATAGTTCTTTCTAATAAATCAAAATAATAGCTACATTGAAGCCTCTGAAACATACAGGACACGGTAGACAATTTTTTATGCCTTATCTACCAATTCACATGAACTGTGAATCTACTGAGATTTTCATGGATTACTGCAGGACTTTTTTTTGAGGGGGTGCTGGGGATCAAACTCAGGGTCCGGTGCTTGCTAGGCAAGCGGTCCTCCATTTACGTTAATCCCCAACCCCTGAAGAACATTTTTGTAACCAACTATTATCAATATGTGCTCAAAAAAGAAAAGCGGAGGAGCGAAGAGAAAGAAAATCTAAACATACACACGTAATTGAATTTTGCACTTTATAACTCTTAACCTTTAAATGACAGTTTCAATAAAGAGATAATCAGGTAATACATGCATAAATTTAAATAATTCTCAAAGATAAAACTATACACTAGATTTAAAAATGGTTAAAGAAAGATATAAGTCTGGATAAAGTTGTTAATATAGCTGAAACTGAGCCTGAGAATCATACTCAATAGGGAACCTTAACTAAAAGAGGAAAAATCAATGATAAATAAGACTAGCTCTTCACCTCAAGAGTTCCAACCAAGTGAGACTATTAAAGAAAACACAGTAGTACTGTGTCAGTACGGTGTGAGATTTTCACTTCACTGCTTAGGTTGATTCACTGTGTACCTGCAAGCTGAAATATCATTTCTTTTGATTTATCAAGTAAGATGTGAATGTTGGATAACAAGTAACAAAACCATACTACAGATTAAAATTTGTTAACATGATACACATTTTTAGATTCACTATTCATTCTATTCATCGATGAGATTATATCAATTGGTTAATTTCTGCTTATGTCAACCTATAAATTATAACTGATGATTCATTAATGGTAATGCTTTAAAATGGAATAAAATTTCAGTAACTACTTATTTGAGGAATTACTTCTTACAGGGTCTGACTATGGACAAACCAGCCATAATTTTACATATGACTACAATGGATTGTTTTCTATCCAGCTACTTTCTTTCCTGAACCTCCTCTAGCCAAAATCTGGTAGTACGATATGAGGAATGACAAGAGCAATTCTTATCTTTCTTAAAATTATTCCAAATCTCTTCATTATAACACATGGCTTCAAGGAATACTAGTTGTCTTATTGACAGCTTTTTTGCATACAACATCACTAAAATTGAACATGCTTCTGATGATTTAACTTGACATATTTCATAAATATTTGTCAAAACAATCATTGTCAACTACAATACAATTATCCATATTCAATTTGATGACTCAACTGGAAAATTACTTTTTTCCTAATAAAATTTTTCCAAGTGACAATAGTGAATCAGTGTTGATTAGTTGTTCAATGTGTGCTAATTAATTACACTGGGTAAATTTAGCTCTGTTCTAATAACCTCAGGGTGGGGGGAATCTCTATATACGATTCTTTGTTTTATATGAAGAGAACTCTGGTGTTTGCCTACTTTTCTTTTTTTTTTTCTCCCAAAACAGGGCTCAATATTACAAAATAAACAATAAAACTCAACTATTCTTGGCTGACACTATAGAAAAAAGGTAAGTATTCTTTGGAACCTTGTTCTTAGGCTTAGTAAAAGAAAAGACAGAAAGACTTTTATTGTTGACAATTATGAGGACCTCCTGCTAGCTCATCATCAGGGCAGAACTGGTGTAGGTAACACAGCTCATGGTAAGAAATAGCAATTTATTCATTGTGAGATAGTTTCTTCATCCAAAAACTAATTTAAATGCAGTCAGCTAGAGGCTCTTCAATGCAGGACATTTTGAGGGACATTCTCTCAGGAAGTCGAGTCCTCTATTTTTGGGCTCTTAGATGATGATAATTCTTTTTCTCTGAGCCTAATGGAAACTCAAGGATGTGATGAAATAAATAGTAACAGGAATGTTAGGGAAACCCTGATGTAAAGCTTCTAGAAGAGTAAGATCAGACACCACTCTTTGCTGCATACTAGATAATAAAAAGGAAATGACAGCTGAAGTTCTGTCCGAAGAAAAGTGAAATTTTATGTACCTGGAGATATTTAATAATGAAACAGATTAGCTCAAAACAGTTTTTTACGGATATGTACTTTTGTATGAGAAGCTAACCACTGGTGAGCCATCCTGTGCTAGAAGTCCTAACTTCAGAATCTCCCTGAAATACCAGAATGTGTACAGAAGACGGCCATCATGCTGGTGAAGCCTTCAGAAGAATGAGAAAAGCCCATAGCCATCATACAGAAATGGGGCAAAATTATCTGTAGAGTTCCACATTACTAGTTTTGTGAGTACAACCAGAGGGTGTAATTTTCAATGACAGAGGTGTCAGTTCACTTTAAGGAAGAATTTTCTAACAGAACTATTTAAGATAGAATATCTTAGGAAACAATAATAAAAAACTTTAGGGAGTAAGTACAATCTCCCTCATATTACAAGAAACTAAAAATATCCTTAACCAACAGTCATCAGACTTATGGTGAAGTATTGTGCTTGGGAGTCCACTATGATTTTATGATGTAATGAACAAAATACAGTCTGAGAAAGTATGGGAGTCAAGAGCCAAGTACTGCTAAACATGTTCACTGAATCAACCTGTGCAGGATTGAGAATCACATTTTGTATCTCCTTCATTTTCTCCATCTGCCTAACAACTTCTAGATAACAAAAAATAATAGTAAGGAAAAGTCTCACTTAGGTCATTTATTCTTATTTCTTGTACGGAATAAAATGTATGCAAAGAATGGGAAAGTTCACTGACTCAGCAACTAAACAATTACCAATGATCTCGAGTTGACCTTAAAAAAGGATGTAAGGAAGGTAAATTTCTCTTAGCGAGAAAAGGATTGGACTAGTTTATTTTTAAATTTTGGATGCTAAAAATATGGCTTGTGGACTACTACAGAACATGCAATTGTGTGGTTCTAATGTTCAGATAACACGAAAGCTTCACACACAGGAGTTACCTGCTTTCCAGTGGTACATTACTGCCAAGGACCCAGCTGTCCTGCAGCTGGACGGACTCGGGTGTGGTTTGCAGCTCGGCGGGCAAAGCAGCCGGCGGGGCCGGACTCTGGTTCCTTCTATTGGTCAGGGAGTTTCTATTGAGAGAAGTGATGGATGGGTGATGCTGTGCAGAGTGCTGTTTATGCGAAGGTGGCAAAGGCTGCAGGGTAGATTGGCCTTGATTATTTGCAGGTTGCTCTGGAAAAAAAAAAAAGAAAGCTCATTATACATGTGTACATATCTATATACACTACCAATTTCTTGGGGATCCACTGTAAATGAATTAGAAGTAAAAACTGCATATAAATCCGTAAGTTAATAAATTTGCATATTATTCTATTAAGCGGGTGTTCAGTGACATTCTCTAAGAGCAAGTTTACCCTTGATACACAAAGTTCTAATTAATATACAACAGATGGCAAAATTGCTTTTGGTTTTAATTTGTTTCAGATTTTTTTAAAATCTGGTATTATTAACACCTACAGAAAACAGCATCTGACAGCTCCCTTAATGTGCCTTTACATTTCAGCTTTTTTTAACAAACCAACCCTGAAATTAAATGGGTAATTTCAGTAGAACACAAAGGTTTTCAAAATGCATATAATCCCTATAATTATTTAATGGAGTTTTTTTAAGCTTTATTTAACTGCAATAAATTATTACAAGCTAGTTGCTAAATAGCAGTAGACTACTCTAGTTTAGTGCATTTCAAATAAGGCAGATCTGCACTATGATCTACTAATAGACGCTAAGTATTCTTTAGCAGAAGGTCACTCTGTGAAGCAGATGTTGTTTCATGGATACTTAACAGACTGAATCACATCTGATTACAACGTCAGAAGACTCATATACTTAATGACCGTTACATCCATTAGAACACACACAGAACAGATTTTCCAATTTCACAGTATGCAGTATAACTACATTTTGGAGTAAGTCACAGGTGACCAGAGAGACTCATGCCACTATGCCAGTGGTACAAATATTTTGTTCTAAATCAGAGTCATAAAGGATATAGCAACTTCAAAATATAAATACACTGTTGTGTTGTAACTGTGGAAAAAAGTCCCTAAAGCTAATGAATCATAAGTTAAAAATCAGAAATTAATGTAACATCTGAGACCTACTTTTCAATCTCATTACCTAGCTTTGGACGTGCTAAAATTGACAAATACTACATTTTACCAAACAGGCAGATGACTGTTTAATGCTAAACTTATTATTGTTCCACACATATGTCAAGTTTTTAACTAAATGCAGTTCAAAATGCAATATAATTTTAAGGTGATGCATTAAATCACACTATTAATATAAATGCATGTATTAAAAGAGAATAGGAAACAGGACCTATCTTTCATCTACAATGTGAGCTCCAGCAGTGATTATTAAAGGAAATAACATAGTCTAACACTGTAATTCTGATTCCATGAAATGAATACATGATATGTAATACTTTGAATATATATTATCAATCCTCTTTATAGGGTACAATGATAAGAATAACTCCTCCCATAGCATGTAACATCAGTAATTACTGGATGATTCTAATGGTTTCTAATAATCCATATCATAATTTAATAACAGCATCCCTTGAAATGAAGGGCAGAGGTAGTACCTAAATATATGAAAATACAACTACTTCCTTGTATAGCCTCTATTCTTGAACTTCTCCATGACAGAAACTATAGAAATCCTCCTTGGTTTCCGATTTTGGTGTTTGTCATCAATAATGAATGCCTAATTTTCAGAAGTTGAAATAAGCCTTTGAGGGAATAGCAGGGTTAAAATAGCACACAGAGCAACTGTGTTACAAAAAAAGAAACAACTTAAAATTCATGAAAGATTTATTATTCAGGTATCATATAATTAATTAGCATTGTCTTTCCTAGCATCAGTGCATATGATTAGAGCCTCTATGGATTGCTTTAAGGTACATTTCAAGAAGCTGCTACTGTATGTATGACATAGCAACCTGTAGTTAGGAGGGTTTAGACTAGCTTGGAAAGGCAACAGAGAGAAAAGGGAGAATAATTTTAAAGGAGATATTAACAGGACTATGCCTAAAAAGAAGTGAAGGCCTGGATTCAACGACCACATTTTTAAGCATGGTGCTGTCAAAGAATGGTAATATACTTCGCATATGTTCAGAAGTTGTATATTAGATATTATACTGTGTACAGGAAAGAGCAATATATAAGAAGCCAGAATACCAAATTTAATCCTAACTCTGTCAGGCATCTTGAGAATGAGTCTCAGTTTTTTCACCTGTAATGTGGGAAATAATATAGTCTTATCTACATCTTAGTGCAATTCTAAGGATTCAAAGAAATCCACTCAGTCATTCACTTTTTTGTGTATGAGCCATTGATCCCAAACATTTACCTAGACTCTATATTCCAGGGATATGCTGAATCAGTAACATGTGAAGGCATGTATAAATAGAAAAGTAAAACATATGGACATTAAAATTGCTACTGAACATTAAGTGATTTTAGCATCCATTTCCATATGTTGAATTTAGGATTCTTATTCTTAAAACAAATCAAAACCTAACTAGTGAGAAAAACTTCCAGTCACAGTTTCAAAAATGTGCCGCTATAGCTGTCCCTAGGGTTACTGTTTTGTGAGCATGTATCCGTGCTCTTCCTGATGGTCTACTCCAGGTAATACAGCACAGTGTTCTGTCTCTTGGAACATCTTTTGATCTGACCACATAATTAAGAGGCCCACCAATGAAACACGTTCAGATGATGAATGCTAGGTTCACTCTAAAATTTGGGAGAACAGAGTAAGTACAGAATGTGAGGGTAGGAGGGCAACAGGCCATGAGGAAAAGTGAAATACAAGGATCCAGCTGAAGTCAATGTCAGTCCTCAAGATTTGGGCTATCTGGACAGAAAACAGAGAGTATGTATTTATCTGCACAAACGTATTAAAAATAGAATAAGTATGTACATCCTTAACAAGATAAGATAAAGCTAAACACAGTCAAAAAAGAAGATAGAATAAAAAAATAAAGTAGGAAAGATAAAGCCAGATTTACTGTTGGTGGACAAAGATGCCTGCTGCCTGGTTCTATACATTTTTAAAATGAGATGCAAAGCTGGCTCTAAATAATATTACTGCCAACACAAGGAGGAAAGCACAATCAATTACATGATTTGAAGTGGTTTTAAGATCAAAATTTTTTTTAAAACAAACGTAAATACTACTGGTACTGAGAATAGAGAGAAAATTATTTTTTTAAGTCCTTGCATGAAGAACAACTGCGTATTCTTGGACATTTTTATAACTAAGGTTTAAAGCAGACCTAAGGACACAGAAGACAAGGTCTAGACGTGGAGACTGTTAAAGCATTTAAGGATCTAATACAGGCTTGCAGATCTACACAAGAATACTCAGAACAGCAAAACACAGACTTTTAGCAAATATTTGCCAGGACTTTAGAAATAAGTTTCTGTTATAATGACTTTGGAACAATCAGACTTCACATAGTCACCAGATTTACTGTTCCTGCAACACAGCTCTGAACATATCACTTCACTCCTGAAAAACTCCAAATGTTTTTTAGTGCCTATCAAGCATAAAATGAATTCTAAAGGTGAATGTTACATTCACCTTTGGGTTGCACAGATAACCCAAAATACATTTTGCAAACTTCTCTCCACGCATCTGTCTTAGCTTTTCAGAGCCAATGCTTTGTAAGAGAGCAGATTTATAGAGAGGACATTTATAAGTTACAATATTCACCCACAAAGCCAAATACAGGAAGAGGGCCGGATGTCCATCTAGGCACTGGAGACCCAAAAGATCCAATCAAGAGCTGGGAGCCCACAGCACTGTCCCAGTATGTCCGTGTCTGCAAATGGTGGCTGAAGAAATCTTTACTGGAGCCAGGATATGATGCTCGCAGCAGAGATGACAACCAGAGCTCCCCTGAAGCAACAGCAGCCATCCTCGACGACAGCAAGGCCCTGAGCTCCTTCCTCGAGCAGAACAGCCAAGTTCCTTAATCAGCAGCAGCAGAGCTTTTCCTGGGAAACAGCCTGCCAACGATCTTCTGCTCCCACTCTGCTTATGTTGCATCAGCAACAATCCTCAGGTGGATCCTCTATGCCCAGAATCACACCAGCTCGGTCCAGCTGGGCATTCTGGCTCAAGTTGACCACAATAAGTCCACCACAGCATCCTTTTTATATATCGTTTGTTCTAGTCAAGTTCCTTGTACCCACAATATACCCTACACCTTTCTTAGGCATGCACAGTTGCTTTTATCTGGATAGACATGTTCCCCCATTTTTCTATATCTAAACCTCACTTATTTTTTTAGCTGTAAGAAAGATGACACTCCTTTTGTTTTCTGCAGGTTGAAGTCATTCATCTTTTCTCTTAACTCTTCTGAGAGAGTACTTTATCTGTTCTTTTTCACAGTTCTATTCGCTTTCCTATTTGTACCACAGGTAATTTTGTAGGTCTTACATCCCCTGTTAAATTTTCTAGGGGCAATACCCATGACTAATTCATCTTTGAGTTACCAAGGACAACACGAAGATAGATACTCATTAAATACCTGTTGAATGATTATTTATGAAGAATTCAATAAGACAGTATGAAAGTGATAAAAAGTAGAGCCTATCAGTATTGCTCTTAATTGAAAGGTAATTTGTAAATATATCTTACTTCTCAGCAAATTCTTATATCTTGAAAGGCAAGAATAATCTAAAATCAATTTCTTTGGATTTCTTAGTACCTTCATTAAGTGTTGTACTTCAAAGACACCTAAAAATGTGCTGATTGGTTGAGGACGTTTTGCAATAATAGCACCATGAAGGCCATCTCATTAAGGCAGACTACTATGTCATGCACATATTTGCTTTTAGGAATATTTCTCTGTGACTATAGCAACTGTTTTGATATTTAAAATTCTACTTTTTAAAGATGTACAAATGAAGGAAATATATAAAATACATAATATATAAAATGTAAACATAAGGTATGAAATAAAATGTTTATAATATGAAATAAGATGTACTTACTATATTTTACCAAAACGGTATGCTTTTCTTGTATTTTTAAATATTAAGATTAGAAAAAGCTTCTACTTATGTTTATATTTTAAATTTTAAATTAGTCTTATTTTAGAAAATAACATTTTTCCCCCAAATAGCCTTCTCTTTTTAAATAATAAAATTCTCGCCAGGTGTGGTGGTACATGCCTGTAGTTCTAGCACTTGGGAGGATGAGGCAGGAGGATTGCTAGGAGTTCCAGGCCAGCATGAACTACACAGTGAGTTTGAGGCCAGCCTGGACTACACAGTGAGACCCTGTCTCAAAAAATAATCTTGGCATTATAAATACCAGACAGTACATGTTGTATCCAACCAATAGCTTTCCTCAGTTCAGTCTTTCTTTTTGCCTTTCTTTTTTTACTATCCTACTGCTCATATAACTTTAATGAAAGTTACTTGTTTTTAAGGTGAATGAAATTTAAAGAACATACATTTAAAAACTCACATTACTCATAAAGATTAGACAGAAAAGACTTCAATCATTTTGCTCCACCTTCTGCCATCAAAAAACTCAGCTTGTTTTGTCACTTATGGCTGTTTCCATGTTAAATCTTTTAGCATGCATAACATGAATCATGGTTATGCTGAATAAGGTGTACTGACAATAAGATATGAAAGTGCTAAAACCACAGAAGCTACTGGGTAAGAGTAGACTCAGTCCAATGAGAATGAACAATTTGCAGATCTCCAATTCCCAGCAAAAGTAAGGCATAGAAGCATCTATGCATGGGGCAGAACATGGCACCTTCTGGCAACTTTTCCTGGATACTGACTCTTTTGTTACAAATCAGTGAGCGGAACTGTGCCAAAATGCAAAGCACAATAAATATGGGATATTTTCTTGAATAAGTTAATCTCTTGGAGACTTTCTTTTTCAGTGATACTTAAAGGATCTAAAACACAGCACCTGACATAATTCTAAGTGCTAAAAGGCAGCTATAACTAAGAATAGAGAAGTCCCTTCAGGGCAGGTCATCAGGAAAACAATATAATGGGAGAGCTTTGCCAACTAATACCATCATCGCCAGAAATACGACCACACAATCTAATATGCTTTCACAGGTTAGAACAATTAGAAATGCCACAGGAGTAAACACACTTATCTTTTGACAGGTCCCAGGAATTGGGTTTTATAGTCATGAAGTCTGACTGAGTGACTTTTTTCATTTAGTATGACCACAGAATTATATCAAGGAAAAAAGAGCGGGCATCTAATATCTGAACCTATCTGGCCTAACTTCCTTCATTTTTTATCCGTTTAAGACAAGTCTTGTTATATGGCCCAGACTAACCTCCAACTCCAGGGCTTAAGTGGTCCTCCTGCCTCAGCCTCCCGAGCAGCTGGGATGACAAGCTTGGCCATCATGCCTGCCTGATTTTTTTTTTTTTTTAATTAAAAGCTACTACTGGCAGATTCCAGATTGTTAAAGTACATTTCGGCTCCAGCTCCTGTAAAGGTACCCAGTTTTAGGCTGTGGTCCTTGGGGAGCAGAGTGGAAATGGACTTTCAAACAGGAAAGCCAGGAGAGAAAATGATACCTACTGCAAGATAAAGTTTTTTTGCATGTCTGCCTGCATCTGTACATGTGGGCTGCGCTTCTGTGGGAGGAAGTGAAAGGTGATGTGAGCTGAGAAAAGAGGAGAGCGAGGCTGGCACTTGCTTGGAGCAGGTGTGCACAGCCGGGAAGGTATCACCACCTGCTGCTCCAATCTCTGTGTCCCACCACTCCTTTCACTGCTATTCCTCTTTCTGCCCTAAATCTTTGTTGTGGCTGACTGCAGAGCCCACCAGGGAAGAAACAGCCTAATTCGGAAGGGAGATAGAACCTAAGGGCTGAAAGCTGTGCTAATTTAGAATAATTACAATTTTTTTTAATAATTACGATCTGAATTAAGTCTGCTAACAAAAGACAAAAGGAGGATGGAAGGATGGAAAAGGGATACAGATAGAGGGAAAAAACGAGGGAGAAAGTGGAAGAGAAAGGGAGACAAAACGGAGGACAGAAAGGCAGAGGGCGAGAGGGTGAGAGCGAGAGAAAGGGAGGAGAGGAAGAGAGAGATGGAGAAAGGGCGAAAGGCATAGAGGAGAAGAGTGAAAACGAAAGAACAGAAACTTTTTAATTTGACAAAACTGCTAGAGTACCCTGAGAAGCACTATTACACGCAACAATCTACTGGTCGTTTACCTGTGTCTCCAGCTGCTCACTCTCAAAACGCTAATGACAACAAGTGGAATAGATGATTAAGGCTGGTCTTGGCCCTCTGGGTGTTTATAATCTGACACAAAGAACATGTTAGACCAGACAAACACTGAAGAGGAAGGAGTTCGACCCATCTACGGGTAATTAGCAAGAGTAGTATTAAAGCCTTTATTTCTGTATACTACAATTTCTTCATTCTCATTATACTTCTGAACTATAGCTCTACTTTCTTATAACTGTTTCTAACAAAATATAACTTTCCTTCAAAATTGACCTCTTTCTTGAAATAGGCCACCAAACCAAAACATATGTCTTTTTTCCATGTTGTAGTACCATATTCATTTTAGCTATAGTGATCAGAGCTTGGGATGGATCGTTCCAGTATACAAGGAACACATTATAGTAAACTCTGCATTTTGAAAATTTCAAAGCAGTTCTTGGCTTAGCTTAATCTTCTTGCTCCATTATCCTCTCATTGTGGTCACTGAAATTTCCCTTGATTTTCTAGTGATAAACCAGGTAACACTTCCCTCATTAGCTACATTTCAGAAGCTATTAAAAAGTTGGTATTATAAAAAATTTTCATGACACCGAAAACAGTAAATTATAAATAAAATGTATCCTTAGCCCAGAAAGCCTCACGTATGCAGTAGACATTTAACAGTCATTACTACCTTATGAAGAAAAAATTGAGTAGAAAAAATTTTACTGGAGAAAATCTGCTTTAAGGAATACTACAGAGTTGCACCACACACTCAGTAGAGCTCACAGCAAAGCAAAAGTAGTCAAGGTATTGTCTTTTCCTTTTCACCATGAAGGCAACATCCTGTCAATAAGATGACCACCTAGAATGGAACAATGGACCTTTGTTAAAATACAACACTGTAAAACTTTTCACCACCACAAATGATCTGTCACACAGTTGTACACAAATCAAGTGAAAATTTAAAATGTTAAAAAAAATCCTGCTGGGTATGGTGGCATATGCCTGTCATCTCAGCACTTGGGAGGCTGAGGCAGGAGGATTGCAGTGAATTTGAGGCCAGCCTGGGCTACACAGTGAGTTCAGGGTCAACCTGAACTACATAGCTAGATCCAGTCTCAAAAAACCAAAAAAAGAAAAAAAAATCCTAAGTCGGGACCCTCAAAGTCCTAAACTCTAAAGGGTGAACTTTAAAAATCTTTTCATTGTGAAAGGAATAAAAAATTTTGCTGTGTTGTCCTGAACTCTGGATGGGGAAAAAAACAAATGAACTTTAAACCACTGGCCTGGGGGGTCTTTGGGGGTGGAGCCTGAAGATGAAACATATATCATCAACATGGTTCTAGAACCCTGATCCAAGATATTAGTATTAAACATAGTCCCAGGTCAGTAGTGTTCCTGCCTGGGTACACAGCAGAAGCTACCACAAGACTTTTCTAGAAGAATATGCTCTCAATCCAAGTCAGAGAGGATTTCCACAGCTAAGTTCCTGCTTAAAATTGTTTGCAGTCTAAAATTACAAAATTTGAGAAAAGAACTGCCTTGAGCAAAAATTTACAACACACACACACACACACACACAGAGAGAGAGAGAAAGAGAGAGAGACAGAGAGAGAGAGAGAGAGAGAGAGAGAGAGAAGACCCCAGCAGGAGTCTGTCTCCTCAAAATATTCAGAGTGTAACTTCAAATAAAACTAAGTATTTTTAAAATGTTTAAGAGTTTAAAAGAAAATTAAAATACCAGAATTAGATATTATGAAAATAAAAGACCTGACTCAGTTTTTTTTAAAAAGTAGAATGTTTATAAACCGGAGAAATGCAGCTGCTGAAATTAAAATCTGAATGTGTTATTTAAAAAGTAAATTGAAAACAACTATAGGGAGTACCAGTAAATAGGAAAACAGACTTTGGAAAATAACTCAGAAAGAAAGATGAAGAGTGCTTACATATGAATGAGTATTCCAATTTAAAAAGAAAGAAAGAAACAAAGAAAGAAAAGCCAGAACACATCAAGTAAGAGTTCCAGAAGGCAAGAACAGACCTTTCTTTAGAGCTAAAAAGCTTTCTCTAAAATTCTTAATACCATTCTTATGGTTGTCAAATTACACCAAATACATACTTATGAACACATACACCTCTTTTTCATTTTACATGTCTGTTTTTGATATTCCCTTTTGTTACTGGATAGTAACATTCTGGAGTGTGCCATTACTTAAAGCATAAGTAGCAATAACTTCTCATTGATATTATTCTGATTTCTACTGTTGCTGTTCAAAATTTGTAGTAATGTAATAGTCAAGCATCCTAAACTATTTCAAGGGGTGGAAACAAGTGTCTTTTGCTACTTATTTTATTTTGTCATGTAATTAACATTAGCAATACCACAGACGTACCCTTATAGAACTCGAAGTTTTGCAGCATCATTTCTAATAGAAACCTACCAAATAGGCACAGAAAACTAGATAAACCATTAAAACATCTCTGGGTAGGCTGTGGGTTATTCTTCTACCCATTTAAAAATATTTCACCTGAGACAGTAAGCAAAAGGAAGACGACGTCTCAATCTTTACAATAAATTGCTGACATATAATCAATGAACACTTTTCTCTCTCATTACCTAATGAACATTTGATTTTAGAGCAATTAAATTTTATTGACTTTAAGTGGAGTATATGGCATGATACAAATAAAACACTTGTGATACGGATAAGGACAGACTGAAAGGCAACTAAAAGCTGTATCACTATGTGACAAGTAGCTTATAAAGAAGAAAAGCAAATCAAATATTCTGAACAATGCAGAATTTGTTATGCTGTTCAGATAATATATTCTTTACCACAACCACAAAGAAAATATCTAATACAGAAGAAAGAAGACTAGAAAAGGAAACAGAAGACATAGAAATGGGTCCTTGTTCTAGCTAACTAAAAGTAACTACATATAAATTGATTAACTTCTGGGCCTTGGCTTCTCCTCTCTATTACATTTAAGAGTTGGGGGTGGGGCGTGGTGAAGGAGGAGGAGGAGGAAAAGGAGAAAGAAAAAAATGAGAGAAGACTAAGATGAGGGTCATGCACCAAATTTTGAAGTTCTTCAGTTTTGAAATTCTCTATTTTAGATACTACACAATAGAATCTTGAAGCATTGGCTTATATTAAAAGTTTAAGATAATCAAAAACCTCATATTATCTTATAATTTAACATTTTAAGTTATATATACTGAAAATCACTTTATATCAAATTTAAATTGACTTTCAGTTTCAATATTAAACTCACTGGTGAAAACTTCTATGTAGGAAGCCAGGATGCTTTCAAGCTTAAAAATACAGAACTGTTTTGTAAGCATTGTGATGCGAGTTATAATACATTTTTTAATTAGTTAATTTTAGGAAAAAGAGACTCAATCTACTTTATCTGAGCCTTTTACTGGTTTTTATTCCTTAAATATTTCAAGCAACTAGAGGAAAAATAAATGCTCAAAGAACACACAGAAGTTTCTAACAATCCTACTGATCTTGCTTTTCCAAATGTATTAACTTTGACATTGCTGTATTTTTCCTAGCATATTATTTGATCTCATACAGTATTTGTTATCTGCGGTTTAGTGAGTATATGCTATTAATGTTTTACATTTAAACTGAATCAAGTCTTTTTTTAAAAGCTTCTTTCCAATCACATGATGGCCTTTATGCAGACTTGTAGGTAGACACACTAGACTTCAACAGAACCCTACATCCTCTGCATTCCTGGTACGGCAACGAAGGTGATCTATTAAATGGAAGCTGTGCAGTGACGTTCTTTATTTTAAAGAAAAAGAGAGTCATGGTTAAGCTGACAACATACACACTTGCTGAATTCTCTTTTCTGTCATCAATACTTTTGGGATAAATTTATATGGGAAGCCTCTTCCATATATGTAATTTTTCTTTCCTGCCACTTTAATGACTACAAAGGCAGGATGGTACAGTGAAAATGAAACAGATGTAAGAGATATTATGAAGACCAATAGCAAAGTAAGAATACACATATATAAATATATATACATAAGATAGTACTCTATAAACTGCAAGTACTATAAAATGTCGGTACTATTTTTATTTGGGAAATGGATAAGCTACATTGTCTGAGGCTTTGTTATACATTTACGGTTTTTTGGTTTGTTTTTCTGAGACAGAGTCTCACTGTACAGTTCAGGCTGGCCTTGAACTCAGAGTGATCATCCTGTCTCAGCTCTGTGAGTGCTGGGATTACAAGCATGTGCCAACTTGCCCACCTTTGTCGTGCACTTAAAATACTAATACATAACTCTGATCACAATGGGGAACACACAGAATCCCAGTTTCTTAAGAGACTGAGATGAATCAGGGGTTCAAAGTCAGTTGAGGAGACATAGTGAGACACTGAGAAGGAAGAAAGGAAAGGAAGGAAAGAAGAGGGAAGGAAGGAGAGAAGGAGGGGAGGCAGGCAGGGAAGGAGGGAGGGGAGCAGAGAGAAAGAGAGAGAGGACTAGGGAGAGGGGCAGGGACAGGGAGAGGAACAGTAGCACATATAACATGTTGAGCTGGAAGCTTATGTCTTTCTTTAGGATGCTCAATGTCACCAGAAAAGTTCCCATCAACATAAATTTTCATAACAAGAAGAGAGAAATTGAGGTATTCCTTCACAGATCTTATCTTTTATTTCATGAACTTACAAATATGTAGTGTCAGTTTATTAAAGTTTTCCACAGAAAAATTAAATGAGCACTGGGTGTACAGTGAAGAAGAATACAGATGACTTGGTATATTATTTCATGGACTACCACAGACTAAGTGGCTTAAATGAATTTATTTTTTCAGTGTTATAAGTTACAAGTCCCACATCAACGTCTGGCAATGTCGGTTTCTAGAGACAGCTGGCTTCCTGGCTGTAAGATGAATGTCTTCTTGCTGTGTTCTCAAAGGGTTGTGTGAATGCATGTGTATGTGTGTGTGTGTGTGGGGGGGGTAGAGTGGATCTGGTGAGCAGGTCTCTGGCATCTCTTCTCATAAGGATGGAAATCCTACAGGCTCAAAGCCATACCTTCATGACTTCATTTAACCATAGTTACTACCTCCGAGGTCCCATCTCCAAATATAGTCGCACAGGTGGTTCATAGTTTCAACATACAAACTTTGGGAGACACAAACATTCAATCCTCAAGACCTGGTTTCAAGCCTGGGGTTCAAATTTATTAACTGTGTAAATCAACTTCCTATTTTAAATTTCTCGGGTCCTCATCTGTGAAATGGAGGTACTAATAACTCTAATACAGAAGAAATGTTGTGAGAATTAAAAGAGATCACACATATTAAAAGTCTATTTATAAACAATAAAGTGGTATTTTAATTAATTTCTTAATTTTCAGGCATTTTTCATTTATGCAAATGAAGTAATACAACATTTTTACCATAATTTTACATATATTTATATAATATATTCTTTCATATAGGGAGGGCTTCATAAACATTCTATTTTCATTTCTGAATTTGTAAAAGTAAATATATACCTAATTATATTTCAAACATATCTAGTAGCAATGAGTGTTATTTAAAAATAATTTGCTTCAACCCTGTATGTTGAACTCATGCTTTTAAGTACTGAACTTGGATTCTTTGCATTTAAAGCAACATATAGACAATTATTTTCCCACTAAAACATGTGAAAATGTAAAGAAGAATGAAACAACTTTGTTTTATAACATTTACTTTGAAAATCTGATTAAGATAGATGCCTTTAGCTTATAATTCTTCAATGTCACGTTGTCATAGTTCCCATCAGCAAGATGTTTTAAAGGCTTTCGATTAATATTGTATGCCAGAACTGAAATTACATCCTTTGTCGTTTAGTTCTTAATGGTGCAAGTGATATCTATCAAGTAGTGTTTTATGAAGCGTGTATGATTTTTATTGCAGGCTGTTTTCACAAATCTTTTTTCAGGTTTCAGAAAGACTGCTTGGGGTTTACAATAAATATGCCCTTCTGTTGAAAATTAGGATGATTCTTAAAACTGAAGTAAAACCTGTATTACTAAAATTTATCAATAAAACTTCACCCTCTTTACTCTGTTGCATTCCAGTTCGCACAGTCTTAAATATATTTAACCTGAATATTTTAGAAAAATGACACTATTATAAAATATGCAAAGTACATGCCAAACCACATAGCTCAAAAAGCCTTCATCAACCTGAATACATTATATACATTATATCTGAATATAGCATACACTATATCTGAATATAACATACATTATATCTGAATACATTATATCTGAATATAGCATACACTAATACTCAAATAATGACTGAGTTTGTGCTACAAAAATGTTCTGTTCTTAAAATACACTAATTTATTCTTAAAGAGTAAGATAGTGTTCAGACATTAGTTTCAAAAATTGTGAAACTCAAACACCTCAAATAGAAGTCATTTTCATATTTTAAAGAATCAAAATCATAATAGAATCTTACTAATATAAATTACAGAGCTACACAAAAAAAGGCAATTCCTATATATTTTTTCTTTACTTTGAATATAAACTAACATTTATTTCTGAGCTTTATCATTCATATATTCTACGCTTCTAGTTTTGGTTCCTTTTATCTATAACATTAGAATGATAGATTATAATTTCTAAGGTCTTTTTTCCAGTTAAAATATTCCATAATTCTATAGTGCTTTAACAAAATATACATACATATTTTAAAGCTTTGGTTGCTAACTCTATGTCTCAAATGCTGCCATGCTTTATCAGTCTGGATTTAATAAAATATAAATCTAGTCGAGATAAAACAACTGATCAAAAACATTATAAAGGACACGGCAAGGGGCTTATCCTTGGATCTATCTCCCTTGGGCCATATCTCTGGAGTTGATGCAAGACAAGGCTGGCTATATCTTTCCTAAGTTAGCTGTGTCTCCAGGGATCTCACAGAAATGTAGCTCTGCCAACTATGTGTCTATTATAAAAGAGAATAAAAATATTAACATTAAGATAGACATTCTTAGCCAGCTTTGCTCTGCACATTCATCTTGTTTGGATAATTGCACATTTAAAATTAGAGGCTACTTATCTGACTCTAGACATGAGGGAATAATGCACATGGAAAAGGTTCTTCAAATTCTAATTCCCCATGGAAGAAAACTGCAATTCTCATTAATTCTGTAAGGAAGAGCTTGTCTTTCCTTCAATGTTTACTTCAATTTTTTTCTGCTGTATGTGGTTCACTGAGGAATGGCAATAGTTCACTTTAAAAACATTCTCTCCATTAGTGAGAATCGATTTCTTAAAACATTCCAACACATCCATATCCAGTATATAGTAATTCCTTTAACCCCTGATACTCAAAAATACTGTGTGCTTAAAAGACAATCCTCGTCACAAAAAACTAAAGAACTTACATATTTTTCCTCTATTTCACAGGTGTTTTACTTTATTTTGCTTGTTAGAAGTGATTTATTACTCAATAACTCAAAAAATGTAGTTTCAATGTAACTATATAGATCTTTAGTGCAAAAAATTGGAAATGGAATAGGAAAATTCAAAAGGAAATTTCTAAATATTAAAGCTTATGAGGTGGATTATGGTAGGCATTCCACATGTATTACCTTAGTTAATCTCACAGCTACCTTAAACTATAGATACTTATTTCTGCTTCAGAAGTAGGCAAATAGGTCAGGAAAATTAAGAAAAAAATCTGACAATGGTCACAGTGTAACTCCAAAGCATTCCACACTAATTTACAGAGAAATAATTATTTTTGTCATTTTTGTTTCAGGCATGCTATCAAGAAGAAATATGAAGGGGATATTTTAGTTTTAGGATAGTACTGTAGAAATTCAATTCTGAATGGAAGAAGTGTTTGCTTTGAGTCTGGGGTTAGAGTAAGGTCCTTTGTGAAGACCCCAATGCAGCAGTGAGTAGTAACAAAAGTATCTGTCTATTTTAGGGAAATAAACATTGCATTTAAATAGGGGAACACAGATAAAAGAGAAATTTAGATGTTATTTTCTAATTTTGTAAAGAGTTTAACACTTCTTAGTATGTGGGCAGCAGTCTGTCTCATTTTAAAAATTTTGTAAAGCTAGCATCTCTCTCATGCTAAAAAACACAAAATATATTAGTTTTTAAAAATTTGTAAGAGTAATGATTTTAAAAGAACAAGATCCTATTCATTTCTTTTCTTCTTGTCCTGGTAGTACATCTTAGCATTAGCAGGTTATTTTTACAAATTCACAATAGTTGCTAACATAAGCATAATATATTTTTTCTAACACTCTTAAGGGATTATTACAGTTATAAAATCAAACAGTACTACAAAGCACAATCCCATAGGCTCATCTTTGATTATCAGCACACTTTACTGGCAAATATTTGAGACAGCATTATTAAAAGGTAATGGCCTTCTGATTTACAAAGAATTGTTAAAGCTTTAATTTCTTACTTTGATCAAATGTTGCCATATTTATGTGTTTGGGAGGCCATCAAAATAGTCAAACAATTTCATATATTATATTAAAACTAAAATATCTACTTTCTTTAAAATTTCTCACTTTATCACTTTATGTTATGATGCTTGGGTAATTTAAATATTAAGATTATGCATATTGTAAAAACAGTATGAGAAAAGATCAAAAGCACGATTTATATTACGTTTAGGAATGTACTTTTCAAATATCAATGCAATTAGAGATAATGTACCTTAAATATGTAATTTAAATTTTTAAATATTCGCCAAAATTAAGTGACATAAAAGTGCAATCAAATGATTATTGGAACAAGAGAAAAGGTATTCTAAAAGAAAAAAAGAACATTAACTTTCAAACAATGAAATTGTAGAACCCAAGCTATACACAACACACAAAATGACAAGTGACCTCAGCAACATTTCTTATATTCAAAATCGTGCACACATGATTAACAATCAAAGCTGAATCATCAGACTTGTAGTAAATATTCTGCCCTGGCCATGAGTTAAAACAGAGTCATCAACAGGCTATCATACCAGCCATATCTACATTCATACTTGTTGCTCATACAGATGAACAAAATAAAAATACTTTCTGATTTCAAGACAAGTCAGAAATATGAAGATTTATAATTGGGCAGATTTAATGGACCTGTCAAAAAGGGAAGTTACACTGCCAAAGAAATGGTTACATTATGATCTAGTTTTCATCCTAAATGGAAAAAAAAATTCTTTGTGAAAGTCCCTGAAAATGTTGGTCAAAGAGACACACAACAAAAGAGGAAGGGAAATTAAAAATAGAGCTCAGAAGTATTAAAAAAATTACTTTTGAGGTCAGAGATAATGTAGCATGCAATGAGATAGAGAATTTAGTATACTATCTTCCTTTATGCTTTATTCTCCTTTCATTTAGAATACGGAATAAAGTAAGAACAAGAGAAGACAAGGAAAGCAGCAAACTTCCAAAATAGCATTATATTACATTATTAATAGTATCACATTAAGAAAAATGACAGCTCTCAAAAGAGTACTTCTTTCTCCACTTACTTTAATTAAACGACCTAGCTACAAAGTAAATTTGAATCTTTTTTAAATTTAAAAATTCAAGACTGATTTAGATTTGATTTTTGTTTTCTAATGGCCACCAAGCACAGTTATATCCTATTTAAAAACAACAGAAACAGCAACAGCAACGACAAACTTCAGCACCACGGCAATTTTCTCGTAACAACCAAAACTAAAACTTCCCTTCTCTTACAGGTACCTCAGTTCACAATGTGTTCCTCCTTTTGGTAGGGGCACTGATCCATTAAATTTGAAATGAGAATTGTAACAAAATTATACTAGTATGAATGCTCCCATTAATATAACTTTCCTTCTACCAGAGCAGCATAACCTTTTCTAAATCCTCAGCATTGCTGAGATAGACAGATAGATAGATAGGCAAACAGGCAGATAAAAAGAATAATATGATTTTTAAAGTTTTGTGTAAAATATGAGTCCTGAAAATTAATCTTGATGGCACATCCACATGGTGGGGTGTGTTCAAATCTGTGGACAGTTTTAAAAAATCCACTGTAGCCAAAGTAATGCTATTAGAGTTGGGGATTCAGCTTAGTGGTAGAGAGCTTGACTAGCAAGTACAAGGCCCCAAGTTGATCCCCAGTACCGCCACCCCCCAAATCAAAATAATGCTATTCCTCTTATTCTAAAAATTCTTAAAACACATTTCTTATCCTCTATCTATAAACTGTCAATCTATCCAAATTTAAATTTATCCTTCTATACACTCTGCCCCAAGCACTTCTTTCTCAATTATATCACTTTTCCACTGAAATCACCATATTCTATGGAAATGTTTCACGGTATTCTTTTACTCTCTTTGATTCTTTCATCAACAAGTTTGATGTTAGTTTATTAAAAATATTCTTGAGTAATATTTCTTTATCTGCTTTTCACTGCATTATCCTGTCTAGACCCTGTTATCCTTCCCTTTCTCTCTCATTTATTAAACTAAGTAAAAATCATTGCCAGTTGACTAGGTTGCCATTGCCCTGTGAGATATCATAAATGCTGGCATCTCTGCCTGCTGACTACCTCCACTTCCATCTATCCTGCACTTAATCAGCAATTTATTTTCATAATTTTATTCTGTGTCTTGAACCAACAATGGTTTATTGCTGTCAAGCAATTCAAATTTTATTTATCCATTGTTTAAGTCCAATCATGTTTAAGTATTGTGGAATACAAAAGAAGTTGGTTTACTGGCTTATGTTCTACTTGACTTTATACTTAACACAGCTAATACTAAATGTTGGGTAGTTGCAAAATAAACTTCAAACTATGTGAGGAAGGTGAATTAAAAACCTTTGTTTTGTACTAGGGTTAGTTTGGAAGGCTTAAAGTGTAGAGTAATATTTAGCTAAACTTTGAGTTAACAAAGTCAAAGTGGCAATAATAAGGAAGACTGTGAAGACTAGTAGGCACCAGTTTGGGAGGCAATGTAGGACAGAGAATTCTGAGTAGCCAGAGAGGGCAACAGATGACATGAAGCTTCAAGTGGAAGAGTCTGCACTTGATTTGGGAAAGCCACCTTGAGGTTCCTTTTAAGAGTATTATGAGAAAGAGGTCGCAGGAAAATTAACCTGAGTACAAGGACCACAGGCTGCAATTTGGGAGTGATGAACATCTTTTTAAGCACGGAAGGCGAGCAGATTCTTAATGGTTCCTTAATTTGTTCCGAAATATTTATTAAACACTTCAGTAGCATAAGGGATATAAAAGCTAAAAACACACATACATACATAAAAAAAATCTCTGTCCTTGTGGAGTTTACAAGGAAAGGGGCAGGCCAATATACCCTAAACACAATAATCAAGCAAGTGACATGGAAGGTGATATCGGCAAAACATAAAGCAGGACAGCTGGTTAGAATTGCTGGGGAGGGGACTGAAATTTTAGATTGGGTCACTAGAATAGGCCTGATTGACAATACGATTTTTTAAAGAAAAAACTGAAAGAAAGGGGGATCCTCTGAAGGAGGAATGATAATAAATTCGGTTTTAGATGTGTTCATAATGGTTTTGAAGTGTTTTACATGTTACAGTATCTGTGTGAGCTAACTCAGTTTTCTGAGTATTTGAGGAATCATACAGATTGTTGAAACTAGATAAAATAAGTGCTATTAACCTGCAAATAATCATAAATATTAATAAAACGTATTCCTCAAATTTGTGTTTTCTTCCAGAGTCATTGAATTTTCTGTTATTAATACAGCAGATCCACCCAACTGTCAATGATTCCATTATTTGTAAAACCGACTATTGTATTTCCCAATGTAATTAATGGATGAGCCAAAATTCCTTTCAAGCATTCATGACTTCAGTATACCAAAACTACAGAAAGGGGTTTAATTTAAACCTTTAACATCTTTAGAGCTGCCTCTTGAGCTGATGTTTAATCAAATTCCAAAGAGTAAAAAACAATTACTTCATTTATTCATTCATTATTTTACTCAATTTGTACAACACATCTACACTGAATACCAGGTACCTTCCTGGTATGAGAAATTAAAATGTGAATAAATCATCCCTTCTTACCTTTTTAAAGCCTTCACTATGTCTGATTTCCAAAGTTCTTTTTTCAACTTGCCTTCCCACTTTTCAGTAAACAAACATACAAAGGGATCGAGTTTTATCTGGTAAATAATCTGAGAGATGAAATGTGCTGAGTTCTGAAAGGTTCGCAGACAGCTTTCTGATAAGATAATGCTCGAGTTGCTCTCAAGAATATGGATTTCAGGCAGAGAAGCTTTTAGGACAACTGGGAAAAAGTCAAAAGCATGAACGTGAGAGCGAGCATAATGAAGCAATTGTTCAAACTGGCTAGAGCTAAAGGGTGTGTGGATACTGCAGAGGGCAGAAGAAATACAGATATGGTAGGAACGAAGGTAGAAAAATAGGCAGGATAAAGATGGGCCTTGCCTTGCTCCACTACAGTATGTGAATATTAAGCAAATGAACGACAAGGTCATAGATGTATTTGTGAAGACTATTCTAGCAAGAGTATGGAGGATACATACAGGGGTTGTGTGTGTGTGTGTGTGTGTGTGTGTGTGTGTGTGTACACATGTGGTACGGTCTTTGGGTAAGTGGTAGGTATGGGAGTTGGTAGACATTTACAGTATTGGAATGAACACATAAAGGAGAACTCTGGCAATACAGATAAAGATGTAGACTCAAGAGATAATTAAGAGGTAAGAAAAAGTTGATCAGCAGTACATTAAGTGAAGGATAAAAAAGCCTAGCACAGAACCATTTAAATATTTTCAGAAATGTGTTTAATGTTTTAAAATTATTTAAAACCACAAAACACTATCTCATAAACTTTTTTTTTTTTAAAGACAGGGTCTATGTAGTTCAGGCTGGTTTTGAAATCACTATCTAATCCAGGCTGGCCTACGCCTCCTAAGTGCTGTGATTACGGGCATGCACCACCTCGCCTGGCCTCTTAAACTTTATTTGGCTCTAACCACTGTAATCAATCATTTGGGAAATGTATACAGGAGTGGCTTGTATTTCTGCTAAACTGGAATCACTGGGAAAAAAAATTTCTTTTCTCACCAAGGTACTGTAGCGTTTGTGTCGTCCCTTCCTTTAAATAGCAAAGTCCGTCTTTGCAACAATCCACAGCACTGACTGAAGACTTCATATATCTGTCTCTTTAAGACAATTCTTTTCTATTTTATCCCACATTCGAGATATTTTTCCATGTAAGTTACATTAAAAACATATGAAGTAGCAGAAGGGAAAAAGAAATATTAGGAGAAGAAATTTGGTCCTGGTAGGAAACTGAACCTGATTTCTTAAAACTATGCTCATAATGTGGCAGGATGGATAGAAAACAAGCACAAAAAAATCTACTGAATAAATACCAAAATCTTTGTTTAGTGGATTTTCCTTGCATTGTCTAAATATATGCATAAGCCCACTGCACTCTTACAGATGAATTCAGCTTTATGTTTTATCACATCCTGAAAACGAGAGTAACTGAAAGCACCCTGAACTCCTCCAGAGGATGTTTACCTCTAGGACCTATGAGGGAGAAATGAGGAAAAGCACAGAAAATGGCAATTTTAATTTAGAATATGACTTTTAAAGTAATTTGTATCCATGTTTAGGGGTGAGACTCTTGGGATAGAAATTTAATGTTATTTATTTAATACAATGCTCTGTCTAAAATCTATTTCCTATTTTTTAAGAGAAGTAACTTTAATTTGTTGATTTCCCAAACAGAGGAGCATGATACCAAAGTAAGCTTTCAAGAATATTTACAGTAAACAAAACTGCTATTCTCTGTGTATAAATACTAACCCAAGTTAAGAAGATCATGAAGGGGCTGCAAATTACAACATTATAAGTATATAACTGATTTTTGTTATCACTTTAATTCTTGAAGGTATTAACAGATACAATATTAAAAACTTGTGTTTCTTTTTAAACCAAAAGTCTACAAACTACAGTCTGCTACCACCTCTGTTTGTAAATACAGTTTCATAAGACCACAGCCTCATCCGTTCATTTTTGTGCCACAAAAAAGGACTTGAGTTGGTTGCCACCTCGTAATTTTAACAAGCCTAAAATGTTTACTATTTGACCCTTTAAGAAAAAGCCTGTCAACCAGTTTTTCCTTCCATCTGAATATTTAGAAAGAATTATAAATTTGCATGCAGTTTTAGGAAACAATACAGGGGTGAGTGTACCCTTTAATTCATTTCTATCAAAGGTTAAGATCGTGAAAAATACAAAGATAACACTGATACGAACCTCTGATTTTATTCATATTTCCTGTTTTACTTGTATTCCTGGTGTGTGGTGTCATGTGTGTACATGTGTGTGTTCATGTGCATGTGTGTACATGAATTCTATACAAAATTACATTTCTATGCTAACCAGTTTTAAACAACAATGTTAACTGATTCTTCAATAAGGGCATTTTCTTATCCTTTACTTCAAAGGCAAAATTGGTCATACAATGGAAACTTATAAAGTTCAAATTAGCTATAGGTTTTAGCAAAAATTGGGGATACACCATGGGTAAAGACAGACTTAAGGCTGATCTCTAATAGTCATTTACGTAAAGAAATATATGGCCTTGTATCTGTGAACAGAAGAAAATATAATTCTGTGAGCAGCCTAAACCGTCTGCAATCACACTGTAAAGATTTTTCTTTCTAAAATAAATTTTATTGAGAAGCTTACTGTCTTACTACCAAATCTTATAGAGAGGGACACTTTGTAGGGAAGGAGAAAGAGTATGAATAGAAATAAGAACAAAAATGTAAACAATTTTAGGTATATCAAAAGGCAATTTGCCATTTTAAATGAAAACTTCATCTTTATATCATTTGAAATCACATCAGAAAGCCAAAAGATGTATTTTCATGTGTCTGAGTTGTACTACCTACTACACTGCATTTATAAATGGCTCAATAAAATGCTTTAATATTTTAAATAATTATTTATATAGTGGCTGAGCTTACTTCAAGATGCTTCCTTCATTTCTAAAGTAAGGACCTACTAAAGGAGAAGTTTCATAAATACAATTTAATAGAGATGACAATAAATAATTGCATGAAATAATGCATACCAAATGGCAACAATCCATAAGTAAATCCTTCTTGTAAGTATCTTTTCTGGAACAAAGTGAAGAATTAATGAATAAATAAATAATAATAAAGCTGTGGTAAATGGCAATTCTGCTAAGAGTAGAAATCCACATTATGGAAACGCTATGGAAATGAATTTGACACGATTAGTTATTTTTAAAAATTTTAAAAGGCACAGAAAAGAATAAAAATTTCTACCTTTACATAACCCGAATTTTCAAGTTTATCGTAATCAAATATTATGGGACTCTGGATAAATTGTGAGGGAGCATTTTGAGCTATGAATGGAAAAGGCGGCATGTACAAGAACTGTGTTTTGAGTCAAAATACTTTTCCTGCATTTGAAATGAAGTGGAAAATACATTGAGCTTAGTGTCTTTAAGGATTCATTTCAGTTTTTTATATTTTATTGTAATTTATTTTTATTCCTGAATATATATATATTCATCTCTAAAAATGAGTAGTAACAAATGACAGATGTGAAAAGAATTTCTGTTTAAGCATAATCATTTCAATGATGTGTGAAAATATAAATCTCAATATTTTCCTTATTAATAAATAAAACAACATTTGAGAATTAACTTGAACTATAAATAGCTTTTTAATATTCAATCATACAAAAATTCAACTCTGATAGAAAGCTGAAGTACTCTCTTCTAATGTGCTTCCCTAATATAGTACTCCTTGAGAGAATATTCAAAAATTTAACTGATTCATTGCTCTCAAATCATAAATAGTTCTGGTGTTCATTCAATGTAGGGAACTAGGCTAAAACACAAATATAGAGGGTTTTCAACATTTACTTTGTCTTCCCTGCTTCTTCTTATAAACAGTTGTGATTAATGTCACGTAGAATTTCATCACTGGAATACTGTCATATTCTCCTAAAAATATGTTTGAAGATCTCCTTAAAAATGATTGAAGGATTTGATTCTTATGTCAAAAAGCCTACTTTAATGTTTATTCCAAGAACGAGACTTGAAAACTTGTCAAAAATACTTTATAGAAATTTTAAAAATAAATCAAATTGATTTGATATTGATAAGTTGATTTGAAAATTGATTTAAGTTAATAAAAAATATACACACATAGGTACACAAATTATTGGCTATATTCTAAAAAGTGTCATTATTCAAATATATCCTACTCAAATCTCAACAGTGCTGATGTACAAAGTGTGAGCAATGTCTCTGGAGCCTGGTAGACAAGGGTCTGAATCTGTCTCACTTCTCCAATGTAGAGAATGTGTGTTTATGGTTATTACCTCTGGAGGTTTAAGAAGCATGCATGAAATTCATTGAAATAATATCTGGCACAATTTATAATTGATAGTAGATGGTCAATAAACAAGAGGGTTTATTACTGTTGGACATAAGCAAAATCAGCAGACAACACCCGAGAACAGAGATATGCACTATATGAAGCTCTCATTACTTTCTGTCCCATTCTCCAAGTCCGAGTCTGTGTGAACTTAAAATGTATCATTAATCTTTATAGCACTCTTGGCCTCAACGAGAGCCTAAAATTACTCAAACTCCTGAAACAGGCAGCTACCAACAATGACTGTGAGTTGGTAAGTGAATTTAAACCTCTTTATGAAATCTAGGGCTATTGCTACTGCCCTTCAAAGCTACTAAAAGAAGTTTCTTAACCTGAATGCCTCTGAATAGAATGACTGATACATCATGTTTGGTGGAATTTAGAAACAGGTATACTCATCTGCAAATAAGGAGATTTCTGAACATGGCCTATGTTACTTAGCACTCTGCTATAGAGTTATTCAAGAGTATTTCATTTCTGGACCCATAATAGAGATTAACATGACAGTGTATAATGAATGACTTGTATTACTAAAATATTTTATTGCCATCTTTGGCATTTAAATCTGTGCCTCCAAACGGATGGCTACTTATGTGGGGCTGAACAGACTGATACGGTAGATAAGCAACTGTATTTCCAAAAATTTTCTCATTTCAAAACCAATCTTCAGTCTGTGGACCTTTAGAAAACATGCTGTTGTGTGCAGATCTGCCACATTCACTTCAGAATCAGTCCCAAGTACTTGGTTTAACAGAGTCATATCATTCCTAAGTGTTGTGTGTCATAATAGTTTTTGGTTTCTGTTTCATAGCAATTTATAATTAGGTTGCACAGCTTGAAATTTTGTAGTCTTGTGTATTAATTATGTATGTCTGGAAAAAAATACATTAAAATGCTCACGCCAGTGGCTTTTTATATAATTACTTTTCAGTGGAAATTTATATTATCTGAAATGGTACGCTATCCAAATGTATTAACAGGAATGTGGAGCCCAATTAACTAGAATCCTCAGTAATCTGAAATTTTTCCTATCATTCAAATTTTACTTTATTTGAATTTTTATCAATACCTGTTTGAAGTACATAATGATTACTGCATTACAGTACATAATAATTACTATGGGAAACTGGAACCTGTACATAACACATCTCAATTATTTTTCCCTTTCCCCCTCCCTTTTGCCAGCATCAGATGTGTTCATTTATAAGTCCTTATAAAATTATCAAAAATACAGACTAACAACTAGACTAAGAGACCAAAAAGCATATAAAACACATAATTATACTACATCAAGGTATACTTTTAGATACATTGTCTATGCTGGATTACAATAACTTTTTTTTTCTCTCTCTTTTCTCCTATTTTGCAATATATTTATATATTGAATTTCTCATATAAGAGAAACTAGGCAATATTTAAATTGTGTGTCTGAATAACATACATAACATTATGGTCTCAAATTTTAAAGGAGAGGCAAATACAAAGAAAACGAAGTGTAGCTTAAAATATTTTTTAAAAACCGAATAAGGCCTGTCTTATAATATTCACAGCCTGTGCCTATATACTTTTAAATTTGTAAGCAAAATGAGAACTACTAGTTATTGACTGTTTACTATAGCCATTATCTTGTACTTACATTTGTTTGGAGGTGTTCATGTAATTTTACAATCTTGCACTTAAGAATCAACCCCCCAAAATGAATCTTGTCATTTTTGATTGTTGTGTGCCAGGTTAATCAGTTCTTATAGCAAACTATAGTTATGGTAGATGAATTCATCCAAAATCATAAAATCACATTGACTGACTCCACAGTGGCACAGTCATCCTGCTTAGGCTACATCCTTATTTCTGCTCAAATACTTTAGTTTTCTCCTGTTGACTTCTTGTCAACATTTCTTAAAGTAGCTGCTCTCCGTTTTCTAATCTTCCAATCCTCTAAGCTAATCACTCCTCAGAAAACGATCTTGGTATCCAATTTCCTAAAAGATGTGAGATACATTTTTTCCTGTTTAGTTCAGAGTATCACAACACATACTCATAGATTTTATATATTTTTATTGATATAATTAATATTCAATATAGTGTACAGATCTTGAGTGTTCAGCTTGAGAAGTTTGACAACTGTGACTACCTAATAGTCATTTAAGATAGTGAACATTTCCTTTACCCAGAATGTTCCTTGTACCTATTTCCAATTTCCTTCTTCTTCCCCCCTACTTAAGGCAACCACTGATATCTTTCGTCATGTACACACACACACACACACACACACACATATTCATGTACTTAGAACCATGCAATATGTACTCTCTTATGCCTGGCTTCTTTTGCTTAACATGTGTTTGAGATGCATTAAGATTGTTGTGTACAGCAACAATTCACTCTCTGTTACTGGTTAACAGCACTCCACCGTATGAATATGCTACATGTATTCTGCTGATGGACATTAGAGTCATTTTTAATTTTAGGTTATTAAGAATAAGACTGCTATAAGTAGCTCTGAGTGTTTTTGTCTACCTTTATGAAAAATATCTAAGAATGCAATTACTGGGTCATAGGGTAAATATTTAACTTTATAAACAACTGGAGGGGACCAAGAGAAAGAGGGATGGAGAAGAGGGGAAGGGAAGGAAAAAAAGGATTAAAATATATTATGCACATATACTAAATCCCCAGGTATATGTAATCATTATGAATGTAATCATTATGTACTGCAAACAGGTACTAAGAACAATTAAAAATTTTTAAAAATATACAATAAAAATACTTCTCCAACGTGTTTGGTCCATATTAAATGTATTGGCAATGCATGAAAGCGCCAGTGTCTTTACAGACTTCCTGACTTTTGAAGTTGTTACTCTTTTTGATTTTGACCATCGTAATTATTTCAATTTTCTTGATATTTTTAAGCCACTCCCCCAATGTTCCAAAGAAAAGGCAGCCTTGTTCTTTCTCAGTTTACTTTTGCTCTAAGCTTTGACATCCTCTTTTCAGTTATTTATTAATTATTGTATATCCCTTCTGCAGTTTTTAGGATTTGTCTTCTTTGGATCTTTGTCTTCCTATTCACTGTGCTGAGCTTAAAACGTGGTGAGAGGTGAGATGGGTGTCAAGATGACTGGCTATGGGATGTTTCTCTAACGTAGTTGAAAGATAAGTTGTTTACAGAAGGTGTGACAGTGATAGAGGTGATGAAAAGTAGTAAGTTCTGAATGTAGTTTGAAAGCAGAGATGCCAGAATTTGCTGATGAATTGGCTGACTCCCATACATCTATCTACAATCCGTCCACTCTCCAAAGCTCTAAATCTCAATAGGATATTACTGAATCATATCTTCCCCCTTAAAACCAACTTGCTAAAGTTTAAAAGAAATTTCATTCTCTCAAGAAATATTTTTGAACACTTACTATGTATGTGTGAGGTAGTGTTGCAGGCGTTTGTATTACCTCTAATAAAAAAAACAGTGTATCTCTGCAATTTTGAGTCGTGTGTGTGTGTGTGTGTGTGTGTGCATGTGTGCATGTACATGTGTGTGTGCGTGTGGTGGGGGCTGTTTGTTTTAAGATTCACTGTTTTGAGGGAAGACAATGAATAAAATTACAAAGTAAATCAAAAGATAATCTGTAGATAATAAATGCTTTAGAAAAAGAATGCAGAAGGATAGGGAGTCTCTTGGGTGTGGAGTGGTAGGATGGGTTGCAATTCTAAACAGGGACATGGGGTAAGAGCCTCTGGAGCAAAGAATGAAGATGGAAATGAGAAAATATGTCTGGTTGCAGTGTCCCAGATAAGGGGCTAAGCAATGTAATGGCCCTAGGCTAAGTCTCCCCTTGGTATGGGAAGGAAGGGGACAGAAAGTTGGGAAGTAACAGGAGCCAGATCACATAGGTTCTGAAGGGCTGCTACAAAGACTTTACTTTTTACTCTGAGTGAAACAAGGAGCTAGTGAAAGGTTTTGAGGAGACACATATTATATTTTAAATGAATCACTCTGGCCATTATGTTGAGTACAGGCAGAATGCTTGTGTGGTATCAGGGGAGGCAGGATGCCAAGGGCAAAAGCAGAAGGATCAGGTAGGAAACGTCCCTGCAGAAATGTAAGTGAGAGACAAGAGTGTCTAAAAAGATGGTGTGTCAGCAGTAGAGACCATAGGAAAATTTCGGCCCCTGAACATACTTGTACAACAGAAACAATGAACTCAAAATATATTATTCCATAATAAGAATGTAAAATCTTAAAAACCAAACTCCATTTTGAACTCTACTACTTAAATTTATATTTTCAGGGTATAAAGTAGATTGTGCCTCACATTCACTATTTATGTAAAAGGTTATTTCTTTTAATTTCCTATTTCACATATCCTAATTGGTATGAGTAACACATGTTTAATTTCTTTTTTCTTTTTTCTCAAGATAGGGCCTACTCTCCTCATGTAATTCAGACTGGCTTTAACTTACGGTGATCCTCCTGTCTCAGCCTCCCAAGAAATGGGATTACAGATGTGCACCACCAAGCACAATTGCTTCTTTATTACATCTTTGGGGGAGATATCATCACAGTAAAGAATATAGCCTTCCTTATATATGCTAATAAATATGTGTATGTCATTATATATAATCAATATACTTGAAAGTAGTGAAACAGTGTTTAGGTAAATAGTGCATTGTATATCTCCTATATGGACATTTCAAAGAACTATTTAGGAAAACAACTTTAGATTCAAAATATATTAATTTTACAGGCATAGGGATACATCATGAACTGATTATACCTTCGTAAATCCATAGCAAGAGAACATGACTCCGTATACACTATTTACAGAGGTAGCACATCCCATTTTGCCAAATGCAAGACCTCAGCCGAAAGCAGCATGGTTTGCCAATTAGACACTGCACATTATGGTCTTGAAGAAAGAAACAATAAACATAATACTACTATGTAAGTAATCAAATTTTGATTTTTCATATTCATTCTTACGGTGTTTCTTGTGGAAGGACCTAAATTTACATATTGTTTTAGCTTTGTTCATTCCCAGGGCTGTGTGTTAGGCCCAGCTAAGACTTCGTTCCATGGTGACAAAAACAGTCATGAAGCCAACAATGAGAAAGAGCTCAAAATAAATGAAAGCCTTTCATTAGCATACACAACTCATGGCAAATGTGCACTGGGCAGTGCTACCAAATCATGTTACACAGAAAATCTGTTCATTTTCTGAATTTGTTTTTTTTACTGGTGCCAAATATCATATGGACACTGAAACACCTTTGATTGAACAACATAAATGCTAAGAGCAAACGTACCAAGGCTAGGGGAAAGATGACCTGGGGTATTATAGTTCCGATCCTAATAACATGTTTATTGGTAGCAGAGGTTATTCTCAGAGGCACGATGAAATCAGAGAAAAGACACCCTGTCTAACCTTTCATACAGCATTTCAGAAGCAAAACAATCAAATGAGGAATGCTTTCAATAACAATGGTGTATAAAGTAAATGAGCTCCCTTTGATCAGAGTGGTGGAACTAGGTAACTAAATCCTCAGCAAGCTATTGAAATATGCGATAACTAAAGGGCCCTTCAAGTTTACTTCCACAGCTGGTCTGGATCTGAAAAAGAAGAATTCAATCCTACATGTTAATGATTATTTAACAGATGTAGGAATCCCATTTCTTTCCCTCCCCTTATTTTTAAAGAATGTCAAGAAGAATTGTCCCTAAAGCAGAATACTCTAGATGTCTAATCCTCTTATGTATGCAGGCCGGAAATGCATTTTCTCAGTGTTTTACATAATAGAGAGTAATCTGGATGCTTAAAAAGACACTATAAAACAGATAGTGTGATTTAAGAAAGTCTGAAAACATACCATTAACTGACAATTAGTATAGGGACACTGATTTCAAAGGTGAAAATAATTTAAGATCATTTCTTGACATTTTTGCTTTTATATTTTCTTTTAAAAATTCTACTGCATAGTACTCATTATAGTTACAGTACTACATTATATACCCTTAGAAAGTATTTTAAAAAGTTGCTTCTGGATCATAATCACAAGAAATTCAATAAAGTTCTTGATCATTTGTGGTAACCGGTACAGACATGACTAAAATCCACATACAATTTAATTCATATCATCAATCTTTACAGATACTACACCTCTTTCAGAGAACTGATTTATTATTTTCTCAGCTTTCTTGATTTTATTACCTTGGATGTTAGTGAAAAAAGAATATGGACAGTAGGTTAAATAAGCAAAAACACGGTGTAGTAAAAAACTACAATTCCACCAGGATTATCTTATAATTCAGTCTTACTCCATTAGGATATGCACTTTATAAACTGTGCTACACAGCATCTGTACTAATGATTATATCCCGAACATGTTTAACAAAGCCTTATTGTTTCACATTAGTGATAGCTTAATTATGTATGAATAGTAATGAAAATACAGAACTTTTCACACACTGAATAAAAACTCAAACCAAATGAGAAATGTTTCAAAGAGATAAATAAGACTGCACATATTCATTTAAGATACTTATAACATAGTAATGAAATGTTAAGAAATAACAGATACAACCTCAGTATACCCTCTGATAGCTCAGCTGGTAGACCAGAAGACTGTAGAAACATACAGAAAGTAGAGAGGATAAACTTGCATACTTAAAAATTACTCTGGCATAGAAATATTTGACATTTCTGTGATGCTAAAAGAAGAATAAAACAGATGTTATATCATTGCAGGAGTTACTCAGATCACCTACCAGATGGAGAACATATACCAATACTGTTGGCTTCTTTTTTTTTTTTGATCCCTTCTTTCATCGATTATAAAACTAGACCCAAAGCAATGCTGCAGAGTTAAGAGTACTTAACCATTTATTAACTCATGAAGCAAATGTGCACTAAATATTTACTATGTGTCAAAAACAGTGATGGCCTTAGGGATACTGGAACAAATACAAACAAGCAGGAACTAAATATGCTCAACCTGGTGAAGAGAACTAAGGTGAGAAGGTATGCATTCTTCTGTCCATTCAAAGGTTATCATTCAAAACAAGACAAAACAAAAAAAGACGACTGGCTTTTTGTGGCAGTCAGAGAGACATTCAGCAGAAGAATAAGAGAGAATTTCTAATACTTTAAGGTGGCTGAAAGTAGAACAAGCTGCCTCATAAAGTAGCTAACCCATATCCTATAGTTCAGAAAAAGAGCAGAAAATCACATGTCTGGGGTATTATAAATACTTTCCTGAATCACACAAGGGGCAGCAGTTGAGGCTCTTTCAAGTCAAAGGTCATTATGATTATATAATCTAAGCATTGCTTTAGCACAATCAACCGGTACAAGGAATGTACTGGAGTAGGAAGGTACACAGCAGGGAAGGATATGGTAGTAGTAGGTGAAACATGAAGCAATGCATCCCTGAATGAAGGTATCTCCCTGAATGGGAGGATGGGCAGGAACTATTTCCAATGAAAAATCAACGAAAAGTGTAAATTTGGAAATGAAATGGAGAAACATTAGGTATCATTAAGACATTTTTAATAGTTATTTTCCTAGCACACACCTTTCACACTGAAAATATTCACTACATGTTTGCCTTCCATCTTTTCTTAAATTGTTTCAAATCACAACATAATTTATGTGAATGACTTAATTTATTTTTAAAATACAGATAACAGTAGCCGCATCTAGCTACATCATAGTGGTTTTTTTTGTGGGGTTCTTGGGGATCAAACTCTGGGCCTTGTGCTTGCTAGGCAAGCATTCTACCACTTGTGCTAAATCCCCACCCCCCCCATAGTATTGTTATAAGGATCAACTGACATGAAATATATGAAAGGGGTTAATTTTTTACTTAAAGGTATATTTTAAAATACTCTAAAATTATATAAAGCAGAAAATGAAAGTCCCACTTTACCCTTCTAATCTGGAACTCTGAGCTAAGCAATTACTACAGTAATGTCTGAAATAATTGATCAAGGTTCCCCTATCACTGACTTTTCTCCTGTACCTTTTTGTATATTCTGAGTAAATAGTGCCTGTGAAAAAAGTTGTTTAAAGCAGAAGCAGAATACAGTATAAGTAAATAAATTCTTGATATTCGAGTTGCAAATTCTAGGTCACTTCTAATGTTCACTTAGTACTTACAACTTTAATCACTTAAATAATTATTTCGATAGGATACATTTGGAGAAGTGAGATACTGAGTCACAGCTTATCCATGTAAGCAAATTTAACACTGAAAGTTTTCTCACTAAAAGTCTTTATATTTTCATCATAAAAACTACATGTCAATATACGAACTCAGAAATATGAAACTAGAAAATGAAAACTGTAAAGATAGGAAAAACAAAAACCTTCCATAACCCAGATGCCCAGAAGCAGTTTGGTTTGCATCTTTCCTGTTCTTTTTTCCTACAAAAATACACTCAGAATTTCAATTATATATATATATATGTAATTGTTTTGTTATTTTTCATGTATCATCATGTTATGAGCATTGTTTATGTCATTATATATTTGGAAGTACTTTCAAATTGTAAAGATCTATGGAGATGTGTTCATTTTTACATATTATTTATATCCTGTAAAATCTGTAATTTTGAAATGTGGATATTTAAAGAGTTGTATAAATCTTATGAAATCTGGTTTTACAACATTTCCATCAATGCTGTTTTGAGTCTACCTTCTTACAGTCTACTTTTTCAATTACTGGTAATAACTGTAAAACTCTATGTGGCTCTTAAATTTGCCCAACACCTTTCTTCTCAACTGCAAATTCAAAGGCTAAAGGTTACAACCAGAGGTGTTCCTCAAACTAAACAACGCTTTTCTTGCATAGGATTAGTTATCTGCATGTGAATGAATTGAGAGAGGTGGATGTGCTCTGTCCTATATTACATTTTTTTATTTTTTACTACACTTTTCAAATATGTACAGCAACACTCAGATCTTAAAACAAAAGGAGAGACTCTTTCTAAATGCCTTTTCAGATAGTGTATCCTTTGCCTATTTGTCTTTCTCTGTGATGCTGTTTGCTACATTATTGTTTAGAATCTTCTGTTCCCTTTCGCTTTCATTCAAGTAGAATTTCTTCACTTACTATGCCCTACTGCCTTGTTTCCCTTGTGGTACTATCAGAACTGCAGCTGTATATGTGGTGCTTGCCCATGGGAATTGGAGAAGCAGCATGAAACAGATGTGATGCTTGTCAGTTTTATTCCTGCTGCTCCTGAGAAGGAAGTCCTTTGTTCAAGAACAGAGCAGGCATGACCACCCACCGATGGCATTAACCAGTAGGAAAAAATAAGTGAAAACATGGCTTTGCTACCTTTGCAAATCTCTCTTCCCTAGCAGAGTGACTACATTAGCATCACTCTGTTGCTTCTGCTGGCATTACTGGGAAATAACTGTTTCCAGGAGAAGCAGCCCAGGTAGAGCTGAACTCTAGGGAACAACCAAAGTTTTGAAATATTAAGTGGTTGAATTGCCAGCAGAATGGAATCCATTCTCAATTTAATGTTATAGAACAAATTTGAGAAAAAACTCTGTAATAAGTGGTATTATTCCAACTGTTCTTCACATTTTTAAGTTTTCCAGCTTTTCTTTGTGTTTAATAGAAGTGTGTGTGTGTTGAACTAGTTGTGAAATTTTAATTCAAGCAACTTACTTCTGGGCACTGTAATGTTGCCAGGATTGAGAGCTCTAGCTGCTCCTGCTCTCTCTCCCTCTTTCCCTTTCTCTCCGTTATGTATTCTGCTGTAGGGAGAGTTATTCTTCTTAGAATGCATGGGAATTCCAAATTCTCTAATTCTCAAACTTAAGTTCAATAAAACATGTGCTTTAAAGACATTTTAAATGAAATGAAATTTAAACTGCAGAGTAAAGAAAAAAAACTTTATGAAAAGAATGCTACAAACAAACCCTGGACATTAAAAAACATCAATAGAAAAAAGTCTTAGAGTTTATTACAAGGTACAAGTTTTTCTTTTCAATTCAGGCTATCCTGCTGCCATTCTCTGGCTGTGGTATTAGAAGGCAATCTTAGAAATGTAGGTAAATATGTTCAGGAGAGCAAAACTTTGAATTTTATACAGCACAAAGGATCTTTTTTTGATCAGTGGTTACAATTTTATTGTAATTAAACAAAACTAGCTTAATCTGAGTAAGGACCAGAGAACAAGGGAATGTGGAACTCATTTTCACAGAAAAAAGGAACATTACTCTTTTCAGGGGGGGTTTAGGGAAATCCTTGGATTATATCACTTCTGACAAATTTAATTTCCATAATTCTTTCTTGTGCATTCTATTGTTCCCAGGTGTATGTGTGTATGCACGTGTGTGTATGTGTGTGTGCAGCGTGTTAAAAACTGCTGTTAAGATACGTTAATGTAAGCACTACAAAATATTTTTGCTGAATAGAGGATGATTAAAAAAACTAAATAATGAAAAGAGCAAGGAAAGAAAGAACAAAGTAGATAATGTAAAGAGTAAGTGTAAAGAATAATATAACTAGGTGGGAGACTAATAGTCACAGCTGACACTTTGTAGAATTATGGTACCAACTAAATTCGATTAAATTCCAAGTCTCATTGATTATGTCTTAAATAATCACTAGGGTGAATCAGCATGGGCATTTGGATTATTCTTTTACCTTACAATTTTAGATATGATACTTTAGTGAAACTATCAATTTTACCCTCTTTAAAACTATAATATTTCAAATAAGGAAACATTAGGCTTCAAAGCCTCTTTGGAAGAAACAAGCATAAAAGCTGATTTATATCTTTGACAAATCAGAATGAGGAGTCTGACAGCCGATGCTAGAGAAACACAGGATTATTGTTGATATTTGGAGAAATTCTTTAATGTGTGCCATTTTGTACTATATTATAATAAGATTAAAACTGTTATCTTTTTCATTTTCATTGCATCGATGAGATTAAAACCAACTCTCTTTACTGAAGAATGGCTACCGAGGCTTTTTGCGCATTTACATCCCCAATCTACTACCTCTTACCCAATGATGTGCAGCATCTTTTAAGAAACAACATCTTTCAGCTTTGCCATTTTTATCACCTTCATCTAGAGCGCCTGCCGGCAAATCAGCAGCGCGTCAGAAATGGCTGAGGAACATGAAGATACACAAGTGTGAATTTCATGAAGCCTGATGCTCCTACCCTGCCATATATTTCTGGCCACTAAAACACTGTAAGTACTTAGCTTTGACACCCCATGTTGTGCATCTCATCCCAGTAGCAATTACAGCTAGAGTCCAGCTGTAAACCCTGATGGAGAAGCTGTGCAGATTGAAAGAACCAAAAGCACAATTCATTAGGAGCGCTTCACTTGTTTTCTGAAGCATTCTCGCTACAGGCATGTACTGATAGGGCAGGGTCGTTCCCCTTCTTTCCTCTTCTACACTCCATCAATGCAAACTATTGCAAAGTAACCTAGAAACTCAAGATTACCTCGGATACCATTTAAACCCTTCCTTAATACATTAGAGAGAAATCGGATTATATCCATAGATGAAAGCATGACCAGGCAACAGCCAAAGCCTACTTAGACTATCTACAAGTTCTCCCTTTTTCTGATATTCAGAAGCAACAGAATCAATCAGATCAAGCAAAATTGCAACTCAGGGATGGGTGTGTTAGAAATTCTGAGAGCTATATATATTTAGTCAGACAGAAATTAGTGTAAACATACATGAATCGTTTGGACACTAAGGGAAAGTGTTTCTGCTGCATATAACATCTTTATATGCGCAAATATACTTGAGGGGCACTCTCGATTCAGCTGAGATTCTGACTCTTGGTGCATCGTGCTAATGGTGCAGCAGCCAGAGGTGGCTGGGGAGAGCCGAGGTGGGTACAGTGCTGAGGAGAAAAGAGTTTGCACCTGTGTGCCCCAGGGTGCTGATTAGAATCTGTGGGCTACAGAAAGGGAGACTGCGGCTTGAACTCCGACTCCAGTAATTTAGTGCCCTATGGTTTCTCTTTGAGCATCACTGGATATAGACAATATGCAGATTAAACAGAGCAGGGGCTCAATCCATCAATAAGGAAGACTATTAAAACATGGACTAATAGGGTCATGCTTACAGTTCTTTGAAAAAGATGGCTCATTTGTTAGCTTAAATAAAACCTCAGACCTTTTTTCCCAAATGAGTTATTTGAAAATATTAGGAGCTGAGCCTTAGCTTATTTAACAAATTGTGAAAAACAACCACAATTATAGAAATTCAGATACATTATAATTTACTTAGAGATAATAATGACTTTAAAGCGCAGATTGCTTTGTTCTTTTCTACCTAAGTGATTTGAATTGGCATATAAATAAACAAGATCCCACTTAATAAACATCCTTATCATTTCGCCAAGTTTTGTTACTGTTTCCAGATTTGCAGTTTGATCTAATAGAAACAGAATTGGTTTATAAACAGGTAAGCATTAAATATATTAAGTAGACATGTGAAAGTCATTTTGTTTTGCATTTTACATGAGATTTTTATAATTTCACGGTTCTCAAAAGAGAAACACGGATTCTAGGACAAGACTGTAAAAAGGAGATAACACCTGGTTAACCACATTTAGTAACTCGTAACTCGTTCTTACTACACATTAGACATAAGATATAAAAACTGTCTGCAGAAATAAATGGATTCATTGATTAAGCAAATGCTACTTCTAGGCCAGGGTTGGTGAACCTATGGTGAGCCTGGTTTTGTTTTTTTTTTTTTTTTCAGACAAAAGATCTTAATGTATGAATTGCTTTTTTCTAAACTAAAACCTCAGTCAGTAGTCAGGTTTAACTGCAGTGTTAGCGCTTAACAGTGTTAGGAGAAATAAGTGGGTTTTGGTTGTAGTTTGGGCACTCAGTCTCTAAAAGGTTCGCCATCACTGGTCTAGGCTAGCCCAACATGCAGTATCTTGCTTCCTTTGCCTCTCTTCCAGCAAGTTTGGTGAAGTTAAGGAGCACAATACATGGGCACATTTTATGCAGTTCAACAAACCGGGATATTTAAATATATTTGTATGTGTATGTATTATGCTTTTCTCCTCCTTTTCTTTACATAGTAACACTGCATTAGTGTGGCCTTTAGATGTGGTGATGGTCATTTTTGGGGGTGTGCTGGGGATGGAACTCAGGGCCTTGCACTTGGTAAGCAAGTGCTCTACCACTGTACTAAATCCCCAATCCCTGGTCATTTTAATGTCTGCCTTACTATGAAATGGGTGCTCTCTGATGACTTCCCAAATTAATTCAATGAAGTGTTAACTCCAGGAGATCCAGGGACATTTGTAAAATGGGAGCCTTTTACCTTTAATAAGTAAAACTTGTAAATTTTCTAAATATAAAGTTTTCCATTATTTTTAGAAAAGAAAAATTGTACTTTTTAAGTAGAAAACAGTTCATGTTTATGAATTCTAGTGACCAAATGATTTCACTAATTACTTTGTTGTATTCGATTTTGGAATAGTTTGCAGAGTTGAGTTTGTAATACAATAAACTATGCCTGAATAGTCTGTTTACTCCACTGCAAGTTACAAGGAAAACACTTTCTCCTTAAAGGACTTGTCTCTTTGAAATGCACAAAGTGGCAAAAAGCCAAAGGAAGCTGGTGCTTAAGCAACCAAGACTGAGCAGTGCCTGTGTGCATTTCAATCTCAGCCAACCGAAGTAAATGTTATTGGAGCTTTTGTGCTGTAAAATTGCTGCTTTCATGCCCACTGCATCTGACAATAGGAATCCTTGGTCTAGTAGGAAAAAGGGAGGTTGTTGTGCCTTCCAGCCAGATTTTTACATTCCTAAGAAAAGGGCTGCTCTTAATGGGCTAGGGACAGTGAAGCTCCAGTTGGTAGTACATGTGGACAGAAAAAGAGACTAAGCAAGAAAAAAACTATTACTGTTAGTTTTTGCATTAAATATCATGTCCTAAGAAGTTATTCTTGCACGATATCATGTGATTTTAAAAATTATCCATTAACGGATTAAATTTTTAAATTTATTTTTCATAAAATTGCAGAAATACAAAATCAAATCATAAAATCAAGACAATACAATTGAAGGGTAACAATTTAAAATTCATATAATACATTTAAGTTTATTCTTAATACATTTCTTTTCCTTTATATAAAGAATTTTCCTGGACATCTTATTTATTCAGTTTATATTAATGCTATTTATTTACACATTAATTCTCATTTACTGAGCACTTACTATGACCAGGGACAAAATTTCATGTCTAATACTGCCATTTTAAATGTATTTTAAGCTCCAAATCCATATTTAAGCTCTCAGTCATAGAAATAATTTCTTAATACACTGAAACTAATTTTCTAAATCAACCACTACTACTATCAGGCAACTAAATTTTTTCAGAATTATACTAACATAACATCTACCATACAAGAATAGTAAGTAAGACTGAAATCGCACTACACTTCATGAGGGAGCAATAGTCACACATTATTTCTTGGGTTAAAAATAAAAACCTTTATGATAAGTTGCCACTAATTATGGCAAACAGTTAAATTTATACCTGATATCAAAAAATAATTGTACTGAATCATACAGAATGATTTAGTGTCATACTTGCCTCGTTAGTTATAGGCTAATTACATTAGAATACTTTATTATGTTAATTATGTCTTTGCTTTCCATTTATCATACATTTTCTGTATACATTCACGTGGTCATTAATGTGAACTAAGTAATCATGGTCACTGCTGCTTTTAGAAGACAGGATATTACTGTATTGTATGATTGAAGAATAAAAGTAAGAGACCACAATGGTTTCACCTCCTTATTCTCCCTTTTCTTAATCTTTCAAGCACTGATTTGGCTTTAGAAAGAGTGGGAAAAAAACCAGGACAGTAAATCATTTAAAAAAGAAAAAAGAAGCTTAAAAGAAAAAAAGTGGCAACAGAAAATTAAAGCTGCAAAAAGACAAATTACATACTACCTTTCTCCTGCGTGCTTATGATACGATGAAGTGGGCTTTGTTTCAGAATTCTTTTCGTTATTTTTTTCTCTATGGCTTTTTAAAGATATCTGCATTTGAACTGCCACTTAATAATACTATGACCTTGGGCAAGTTATTTAACCTCTACATGCCACATAGTCTTCATCTGTATAACAGGGTTAACAATATCAAATCCTTAGGGCTACGAACAGTGAAGTATCACATATATATCAAAATGCACGTGTGCACACACACCCACCCACACACACACACACACACACACACACACACACAGCTTGGCATACTGGCTTGCTCATAGTAGGCACCAAATAAATGTTAGTTTCTTTTCTTTTCTTTTTTTTTTTTTTAGTTAACATAATTTTTATAGTTTCTTTTCTTGATGCATGTACATTACCAACAGGTAAGGCAAATTGCCAAAGCTAAATACACATGTGCATACACACCCATAAAATAGCAAGTCTTAGATTTTTTTAAATTAATAGTTTTAAAAATAACTACTTTGAAAAAGTAAAGCAATATTAAACTTAATCACCATTTGTGTGTTTAAATCTAAGATTAAGAATTAACTTGGCTTTCCTTCTTTAACTGCTCTAATTACTAAATTTCTGAACTTTGTATTTTTGCTACACATGATTTTCTTCTTACTGTTTATATTTCAGGAGCTAAGATAAAACGTGAATGGGTTGCAAGACTGGGGCACACATGCATTTGCCTTTAACTATCCACCATGTAGAATTATTAGGGACCAAGTTTTTAGATCCTAACCTTGTTGATATTTGGAGACAATGGTACCATTTAGTTCTAGTGCTGCTTTTTAAAACTGAGTGGGCATCCCTTTCACGGTAGAATCAATTGCACCCTTTTCAGATTCTTTTGGATTTCTTGTTTGCTCACTGTGTGTTAATGAGACTGTATCTTTGACAATACCATCATGCTTCAGTATGGTAAACTTTTGACAGGTTGGTTGATCTGGGGGAGCCTTCTTGTAAAAGGAATCATTTGTCATTTCAAATTTCTTAGTTTGTAAATAGTTTGAAACTCTTCTTAAAACTTTCAGTAATGATAATGGTGAAGAGGACGTTTTCATCTGAAAGCTGAGAATCCCATGTGCGGGTGAGACACTCCTTAGTCTTGCCTCTTCCTTCAGTGGAAGAGTGCTTGCTAGTGTGTTCAAACCCCAGCATGGCCAAATAAACAAACAAGTAGAGAACCACAATTCCTGGAAAAATATGAATTACAAGGATCATGCGGTTTAGCTAATTGTTCCATCACAGTATAAAATTGACCTTAGCAAGTCAATTAGCACATGGGAAGAACACAGTAACTATCTCTCGGCAAGAGCTGACCTGTCTAAACTCAGCAAAAGTATAGTAGAAGAACAGTACAAACAGGGTGAAGGCATTGTAACTAAGGAATAAGAAGACAAAAAAAGATTTATTAAATCAGAAATGAAGAAGAGATGTTTTTTTTAAATCTGTGCTTCCCTAACTCTCCCAAAGCATGATGAAAAGAAAAATGGAGAGCTTTTTAGCAAAGGTATATTCATCTTACCAGCCTAGTTTTTTTGTCAGGTACCAGATAAGTACATACATTAGTATCTAAGATTGGACATAGGTAATATGATATTGAAGCTTTTTCATGAAGAAAAAAATTAAGGCACTTTCCTAAGAATATTACTAAATATTACAATATCTATTGTAAGGGAATAGATATAAAATGTTCATTTGGTTACAAGGAAAGATTGAGTTAAGGGCTCTTGTGCTTTGAGAAAATTTGGCACCTGAAGCAAAAGGGCTTTAAAATCAGGGCTTTGAAATAACGTTAAATCACAAAGCAGATGGACTCTAACTCTCCGTGTTCTTTGAAGGTTTAGATCTTGACCCAAGTTATCAAGCTGTTAGGGTAAGAAAAAGTGCTGTAAAAGCTAACGCAAGAACGTTTTTCAAATCTAACTGAGGGAAGGTGTTAACTCTTCATAGACATTCTCCCTAACAATATGCAACTGAGCAAAGGAATAACAAACTTTAAAATAAACTTTAGTCATTAAAAGATCAAAGTCTTGCTTTTAACTAAATGAATTTCAAATTTCTAAATGAGCCATTAAGATTATAAAAGCAAATTGGATATACACATAACAGGGCTGCCCTTGTAATGACCATTTGATTTTACTGATTCAGTATCAAGCATGCCCTGAAAAGAAGTATTAATCCCCTCCCTGTTAAGCTCTATCACTTTCTGAGGAACTATAGAGAATTTTGAACATTCTTTTTCCGTTGCTATCTAAATTCAGTCAAGATTTAACTTTAGAAAACAATTTTACAGAATTTTAAGATACCCACTAAAAATGTGAGAAATATATCCATTAACAGGGCTTATATTAAAATAATTTACACAGCCCTTAATCTTCAGGTCTAACCCAAACACCTCATTCTTTAACTTAATTCACTTTTTTCTTTCCCATCTTTGGCCAACTAGGACCAGATGGTCAACATCCATTACATCTTCAAAACGATTACTACGTCTCCCTTTGGCTTTCCCTCCTCTCTACTAAATAATTCAGTTCTTGAGGTTTTTTCACATGGGTCTCATTTTCTGATCCTTTAATTAGCTTGGTGGTTCTCAGAATGCTCTTCAAGTTTCAGAATGGTGCAGCAAAACTGAATTCTGATAAAGGTCCAACCAATGCAAAATAAAATGTTTAAATATCACTTAACTAGACTGAGAGATCCTTGAGAGTAGGAACCAAGTGTCTTGTAAATCTTTGCAGTTTCTGAAACATAAGCAGATGTTCAATAAATGATGAATTAATGGGTCAGCAATCACTGGAGCACCACATGTCACCCACCACTAGAACTAAAATCAAGAGTTACACTTTTGTTGTTACTTTTAAATGATGGTGGGGAAAGGAAAAGAACTAACACCCGAAAAATTGCTGCTGAGGCTCAGGCTGATGAACAGACTTGTCAATCCCAAATGTCACATATCATTTAACTTTAAATACAGGAAAAGATGCAACATAGACTACTATTGCATGATTATCAAATTTTACTCCTATGCATAATGAACAGGGAGGGTATCACATCAAGTCAGGTAAAAGAGTAATGACGTTTTGGTTGAGTCTTATTACAATGTATTTAAATTGTAACTTTATCGTTGTATTATTCTCCTGTACACTTTATAAGATATTCACTGAACTTTATTAGGACTATTTTTATTCATCACAGTTTGAAAAGTTATTTCTTCATGCAAATTCACTTAACTGAGCATGTATTTGTTTGTTTTGACAATTTATATAGTCATCCTGCCACTTCTGGTATACATTTTTATAAAAATAACTATTAGCATGAACTGAACCTTCAGTATGAACCTAAAAAGTAAGAGTCAGAAAAGGCCAGCTGACAGCTCTGTATAAAAAGGACAGTTTTATAATCTTTGGCTTATTACAGGAAAATGAGACAATTCGTATGTATGTAATACATATGATTATAAATATAACTGTATATATGAGTATACAGTCAAGATATATATTTTTTACATATAAGTATATAAAATTACATAAAATTTTAAAAAAATCAGAAACTACTTAAACCGTCTCCCACTTGACTTATTCTTGGAAGCACTGCTTAGCCCCTCTCACACAGGTGAAATGAACTTGTCCTTGTCCACAGTATATGTATTCATTCAAGAAATACTTATTCAGTAACTGTTCTGCGTTAAGCACTGTATCAAGTGTGAAGGTGCAAAACTAGATACCTTTTATTTTAACCTTAAAGAGTCCACATTAAGGGAAGACAGATTTATAGTGATAGCCTCCACATATCCATGGTATTAGAAATGTTAATAATTTGTCTCTAGTAATAAAACACAGGAAATCGGGAAGAAATGTTTTAAGCATCAGAGGCTAACAATTAAAGTCAGAATAAGGTTTCACAAAACAAAACCAAGAAATGAGTCCACCAGATATTGAAATTAACATATACAAAAGATATTACGACCTGCGAGAAAAGACACAGATTTATTAAAGTAGGAAAGAGAATAAGGAAACAGGAATTAAGTCTAGGACTGTGACCCTAGGATTTAGTCTCAGTAAGCACAGCAAAGCAACAGTGTAGTAATACAGAAAAGTATACCTATTTTTCATTTTTTTTGTGAATCAGAGTATATTTGAATTCTTAAATTCTGTATTTAGATTTATAAACCATTTACATACATATATTTGCTCACATAAGCTATTTTAGGAAGTATGATTTTTTTGTTCTGAATCCCATGATTAGTTTGTGTTGGTTTTTTTTTTTAATTTAAAATTTCCAAATAATTTTATTGGTGATCTTGGTTAATATTTAAAAAGTTACTCTTTGTAAAATAACAGTTGTTGGATTTGAGTAGATTTCTCAGACCTTTAACTATTTTTATATGTAAGTAAGAATCTAATACTTTGTTGCAGTGCCAAAGAATTTCCATTCTGATTTTCTATTATGTGCAAAAACTGCAAATCCTATTTTCTTTGCTTAGATATATTTCTTTAGAATTGCACTAAAAGAGGGAAAATCACGTTTATAGTCAAACCGCGAAGTTTCTTTTTCCAGAACCCTCATTCTATCCTTAATTAATGCCTTAATGTTTTTAACCATACTTGACAGATTACAAGTATGCCATGATTCTTTGTATTATCTGAAAGACTAATTCTTCTAAAGAAGAATGCATGATATTTTAAAAGAAAATACTTCTGAAAAGATCTCAAAAGTGAAGAAAATTAAGCAAATAAAATACTTCAAAAGCAGGCTCCTTAGTAAAAAGCGCTGAGCCTGGAAGCGTGACTCAAACAATGGGCGGACTGATTCTGTGGTTCTCATACGCTGACAAGCCTAACATTTGCCTTTCCATTTCTACAAGGACTTAGTTAATGCACATTCCTAATCTGAAAACCAGTAGCAGCTCAACACTTAAAGAGTTCTAAAATCCCATGAGATGAGCTAGAAAACTCAAACAATACGCTTTTTCTTATTCAGAGGGATTTTTATTCTATTAATAGACTTCATTTTAGAACAATAACTACTCCACCCATCTTTTATTGGAAAGAAACTAAAACAAAATGTTTTATTTTAAAAATATATTCCCAAGTCACGAATTTTTCTCTGAACAGAGTTAAATCTTTGAAGTAAACTTTCTGGTCCATAATTGCTACACTGACATTTTACTTGATTATAACATATGCACTCCTTCACATCACACACTTACACATACAATTAAATACACACACATGCACACACATCACAGATTACATAGTTCTGGGAATTAAAATTTTCTGCAATGTCACTGGACACGTTAGAATTATATACTTTAAAAATTCTATCTTAACTTTGGTACTTCACTGCCTAATTAAGTTATTGCTGGGTTGCAAAGTAAAAGAAGGGGGATAACCTCACAGCATCTCTGATGTTTGTTTTGTTAAAGCAAATAACAGGCTCTTTGGAAAATACCAATAAAGCAGTCGTGAAAATTAGAGTCCAGTCATTATGGAAAGGCACAAGGGCTGAGTGGGAAGAGGAGATGGATGACACAGGAAGGGAATGAGAGTAACAGAGGAGTGCTGGAGCTCCCTTTTCAATACAAAGCTGACAATCGGTAGTACCTGCTGTGTTAAGAAAGACTCAAAGGCTGCCTCAGTGGAAAATACTGCCATGAGCTATTATTTGTACCTATTTTATCTTATTTTACCAAGAACACATATTGGTACATTTTAGATAGACATAATAATCACATTCATCAGTTAATTTATACCTGTATATAATACATCTTGGTTTCACCTCCTTCCCCATCATACCTATTTTAAATTAATAGAAGTGTGACTGTTAACATATATGCCACAAATTTATCATCTCTGGAGTAGAACATGTGAATCAGGTGACTAACCAATCAATGTCAGAATCAATATGCTCACTTGCCTTTGGGGTCATGGAAGTACTACTTCTTCCAACAAAGTTTTGGAGGCCTGGTCAGTGTGTTCCTTGTTTTTCACTCCAAAGTTTTAGCAATCTGTGTGAGAGTTGTTAAGACTGTTCTAAATATGGATGTCTAGGGGGCTGGAGATTTAGCTCAGTGATTAGAGTGCAAGCACAAGGCCCTGAGTTTGATCCCCAGCTCCACCAAAAAAAAAAAAAAAAGGATGTCTCAGAGTCTTAAAACTTATATGTGTACTGAAGGCATCTCATATTTTCTAAAACAAAATAAAAATTTGGATTCAGATAGAATAATTCTGAAGAGTGAGTCATGGTTAGTCTCTTTTTTGATTCCAATCAGATATGGCTAAGAGTATTGTGGTGGTTTTGTTTTGTTTTATTGAGGGCAACAGCAGATGATTACAAGATTATTTATTGTAAACTATTTATTTCTTCTTGGTGCCTTGATATCTGTGATTGCAAAACATTCCCAGGAAATTTTATATAAGGAGATATCAAGTAACATTTAAAATACGATTTCGATTTCTCACATGATGGGAAAAATAGAATTCAACTAAACTATGGAAGCTGAAAACTGTCATTTTTCCAAGGAATGGAACTCCAGTGGAGAATCAACCAATTCACATTAGAGTATAATGGTACTATACTTAGCATGTGGCATTAAAACAGCCAAATGAAACCAGCACTTAGCAACCACCTTTGATTGTCAAGGAGATTGGCTAGGGGTATAGGGGAGTGTACATGTTTAATAACTGATGGACCAAATGAAGAAGGTAACATGGAAGGAAGTGTGGGGAAAAAAACTAGAGAAATATTATGGGTAAGGATATTATAGAAGGGAAATCGTGAAGGATCACTATTTTATTCTGAAGGAATGTTATTCATGAACTTTTAATACTAATAAATTCATATTTTTATAGCATTAAATAATGTACCAAATAGCTAAAAAGCAAAAAAAGTATAATATAGTTTGGAAATAAATCTGTACAACATTGTACTCTATTTTCTACAAGTGAATTTAGGAAAATACAAAATTAAGAGCTTGCAGTGTGTTCTGGACCGAGAAAGGAGGAGTGTTTGCAAAGCAAACACATATGCTTGCACCATTCCTCTGCTCAGCCATAATTCTCTGCTGCACTAAACAAATAGGCAGATGTAAGTAGCTACAGGTCAAGATCCCTGCTTGCTCATGAGAAATTAATCAAATTAGGTGCATGAAGAAATGGAAAGGGAGATATTTATTTTGTAAAAATATGCATATGCATGATTTAGAAAATATACAGGATTAATTCAGCAGGGATCATACAGATCAGATTCTACAAATACGAACACATTACAAACTTATTAAAGAATTTTATTTGTATGTATTCAGATACATATCTAGATTCTGATATAGACAGCTTTATAAAGTAACCTATGCTAACTAGGAGAGGGGCATTTATAAGCTATTTTCAAAAAAACTGGTAAATCTTAGATAGTCTTTTGATTATCCATAAGTAACTCACCCATTTTTTGGATGATCTGGGAACAAATTAAATCTCTAAGAAGTCTATTTGCACTTCGTAGATTATTTCTGTTGCTTGCATAGTGTGGATTTTCAGAGAATAAAAAAAGTATGTTAAGGGCTGAAGATTTAGCTTAGTGGTCAGAGTGCTTGCTTAGCAAGCCCAAAGCCCTGAGTTCGATCCCCGGCACCACCAAAAAAAAAAAAAAAAAAGTATGTTAATTAGTGAAGTACGGCAAAAGAAGATAAATGTTGAATTTATTAAAGGATTCAACAAATAGTTATAGAACATCTCCTGTATGTCTGGCATGATACCAGGTGCTAGGTATATAGTAGTACACAAAATAGATACAGTACCTGTTATCAAGGAGCTTTCAATTTTTCTAAAAAGAAAAGCAAGTAATAAAAAAAGAAACCAATGACGAATTAATATAATTCCTATAAAAGGAGCAAATAGAACAAAGAAATGGAATAAAAATGGCAGGCTTTATGTAGGGTGTAAGATTTCCTTATGGAATTGATATATCAATATTATTATTCATATTTAAAATTATTGTTAAGATGAGCTCTAAAGACAAAGAGAAACAGATTTCCATATCAAACAAGAAGGGCAGAGTCTTCCACAAAGAGGAACTGAT
>PVJO010000419.1:127336-245570 GCA_004026905.1 Hystrix cristata | reverse complement strand
CAGGGAGGGGTAAGAGAAGGAAGGAAAATGGGATTAAAAAGGAGAATGGAAAGAAAAAAAGGGAAACAAAGCTTTTGTAAGTGGCGGGGAGAGAATGGTTGCAGGGAAGGGATGGAAATGGGGAAAAGGAAAAATTAAGATGCATTATGTACAGGTACAGATTCCCTATGATGAATGTGATCATTGTGTATGGGAAATACGTACCAATAAAAAAAAATAAATAAAAAATACCAGAATGTTAAGTCACATATTGTGAAGACGTTTGGCTTCATATCACATGTCAACACTCGTTAGAGATCTTCCCCAAGGAAGAGGCCATAGCCAGTCAAGTCAACCAAACTAAAATGAGCAGTTGACATGGCAAGCTTCTGTCGTTAGCCACCTCAGTGTGGGCAGAATGGATACATAATAGAGGCATCAACAGTAATGGAGATGGAGGCTGTGCACAGGCAACAACTGTGGCTCCTGTTGGCCCAGGCATGAGCCATCCAGCCTGCTAGAAACAGAGAGCGTGTGGTGCCGTCCCCTGAGACCAACTGGCCACTTGGTGGCCTGATGAAGACATTCACTCTCTTCCACCTTGGAAAAGACAGTGATTCATTCTGATAACATGAGACACACATTACAGTTATGGGCTTGTGTTTTCTGTCCATGGTACACTACCTAGCATCACTGTCCTAAGAAGATATAAACTATTAGAAGCATCGCTAAAATATTCCACATAATATTATGTCAGATGGAAGGACCCCTTTGTAGCAAAGGAAGTGTGGCCCATAACCCACTTATTACTTATTATTATATCATATGTGGTACCATTCAAAAGCTGCTCCCAGGCAGGGCGATGTAAATATTGATCTACTGACAAATGGATTTTTAAAATGTGGTATATATACACAGTGAAATATTATTTGGCTGTAAACAGATGAAATCCTATCATTCGGGACAACATAGATGGAACTAGAGGCCACTATGTTAAGGGAAATAAGCCAGGCACAGAAATCTCAGTCATATATAAAATCTGAAAATGCCGATCTGGTAGATGTGGAGGGTCCAACAGTGGTTACTGGAGACTGGGGAGAGTCGGCGGGTGGAATGGAAAAAGGTTAGTTAACAGGTATTAAGTTACTGTCAGACAAGAGAAATAAGTTGCAATGATGTTACTACAGGGGGACTACTGTGTGGACAACAATAATGTGTGACATATTTCAAACAAGTAGAAGAAAAGGTTTTGAAGATTGTCACCACAAAGAAAGGACAAGCATTTGAGTCCACAAGCGTGCTGATCCTGACTTGAAAGTTATATAATGTCTATGTGGAATTGTATTGTGCTCTGTAAGTATGCACAGTTTCACGTGCCAGATTCTTTTTCAAAATGAGAAAACCGTTTTGACAGGAAAACAGGAAAAGCTAAAGAAGTAGTTTGGTGGCAATAGTTTAAAATGACACCATTTCTTGTACGGTGATGTGTGTCCCATAAGGGTGACGCAGCAAGCAGAGGGTAGAAAGAGGACCAACCCCACCCCGCCCCATCCTCGCTGTGCATGCCTCTTGTGGTGAGTGCACACTTCCCATCCCACAACCCTGGTTCTGTGCCCTCAAGAGGGAAACACGCACCAGACACACAGCAAGAGCCCTACCGAACTGGATAGCTAATGACTCCCTTTTAGAGATTTCGTGTTCCACCTGCAAGAGCCCATCAGGCAAGGGGTGAGTTAGGCTGTTGGCAAGCAGGCTGATTCTTTTGCCTAGAGAGGGTGACATTGGGGGACGGAGGGGGACTGTGTTCCATTCTCAGCTGATCGCTTAGGTCCCTGCTGGTACTCTGTCTTAGTCTGTTATTGGTACAAGAAAATAGAGCACGCTGAGGAGCTGATCAAGAATAGAACTCTATTTTCTCACAGTTTTGGAAGCCAAGAGGTCAGGGTTCTAATAGCTTCGACAGCTGGCAAAGGCCTGGTACCTGTTCCAAATGGTCCCCTCTCAAAGCACCACCACACAGAAGCAGGTGGCAAGGCTGCTCACACCTGTTTCCCTCCAGCCTGCGCACACAGCCCTAATCTTTGCCTTCACGGGTCCTCGCTTCCCAAAAGGCACCACTCCTTCATCCCGCACAGTGTAGATTGTTTGAATGCGGGTTTGGAGGGAACATAGTCAAACCATAGCCAACTCACTTATCAAGTTCAGGTGGCCACTGGGAAGATTTAGTAAGCTCCTCCTTTGACTTTGGTGACCTGGATGGTCTGAGTCCCACAGGAGGAACACAGGACTTACTCTTTCGGGTGCTGAGAGGGCTGCCAGGAGGCGCCCAATGTCAGCCCTTTTCTGGCTCAAGTAAACTGTAACACTGAAGGTCACCCTTTCTCTTGGTCACTGTACTCAGTGTTTAGTCATGTGGGACTGTGAGGATTTAGTTGCCTCCCACAGTTTGGAGCAGTGTTAAAAAGACGTCCCAGACCGAGCGCCTCCTTGGGATTTCCTAAAACCTACCCTGAAACTACATCAACATTTCCCCTGCCTGGTCCTGTGCACTTAAACTCCCTTCTCCAAGTGACGGAACCCAGAGAAGGTCCCTCCTTAGTCTATGGTACAAACACTGTATTTCCTTTTGAAATTCTGAGAATTTCTGAATTCTATAGCATAGTCGACCCCAAAGTTTTCAGATAAGGGATTGGTGACCTGCGTATAACAGATACAATAGTTCTAATTGGAACCAGAGTCCGTAAGGATCAGGGTAGAAATCATCTCTGTTTACCTATGACCAACAATTTCTCCTCTTGTGCCTTTATTCCTCCTTGCAAAAATCATCTTTCCTCCACCACTGCTTAATTCCAGAATGTTTCTAGGCCTTGTTCTCCAAGAACGTTCACCTTTCCTTCTCATAATATACCATATACATATCTGAAAGATCTAATATTCATCCTTAAATTTTAATAGCTCATAATTTTCAGTATGGAATATTTCCCAAGGTATACACCCCTCAGTATTTCTACTTTAAATATGAGCATATTATCCTTTACTATCACTCGAAGATGACATAGTTTTCTCTTTCATATGTTACAAAAATTACTTGGTGAGCATGAAGAGTAATCATTAGAATACAAATTATTAGGAATATATGTTTTGTCTGCATTTCTCAAATGATTGTTTCCATGCAAATATAAGTTTTTAAGAGTTATTTGGTGGGGTTGGGGATTTAGCTCAGTGGTAGAATGGTTGCCTAGCAAGCACAAGGCTCTGAGTTCAATCCCCAGCATTAAAAAAAAAAAAAAAAAAAAAAGAGTTATTTGGCGTTAGAGCTCCATCAAGTGGTAAAATTAACAGGAAGCTTTAAGGTTATTCTTAGACCCAAAATACCTTGCATAATTTTCCTACCAGAGTTTGTCTCAAGGCTGAGTTTGTAATCAAACATCTTCTTATAGGGCACCTCCTGAGTTATTTTTAATTTGAACATTCTAATGATTTCTTTTTTTAAAATAAAAGAAGACAATTTATTTGAAGGTGGGGAAAGGGAGAAGAGAGAGGAAGAGAGAGAGTGGACAGCTACTCTGTACAAGTAGGTAGCCTTCAAAAGTGAGTAACTCCTAATAATTTCATTTATGGATAGATATAGACTATTGAGATTTTTTTAACATGTAATTAAAAGAAATCTCATTTTTCTATTTACATTTTGATTTTTAATAACTTCCAATTACTATTTGCTAGTAAGATGGCTACTGTTAGGCTTCAGTTCTTCACTGACTGTTGGCCACCAGTTTGTTGCCACACAAGCTTTCCATATGGCTGCCCACAATATGGCATCCTGCTCACAACATGGTGTCTGGCTCACAATATGGCATCCTGTCCCTCTCAGAGAACGGATCTGTTCTCAGAGAACAAATCCAAGCAAAGAATAAAGAAACAAGAGCAGAGTGAAAGTCAGTCTTTATGTAAATTAATTTCCGAAGTGATCTTGCATCACTTTCCCTATTCATTGGAAAGGACGCCCATTGTCCAGCCCACGGTGGAGGGGATGGAAAGAGACACGCCAGGAAGCAGGCTCCCTGGGGGTCAGCCTAGCGGCTGCCTTCCACAAGTCACCTTCCTGAAGTGAATACATAACCTCTGAAATTCTCGTATCTTTTCAAAAATTCAAACACATTATCATTTGCTCTCTGAAACTAATTAGTTTTAATAAGGTTTGCTATGTTCCAGGGTACTATTTTAGGTATTAGCCACATAAATATTCATTAATTATGAGCTCCCTATTCCTTGTAAACATGGTGGGCATCATTGTCATTATTCCCATTTAGGGATGAGGGAACAGAGGCACAGAAACGTTAAGCAATTGTCCAGGATTTGAAACTAGGCCATCAGGTTCTAAGAAAGGAGAGTGTAAGACTTAAACCAATTTATATTTGCCATACAAGTGGAAAGTGTATATTGCTGAAGAACGGCATTGTAATAGAAAGTAAAAAAAAAAAAATAGAATTTTAGTAACAATTCAGTTTTCCAGTAGATGTATTTTGTGAGTTAAATACAATGACCCAACTTGTGCCCCACTTTCATTTGGCCCATTGTGGGCTGGTATCCCAGACCACTTGTTTACAGTGACTCTTTCTTGAAATGAATAGACAACCTCTGAAATTCTCATATCTTTGTAAAAATTCCAAAACATTTCAAACATTCCAAACATTTATTCTCAGAAACTAATAATGTTCTTGTTAATACTAAGGTCCTCAAAAGTGTCCAGATTTGGATAAGTTATATAGTCCCCCTAAATATAAGGCAATGAAAGTGGCCCAATATATCTGAAGAATACTATACACATTTTGCCTTTGGGGAAAATTTACTCTTTCCACCACACCTAAGTGACACTGATATGAACCTAAGGATAGGTACTGACAGTTCTTTTTTTTTTTTTTTAACTTTTATTTGCTTTTTTTTTTTGCTTAATTTTTTTCTCGTGCTATAAGTTTTTATTTCTTCTGGCATAACTTTTTCTTCTGTGCAGTTTCCTCCTCTGATTTAGGAACAATTTGTTCCTCCTCAGTAAGGACCATGTCAATGCAGTAGGGGGCGCTCACGACTGGGTTAATCCCGCCATGAGCTCTGTCAGTACGGTGGGGCATATTGGGCGCCACCCAAGGGTTCAACGACCAGAAAAATCTACATTTAAATTTAAATTTAGCATTACTCTGCATTTTTAAGCATGTGCGGCAAAAATTCAACACTTCTTTGGGCAAGTGACCCTGTGTCCTGCCCCACAGTTTGTCCTGAGCACACCTACGAACCCCACCAGCATGACGCCAGAACCACACACACGTAGTCTCTCGAAGTGACATCCTTCAGATGCTTGTTCTTTCGGCTACGCACACCCCTGATGGCCTGGGCAGTTTCACGGGTGTTCTTAAAGTGAACACGAAGAGTTGAGCCTCTCGGTTTGCATGATTTTGTGGGGTTCTGGGTCAAGAGAGTAGCGAACCATTTTCACATGTAACCTTGGGCAGCTTACAGGAAGAGGTGGAACTTACTAAATGATGACGTTTGGTAAAATCATTAAATTACTTCTTCAAGTCATACTTATTTGATCTTAGCAATAGACTATTATTTCTTGGCTTTATATTCTACCTTTTTTTCTGCTTTTTTTCTTTATTAGATTTTGTATTCAAAGTTTCAAATATTTCCAATTTTCTTTTTATTTTTTACACCAAAAAAGGCATCAATACTTTTCATTCTACTCTTGTCAACTTTAGCCAAAGCCTTCTGAGCTGCAGTCATTTTGCTATTTTTCTTTTCAGTCTTCAAATCTTTAGTGTTAAATTTAGTGTAGTCTTCTTTTGCTTTTACTGGCTCATCTGATATCTTTGATGGAGGGTGTGACAAAGGAGTTGAAGTTTCTGGAAGCTTTAAGTATTTAGATAAGTCATCACTTAATTCTTTAGGGATGTAATCAGATATCAGACCATGGGCATAATGAATATAATCCTCTTCCTTGTCACTGGAAATCTGGTCACCAGCGAAAAATGCAGCTGACTGTACCCGGGCACCAACATTGACATGATTGACTTTGAACACTGCCACTGTTTGATTAACCTTTTTTTTCCAGCCATTTTAATGTCTTTTCTTTGCTGTACTTGTAATATTTCTTGTTGTCTATTTCTTTTTCCTCTGTCACGATGCGAAGTAGCTTCTCAAGTTCAGGAAGTCTGAGCAACAAGATGCAGTTTGGAAATACATCATCCATCACAACTTGATCCAAGGACTGAGACGTTCCCTCTCTGCCAACCTTTATGAGGTAGTGGAGGACCTCCTCTATAATAAGAGATACAATTAAACTTGGAAACACTTGTACACATTTTAAAAACAAAAATGGCAAAAAAAGAACAGAGTGTATTTGTCTCCTTTAGGGAACAACATACCCCATTTTGCTAACTCCCACATGAATATGCAGAAACTCAAATGTCAATTACAATACCATGTTTTAGAATTTAGGTATTACTAAGTACTTTCTGTTTTTATTTTTATTTTTTGTGGTTCTGAGGAATTTTGCCCTTTTTAAGTAACAATGTAAAACATGATAAGCTGGGTAATTTTGTCAATTAAAACAAAACAAAACAGGAGCTGGGTGTGGTGGCACACACCTGTAATCCCAGCACTGGGGAGGCTGAGACAGGAAGATCGCAGAGAGTTCAAGGCCAGCCTGGGCTACATAGTGAGCTCAAGGCCAGCCTGAACTACATAGCGAGGCCTTGTCTCAAAAAACCAAAACCAAAACCAAAACAAAACAGAACACAAACAAACAAAAAACCAAATCCCAACCAGAGTCTAAACTTTTGCCAAAAAAAGAAAAAAAAAAAAAAGAATAGTCTATTAAACTAAATCATCAAGCGGGTAAATACAGAAAACACATTCATTTTTAAAATTGAAAATAACTAGACTTTAAAACCTGTTGAAACAGATACTACAAAGCAAATGTACAGAAAAATAGAGCTAAAGGAACACGTAAATTTCCAGAAAATACCCAGGCACTGAGCAAACTTGTACTTTGATTTTCAGCCAGAAGAGGGCATTATGTGACTGCCATACGACGGTGTGAGAGCAAATAAAGTTCAGAATATGCTACGTGTTATCAGGAATCCATCTGATAGATGCTCGGGTTGAAAGAAAGCTGAATGCTTTAAGCAGACACACTTAGACTTTTTTTTAAATTAAACAATTCAGCGTATAAATTTGGATGCTATGATTCATATGGATCCTAAACTACATTTTTCTCCCCACCAGGCCATTTCTTCTAGATTTTTGGTGCGTGGGCAAATACTTTTGAAAGTCTCTATCTTCTCCAGGGCTGCTCGCCCCGCTGCACCACCAGCGCGCCGACTTGGGGCGCGCTGACTGTCGTCGGAACTCCTGCGGGACCCGCAGCTCCAGAAGAACTGGCGATAGCGCTGACGTGTTCAAGGTGACATAGTTGAAATACAAACATCTTCACTGTGACTGTAAGTAAGACTTTTTCTGATGGGACACGATTTCTCTCCCCTGTGTCGGTCGGCACACAGGAGAGAAAATAGCAAAATTCTACGCTCTTCTTGCTGCCCATGTGATGCAGGTCTCGGCCGAAATGACCGAACTGCGGAAACAGAATGATGAACAACCAGTTTGTCTAACTCTTTCATTTGTAAATATTCTATAAATGAAGAATTTAAGGTCTTGGGAGGCTGGATAATTAATTGGAGGGCATCAACCTGGCAAGTGCCACAAGGGTGGATTGCTTAGTGTCTGTATAAAATGGGGTCCTATGACGTCTTCTGCCGCATCACTCCCACAGCCTGGGACTATCACCGTAGGTAGCAGGAGATTTTGAAGATGTAACTAATGCTGTTAATCAGTTGACTTTCAAAGAAAGAGCTTGTCTAGATGAACTTAATCACGTGAACCCTTTCAAGGAAGACAATCTTCTCTAGCTATGGGAGGAAAGGGCGCGTGAGAGGGTCGCAGTGCGACGAACGTTCTCCGTTTCTGAGGTGGAGGGCGACGTGAGGGTCCCGAGCAGACCACCTTCAGAGACTGACAGCAGCCCCCACTTGACGGCTGGGATGGAGATGAATGACTACAGCTGCCAATAATGAGCTCTGCCTTAACCCGAATACGCGCGGGAGCCGATTCCTCCCCAGAGCTCCTAGAGAGGAGCCCGGCCCCAGCTGGTACCTTGATTTCATCCTGCGAGCCCCGCAGCAGGGAACCCCGCCGCGCCCACACGGGATTTTCACCTTCAGCACTGTGAGGTAATAAGTGGGCATTCTTTTCAACTACTAAGTTTAAGTAAATCGACACACAGAAATACAAAACAAGTACTAAGTCTAACCTGAAAACAAGCATTTGAGATTTTAAGGTAGCAGGACCATATGTGTTTTGTTATACAAATGATGGTAAGTTGAAGACAAGACAAGATGAGGCTACTCTGATTGAGCAGCATCAGGGAGCGTGCACCATCCCCAGGTGAAAGGGACCACGTTGGTGAGACCCCAGAGTGCACAGCGAAGTTGGAACCACAGCCGCACGTTCAGTGGGTACTCGCAGGCACTTCCGGCTAGTGCTTCCTGTTGGCCAGACCCACATGCTCCAAGAGCTGGAGATGTGCAACCTGCACGACCAACCTCCTGTCCTGCAGGGCAAACCAGGGAAAGGACAAGAAATGGGAGGGATCCCAAGGCAACAGGCCCAAGACCTGCTGGGTGGCATTGGAATTGTCAGGAAGGCAAAGCCTCGGAGCGCAGACCTTGTGCTAGATCATTTACTAATGTCACTGTCTTAGTTCATACTTGATCTTAGTATCTTCTGCTTTGTATTTCCATATTACAAATGAGGAAATCGAAGCCCAGAATGCTAAGAAATTTGCCTCAAAGTATATTACCTTAAGTAATAGACCCTGTTTTAAATGCAGGTTTATATAACAATCAGTCCAACCTGCATGGGCTCACTGTGAAGTCCAATATTTGCTTACCAATTAGAGCAGTAGAAAACATGGAAAAGGCAGAAAAATTACATGTAGCTTTACATATTTGATTTTCCTAAAAAAAGAACTTTATTGTTTTACTGAAAATAAAATACAGGTAGATCATTATCAATAGTTCAACAGTTCAATTTTGTGGTCCCCTATTGGGCTTCAGTCTACAGTTCCTTCACCTGTTACATGAGAGGTTTCCTCCAATATTCACAGAATCAAATCTCCATGAAGCCTCACAAGATTGATTTGTATATACATTTTTAAAGTCATTTTCTGAGAGTCACGTTCTGAAAACCTCTGTTGTAGTAATCTTATTTACTGTGAAAGAACTACCTGCTTCTTTTTAAATGTTAATTTACGTGCTCACTTCGGCAGCATATATACTAAATGTTAATTTAAAAATATATTTATAATAAAATGTGCAATGATTAAAAACACAATAATAAGGAGACACATTTTTATGCTTATTAAAGCAATGGTAATTTGAGTACAAAAACTGACTAGGATTGGGAAAATATTAGAACTTCTTTTTTTATTTAAATCTAAAATGAGGCAGAAATCAGGGTCTTCTGCTGTGTATCATATTGGTCCATGCTGGGACCTTCATCAACTCTACAGACCAGATCCTGATAGAGGTCGGACGTTCCTAATGTCCCAATGTCCCTAATACATTCAGGGTACCTGACCAGTTGAAGGTCTCGTTCTTACTTGTGTTGTCTCTTATAGACATTTGCTAATTATCACTTTGTGTCTCCAGTTAAAAGTACTTATAAATCAAATTCATGTAAACTGTATTGGTACTGTATTTACTGAATAACCTCTAAATGCAGAAGCCCACTATTAGGTGTAAGCAACACAACAATAATCAAAATAGGTAAAGCCCTTCATCTCTAAAACAACTGGTGTTCTAATATTAGACACTAACATCTACCACAGCAGGCAAGGGAAGAAGTAAGTTAAGCAGAAATACAGATTTTCTCTTTTTTAATTCTTTTCATTTGTGTACTATGACTGATCCTAGAAAAATAAGCCAAACAAAAGCTCCTTTGTTCTCACTCCAGCTTCTTTCCTTTGTCATACTCCCAGCCAACCTAGGTGTTTGCATCCTGGTCTGATGGGCTGTTAATGGCACCTCATGTCACTCCGCTCTTGATCTCTTCTCTCTTTTTTCTGGCTTTAAAGTGTATTTCTTTATTCTATTCTCTTAAAATGAGTCTAGATGAATCCCTCATCTAGCACACTGGTTTGATTAAGATGTTATAAGATAAAAATGAATTCCTAAGTACTAAGAAGCAGAATAAACATTCTATTAAATGTATCTGAAGGATTCCAGTGCACATTAAGACTGTGTATAATACTGAACTCTATTAATACTGTATTCATAATTTGTAACCTTTCCTGTGGACCGCAGATCTGTCCTAATATCTTCTGGGTGATTAATCTTCTGCACACCGAAGACAAGGCATAGATTGAGTAAGCAGGAGTTTGTCGTCTGCTATTTGTGACCGAGTTGCCCAAAAAGTGCTGCCCTCAAGTGGTGGAGCAAGGATGCGCGCGCTTCCCTCACTCCAACAGGTGACGGTCAGTGTAATGAGAAAGGCGACACCAAGATAAGGCTGGGACACAGAGAATGGCTTTGCATATCACAACACAGTCTGGGGGACTCATTTTAGCATAAATCAATAGAGGAAATGTTCAACAAGGGTTTAATCTTGCCAGGTTAGAAGGTCCGTGTGCTTCTCGCATGTAGACCGGAGTTCAGAGCCTCATGAGACTTCCCCTCTCCCCTGCTCCACCTCAACACGTAGCTGTGCTTCCCAATGTCCTCTGACCTCCTCCCGACAGGAACACACACACACACGCATGCACACACACACACGCACACACATGCATGCACACACACGCGCGCACACACACATGCACACACACACGCACACACACATGCACACACACATGCATGCACGCACACGCACACACACATGCACACACGCATGCATGCACACACACGCATGCATGCATACACGCACACACACATGCATGCACACACATGCACACACACATGCAATACACATGCACGCACGCACACGCAGACACACGCATGCACACACACATGCATGCACGCACACACACACACATGCGCATGCATGCATTGCTCAGTGTCCAGTAACAGAACTAGAAATGACAAATCAACAACTCAAAACACAAATCGATATAAGTCCTAATGGGAAGAAGCAAAATGGTTAAGAAGAGTTGTGAAGGGAAGTCTACAACACGAGTCACTGCCCATCATCCACGTATGGCCATGAGGTTTTCCAAGGATTTAAAACTGAAACCACATACAATTTTTTAAATTTTATTTTTACCAAGAACATGTATTGTTACATTGTATACATAGTGATCATAGTCGACATGCTTATTTTGTACCTGTAGATGATATATCTTGGTTTCCCCCCCTTCCCCTTCCCTCCCTTCCATTCCCCCACCCTTCCCTATTTGCAACAGTGAAAGCACATACATTTTGGATAGACTTTAACAACACCAAAAATCATTAACACATTAATACCCCTTTGTAAACACAGAGTAAAGGTCTGTCTATTTCTATTTTTCTGGCTGATTTGATCTTGTGATAACAACGTTCTCCTCAACAGGGAGCAAAAGTCCCAGAACAACATGGGTCAGGGGAGCAAATCCAGGACTGTTAAATATGGTCTCTACCTGTGTCTAAATCAAGATATTCATTATTCTGAGTTAAAGAATGTTCCACCAGATCATCTAAATTGCTAATGGAGTGGTGCCAATGAGAAAAAAAGGAACTTAGCACAAATTATAATTTAGTTTAGAAAATGTTTTTAGGTAAAGAAGTGCACGGTGTGCATAGTAATAACTTCACAGCTGGAGACGTTTTATGAGAACAATATCTGAGATAAATACCTAAACCGGAGAATCACAAGTATGCTGTGCCGGAAGTTTGCTTTGCTGGTTTCCTTCCAAGCTTACAGGAGATATCACGTGTGCCAAGTATTTATGAAATCCAAGTTGTTTGGGAAGGAGTCTTACAATCTTAAAGAAATATAAACTCCTTTGAGGGGAAAAACAAGCCCAGGGTCTATCTTTGATTGATAAGGTGGAGGGAAGTGCTTGGCCTAAGCAGATGAGGTCAGAAGGGCACTCTTGGTATCACAGCAGATCACGTGAAATCGCCTGGATATCAATCAGTCTGAAACTCTGTGTTTGTTATCCCAAGTTCCAAGAATCAAAGTGTGTTTGTGTTTTTTGAGGAGAGGAAGAAGTCTGGGGATGAATATTGTAAACTATGAAAAGGGTACTAGGAAAATATTATAAAGCTTGCAAGTGGAGAAACAAAGCAGAAAATCTAGGGAGTTTCAAAAACATCTCCCTCAATACGGTATGTGGGTTGAATGCCACAGATGTCCCAATCTTGGTGCACGATTGCTTTAGACTACCTCTCTGGCATAACACCATGTGCTGTGAGGATGTGTGCACTGAGTTCATCACCATTCTGGAGAAGGGCTTAGAGATTTTGAATGAGTAATGGATTTTTTAAAAAATGTGCACAATGTTGAAGGGACCGTGGATCTTGACCAGAAAACTAGCATAGTTCAAGGAAGTTGGTGAGGAAGGTTTTATTGCCAGGATCTGGAAATTAAAATCAACTTGAATGCCACCATCAACTGCTTACCTAATGCAATTAATCCTTAGGTGAAAAAGAAGCTGGGAACACAGCAAACATTTGGAGCCTGTTAGGTTGACCAGAGTGATGGATCAGCACCAAGCGTGTGCCTCAAGGCGTGGGTATAAAAGTTTTAAAAAGATAAATCAGTGGCCCACAGATTCTAAGGCCTGCATTTGAGAAGGGCAGTGAGGCATCAAGACAGAGACATCAGTTTAAATTCCAGGAAAGAGTCGCCAGCTTTTGTTACTAATTTGTGTATATTCATCTAATCTCTATACATTTCTGAGTACTAACGCTTTTGCATTGAAAAAGTGAGGAATGATTAACGCAGTCTCCAGAAGGTTGTAATGGCCCTACCATGGGGCCGGCTGAGTCTTACAGATCATTGGGCTCGTTCTTCATAGTTCTGACACTCACTGTATCTCCACCTTCCCCTGAAAATTCTTCTGCATAGAAGGAGGGAGGGTGCTGATTCAGATAACTGGAGACCTTTATCTGAGTAAGTCTTGTAGACACACCAAAACACTACAAATTTTTCAGTAATTTTATCAGTCCATCTCACCAAAATCTCCTCTAAGACATGATATGGTTTAGCCTCTGTGGCTTGAATACAAAACTAAAAGTACAAGATGTGTGTCATCAGCCTAGAATTTCCAGCGAAGGTTTCAAGGGTGGGCAAGGGAATGCTACATATTTTGGTGAGGATATGACCTTGAACTTCCTACTGAAATAGGTACATATTCAATATCCGTACCAACTTCTTTCAAGTATTTTCCTACTACTATCACAAGCAAGTTATAAGAATTTAGCCACCGTCCAAAAATGTTCCAGAAATGCTGATATGATATCTAAATGCAGAAAGACAAAAGACCATTTGTTACTCACAACAGCTGATGGGATGCCTCTGTCCCTCCCATGAGGGAACCCAGGAACTGAGTTTGAACAACTTTAATTCAATGTTTTTGTTGTCCCTGTGCTACCAAGGAGTTACTTGAAATGGAAGGACACACACAATGAAAATAGGCACAGTATCAAATGATACAACACCTGTTATTTGCACAAGCATTTTCAAGAGGATTGTTTACCATGGGATCAGTAATTTGAGTTTTAAAAAAATATGTATCCAAAGGAGACAATTATCTGAGTCTGTGTTTTTCCTTTATTCTTGATGGTGGAAGAAATCCAGAGAGGTAGTGATGACTGTGTTTTACACTTAGAAAAGAAGGAAAAAGAGAAAGAGGAAAAGTGGGGAGGTGGAGGAAGATGGAAATGTTTTTGAGGGTACCCAAAGAAAATAAAATCTAGTGACCTGTGCTTTACAGAAGTTCACCTAACAATCAGTGCCTAAGCCAAGAAGAACTCTTTCTCAAATAATGCTTTAAGAAGTTGCCCTCAAGAGAAGGGAACTTAATAATACCAATAAGAATAAGAAAAGGCCAAGCAAGAGCATGGTCCAATCTGGAGGTGATCTTTAATTAGATCCCACAGAGAAACTCTAGAGCAGCTCTTAAAATTTTATTATAATCCTATCTTGAGAGAGTGGGCCATCCAGAAGGGCAAATTCAGATGGTCCTATTTAGCAAAGGACAAGTCTTTGGAGAAGGTGGCACTTGCCGACAGTTATCAGCCTACTCTCACATCAGCAGGGACACGGGCACCTCGCTGGTGATGGGGAGCGAAATTCCTCCACTATAGTTTACTCCTTTTCAGTGTGATTACTCCATTAAATTAAATCCATTCTGGTGCAGCTTCTCCAGGACTCAGATCAGTCACTGTTCCTAGATTCACTTCCACTTTAGGTAGTACTTCCGCTAGTCCATGTGACTCGTCAGTCGGGTAAACCCAGACCATCTTCACTAATTACGAGGCCTGGTTACCACACTGGTGCGAAGTTGTGGTAACTGAACCTCCCTGCTTCTAGGTTGCACTAGACGTAAAGTATCAATAGACAGCCTCGTACCCCAGTGTTCCTGCTTGATGCCCTCATTTAGCAGCCGCCTTACCTGAGGCCTGCGTTTTGTCCTATGGGAACTTCTTTTGCTGCTTAGCTTCTGCTGCCATGAGAAGTCCACAGTGACCAAGCAGCAGCAAAAGTGTGAAGTTCGATGATGTTCTTACTATGTCCCCCGATAGAAGCATACTAGCTTGGGGAAATGAGGCTCCTAGAACCACCGAGTCTAGAATTACGAAGAATAAAGCATAAATTCCTTCAGTAGATTATAGAGACCTATGATGGGTGGGGCTACACTTACTTTTACACCATTTATGGCATGACAGTCATAGGATACATTTGATTTCCAGGGCTATATTAACCTAAAATAACTGGCATAAAACAGAAAGGAATTTCTTTACAATTTCAGAAGTTGGAAGTCAGAAATCAAGATGTCAGCTGGGTCATGTTCCCTCTGAAACCTATAGAAAAGAATCCAGCTTTGCTTTCTCCAGCTTCAGGGGGTTGTCGCTCATCCTTAGTATTCCTCGGCTTGTACCCGTCTCATCTTAACTAGTTATATCTGCGAAGCAGTCATTTCCAAATAAGGTTACGTTCTGCAGTTATAGGTAGACATGAACTTTACAGATGTCATTTCCACAATTATGCTGGAGATATTATCTCTGATGGCTCTAGGTAGTAAGTAGCAATTCTGGGAAAGCCCCCAGAGTCAGAAATGAAACAGCATTTAGGAAATCTGGAAGATGGTTATGAGCTAAAGGAAGTCACCAGCTGATAGCCAACAAGAATCTGGGCACCTGAATCCCAAAGCTACAAGGAAATGAATTCTGACAACAATCTGAATACATTTTATAGTTTAAATTGTGTCCTCTAAAAAGATGCTGAAGCATGAATCCCTGGCACTGCAAAAGGCGATGTTATTTGAAATAAGTCTTTGCAGGTGTCACAAATTAAGATCAGACCATACTGGAGTATGTCAAGCCCTTAATCCAGTATGACTGAAGTCTTTATGAGAAAGACACAGCGGGAGAAGATAGTCATAGAAAACGAGACAGAAATTGAGTAATGTGTCTATAAGGCACAGAATGCCAAAGATTACCAGTAATCTCCAAGAACTAGAGAGGCAAAGAAGGATTTTCTTCTACAAGTTTTAGAAGGAGCATGGTTCTGCTGACATCCTTATTTCAGACTTATGGCCTGAAACAATAAAGTTTTGTTGCTGTAAACTACCCAGCTTACGGTATTTGTTATGGCAGCCCTAGAACTGAATACTACAAACTATGAAACAGATTTTCCCTGGTTAATTCTTCGCCTCATGACTTAGCATAGGATTCAGCTACACTGTGCCCACAATGCTGCTTACAGAAACTGTCTCTCTTGGAGCTGCTTAATTTATGATAACTTGTCAGGCAGCAGTTCTGGACCTGTCTTCACCAGGTGGAGGCACGGCATTGGGGTCAGATAAATGCCATTTATTAAAATGTGTGTACTTCATCCTGAAGTCATTGTCATCAGAGGATGTTATCAGCAAACTCTGTCTCCACTGCGACTTCAGGAGACTGGCGCCTCCTAGTTGGTGTGGTTCGTGATGGAACGAGATGTCACAGAGCATCTTTTGTTGAGGGTAGTCCCTTGGTCCACACCAGTGTTTTCTACAGAGTGTTGTCTTTGTGGATGGAATATCAGAAACCCTTCAGTAGCGCCACTGACTGAGAAATTGAGCAGGGGAGGCAAATTCATAGGCAGAATATGTGTCAAACTTTGTCGGCAAGAATCTTTGCCTTTCCAGAGGACATGGAGTGTGATATAAGCATTTTGGTAACAAGTGACTGGATTTTTTGGGGTCTGAGGCAATTTGGGAGAACCAGGGTTAGTCTCTGTCTCTGGCACGTACTCAGTAGTGGTAGTATAAGTACGAACCTTAGTGAGACCGAGATTATGGCATCACCCCTCCTCCAGGTCTGCTCTGTTCACAACCCCTTAGAAGCACTGAGCTGGCCCAAGGTAGAGGGTGGCTGACCTCAGCTGGCTGGGTGATCTACTTGTCTCTTCCATGGTAGCCACGAATGTGTCCACCTGCTCAGGGTTTTTGTCTTTCTGTTTAGCCTTTAGCTTGTTTTCCCAGGGGTTGCCCCTCAGTCTGCATCGCTCAAGCCTCATGCCCAAAGGCTTCTGTCCACTTCCAGTTCATCTTTGTAAGTTGCTGGACAAATCCACAGTTGAAGCCAATTTATAAGTCCTGTTGAAAAACAAGGACAAGTCTGTCTATAATCTGCTGGACTCATTCAAAGAGACCCATTTTCTTGAGCCTTTAGGTTCCTTCTCTTCTCATTTCCCTATAGCAATCTGGTGTCTCCACTTTACTTAGACGGGGACGTTGCTTTCCAGAGTCATCCCTTCTGTTAAGTTCCTGGAACTTTGTTTAATGCCACATAATGACAGATTCTTCTCTTTCTAGTTCCTCCTTTGATCCACCAGCCTAAATACCCATTCCAAGGCATTCTCTTCTCATTCATGCCGACATACGGAGCCTCCCTTTCTCTGCTCTCCTATCATTTCATCACTGGCTGTGGTCTGCAGCAAGAATGAATGTACTTCTTGAGTGACCTGACTTCCATTTGGCTTAGTTAATTCTCTAAGTGGACAACTGACTTTCAGCACTGGGTGATGAGTGGCTGGGAAAGGGGACCCGGCAGGGGGACAGCATTCCTTTTGCCCTGTATTACCCACCAGAGACACTTGCGGTGAGATGCATGGGATAAAGACATTCCTCAGTCTTTCTTCTGTATGTGCTGAATGTTGGAAAACTATCACCGGAAGCCGAAGTTTCATACTGTTTGCTCATTTCAGAGGCCATGTTTTTGCTTGATACATAAACGACAAGTTTGTGTGGCTACAAACTGCACCACACCTACCTGAAATAATAAATGTCTTATTGCAGGAGTTATCATTTGGGTTTTTTTAATTTGTTACTATTTTTTTCATTTGTTATTTTTTAGAAACCAAAAATTACCTTTTGTTTTTCCTGATGGCAGGATATCCTCACTTAAAAGAGTTCCCTTTCTCATTTATAGAGTAGAAGCCATTTTATCTGACTCAGGATTGAATGGTTGATTGGTTATTTGAAATCATTATTCTACATAACATAAATATCTCATATTAAGTTTTAAACAAAACATGTAAATGTACATTTATTAATCATGTTGAGGAAATATTTTTCTTTGAGTGTGGGATGTAAGTCAATTTCTTATGCACAAAATGCAGCCAGTTTTGTTTTTCTCAAAAGGAAATTCTAGGGCTCAGGATTTAGTTCAGTGGTTAGAGTGCTCACCTAGCAAGAGCAAGGCCTTGAGTTCGATCCCTGGCACCAAAAAAAAAAAAAAAAAAAAAAAGGAAATTCCTAATTCAAGGATTCCTATATTTTACTATGTGAGAGGAAGTTAAATACACAGTAACAAGGAGGGAAACTCTCCACACATTTTCAAAATACAACTTTGCTAGGCTTAGAATAATAGTTTGAGAGTTATTTGCTGACAATATATTAAAAATATCTTTTTCTGGTTCCATTGGTGCTTTAGAGAAGTCAGTTACTAGATTTTTCTTCTCTGACTCTTCTTGGAATCTTCTCTTGTCTTGCTTTTCTGGAAATATAGCACGATATATAATGATATCAAATTCTATTTATTCTGCTTTCTATGTGTAGGGTTTTGTGGGCTTAAGGATTTATGACTTTTATCAGTCTTGAAAAATTATTATCCTTTATCTCTTTAAATAAAGCTCTTCCTTTATTCTCTCTTCTTTCCCCCGGGACACCAATTAGACCATAGAGCTTCTTATTATCTCGTCCTTAGCAACTTTAATTTTTTTTCTATTTATCCCTCAACTGTCAGTGGAGTGGTTTTATCAAAAACAATTTCTGTTTCACTAGGTTGTATTGAGTTGTATGTACTTGGCCAGTCAATAATACCATTTGGAGTTTGTTAGCAATATTTTAATAATACGACAAGCACTAAATATCACTATCTAAAACAACTAGGAAACTGACAATATTCTCCATGCAATCACATTTGCAATTTGTATTGCTCTACCTCCCAGTAGCTGAAGTAAGCTATGATCATAATTCCTTTGGTTCCCATTCTCATGGTCTTAATGAATACTGTGTATTTCTAATAAGTATATATTTTATTTTTGTTGTATAACTTTATGAAAGTATTGTTCTATTCTATGTGTGGTTACTTTTTAAATTCATATTATCTTTTTGTCCATTTGTTATTCACATATTTAACATACTCATACTTTCACTGTTCTGTGAAGTATAATGAATGAAAAGTGTTCTATAATTCCTCTCAAAATAGGATTTGTGTTCCTCCCAAATTCCTTTCCATTATTTGACATTCATCAAATCTGTTCTCTGTTATCCATCCGTATAACTTTACTTTTTTCAAATTTCATTAGTGTAAAAATATAGTATCTAACTTTTTATTCTGGTTACTTTTACTTAGCATAATGTATTGGGTAGCCATTGAAATTGCTGCATATAACAATAGTTGTTTACTTTTTATTGCTGGGTTGTAATTTACTCTATCAACATATCTTTGTTTACTTCCTTTCACTAGTTGAAGAGCTTTTTGTTTCCAGTGTGGGACCATTATGAGTACATCTGCTATAAACATACATATTTTGTGTAACTATAAGTTTTGTTCTCTAGAGTTAATATGTAGGAATAAGATTACTGAATCTAATGATAAATTTATATTTAACTTTGTAAAAAACTTATCAAAATATTTCGCAGAGTGGCTGTACCGTGCTGCATCCTTATTATCAATTATAAGTGACCTAGTCTTAAGCTTTCTAAAGATAATATTACAAATTAAACTATCATGACTATCTTGGTTTCGTACTTTTTATCATTCATGCTGCATGCAGAAAGAACATACTAGATGGAGCACCGGGTTATTCTAGCAATGAACAAGTCAACTGTGTATTTTTCTGACTTTGTGATTTCGATTTCAACTTTGTCATTATAAGGCTGCCATGATTCATTCTGAATGGACTCATCCACATACAGTGTATAGAGTTTTGTCCTGATCATTCTTTTTAGCTCTTCAGTAAATGCATACAACAAGCAAAACCATCATGCAGCTGTAGGTTTTGTTTGTTTTTAGTTTATGAGACTCACTATCTTGCACAGGCTGGGCTTGAACTTGGAATCCTCCATCTTCGGCCTCCCTGCTCGGGAGGGTTACAAGTGTGCACATCGGCACCTGGCATGAGGTGTGCTTTACGTTTTCTCTTTTCATTAACATTTTACCATAGCACAATATCAAAGCAGATAAAACTATCAAAAATTGTTCCTCAAAACTATTTCAGATTTTCAGTGTAACATAACTTTTCATAGCAGCATGGAATTATTTTCCCAAGTGTGTTTACTAAAAATTCAGTGACATATGATGTTAATACATTTTATTTACGGCATTCAGTGAAAGGAAAAAAATTCAGGTTAAATAAATTTGCAATAATACAATTAAAGAAGTACTTTCTCTACTTTTCATACTAGGAGATTTTAATATGTCATATTAGTTAGAGCAGTAGTTAACAGAGCATTTCTCAAATTTATTATATCATGGGACCCTTCTTAGGAATATTATAGAAAAAGTTGTGCTTATGACTATAAGGAAATCAGGAGAAATACTATAGGGAAACTCACAGTAACATTTTTTTCCAGGTGATCCATTATTATCTAGCTCAATTTAGTGGAGACCGTCTGAGAATGGTATTGCAAATTGAATGTAAAATAGGAAGTACCTGCAGAAATAGAGTGGGTTGGTTAGAACACTTTTATAAAGAGAGGACATTTGTAGATAGCACTGATGCATAACTTGTCATAACCAAGTGTCAGAAACAATTTACAGACGAGTTAGCATCTCGGGATCTCTGCCTTTAAGTGACATTTCTATTGACACTTCCTATTTTCTGTGAGGTTTCTGTCTGTCAGCAGCAGATAACACTCACTTAGGAAGGCAAGTATTTCACCCCCCATTGTCCGCCCCTGAAGCAGCCGAGATGTTAAACTCATTTCGTTCAACTCAGATGTTCAATTTGGGTGGTAGATTTCAAAAAGCACTGCAGAGTGCCGCTGTAGGAGGCATCACTCCACACTTAAGATAGCCTGACGCTTTATTGGGAAAGAGTGAAACAAAACAAAACAACCCCCCCCACACACACACACAAACCAAAATATCAAAAACAAAACAAAACAAAACCCTCCACTGCGAAGCATTGGAGATATCCCATGAATAATCCGATGTTTTTAGGTGGTCTGCGCAGGAGGGAAACAAAGAAAAAAAGACAGAATGAAAAAGTATTTTTGTAGTTTTTTGTTTGGTTAGTTGGTTGGCTTGGGCCAGAAATTTAGTAGATAGAAGAGAAGAGATGTGATAACTTTTGTGCCTGCAGAAACGTATCACTCTGGATTATACCCCAGACTTATGATTATCAGGTCACAGTCAGCATTCTGGAAGACTTGATCTACACTTTTGCTCTCAACCTTTTGGCACCAGGAAGTGGCTGTGCAAAAAATCAATTTTTCCACGGACAGGAGTGGAGGATAGGGCTGGGCTTCAGGATTATTCAAGAGCATTATAATTATTGTGTGTTTTATTTCTGTCATTATTACATTGTAATATAAAATGAAATAATTATATAACTCACTGTAATGCAGAATCAGTGGTAGCCCTGAGCTTGTTTTCCTGCAGCTAGATGCTTTCATCTGGGAGTGAGGAGAGAGTGACAACGGGTGTTGCTTATGTACAATCTATTCCATAATCTCATTTTGGTCGCTGTCACTGCATATATATTTGCTTCACAAAGACAGGAGATTGGAAACAGAAGCAGACTTCTTAGTGCTTTTGTAGCAATCTAGGATATTTTGCCTTGACTTTATTCTAGAATGTATGAAGATTCGAAGTTTAAAGATTTGGTGATTGAGTTTCAAACTCCAAATTTTAAGACCACCATCATTTGCAATCTCCAACGATCGCTGATCCTCTCCTAGCCCAAAGTCAATTCACCTGACTTATTCACAAATGTGTCTCAGATTCATTTCTTCAGAGTTCTGGGATCTGTTACGGTTGGGAAGAAATAGTCAAACTCTTTCGAAAGCTGACGTGGTTGGTTACCAGCTGGGAGAAAGAAGGCCCTGGCTCCGTCTCTTTCAAAATATCTGCTAATGTTTGAAACATGTCAAAACCCCTAATGTGCATTCAGCACCTCCATTATTCCAGTATGGCTTTGAATGGATCCACTTTATCTTCTGACTTGAACGCAGATGTTGTTCTCCCCTCACAAAGTGACAGATCGAGTTTGCTGAGCAGGTTGAATGTGTCACACAAGTAAGAAAGTTTTGCAACCTATTTTGTCACTGAAACGTGGAGTCAGTGATAACCAAAAATCATCATGACCATGGCCACCTTTCCACATAAACACCAGACATCTCTGGAGTGGATCTCATAACTCAGACCCCCCGGCCAGTGACTGACCCTTACAGAGCTGTCTCACTTCCGTATGCAAGTGATAATGTGTGTTCTCTGTCTCTACCTGCTCACAGAGTTGCATGAACAGATGGGAGCTAGAGGCATGTGCTTTTGTGTGGTTGATAACTTAAATTACATGTTATAAAATGTCTTTAAATTCAGAAGACAGTGTTTGGATAGCCAGCACTTTTCTATGGATGACATAGTGTGTATGTAGACTCACATTTGGAAGCCACTTCTTTGACCCAAGTTGTGAACCAGAAAGCCGTTCAGTCATGGCAACTGTTCCACCCATATACAGTCATACCTCTGTTCATGAACTCCCACTTGCGAATATCAGGTGACGAACATGACCACGGCCACCTTCCCCACACAAACACAAATGCAGCCACCTCCCCCAAATCATAAAACAAATTAAGCACATAAACCAAGGTATCACTGTATGCTGACACAAAATGACCAGTCCAATTTTCTTGAGACGTAATCATTCAAAGACTTGACTACTTCTGCAGCTGTGGTGTTGCTTGGCAACAAAAGTACACATAACATATCCACATGCACACCCTCCCGAAAAATACATCACACTAAAACAAGCATTGTTGCCTTGTTGTCAGTATCAGGAGACTTATTGACCTGGATTGAATACAGTGGTGACTCATCAATCCTCTCTGGCAATTGTTCTTCTATATCCTCTGCTGTTTTCACAATCTATCCATTTATAGTGCTAGCTGAAAGGGGAACATATGGTTCTTTTTGAACTACCGCTTCTCCCAAAAGTTTATGACAAACATTCTTAGCAGCAGGCAGGATCTACTCTTCACCAACAGTAGAGAGCTTCTTAGCTTTAGCAATGCAGTTAGCCATTAAAAATGACGCTCGCACTGCAGACACAATTGCTCTTGTTCTTTATGTTCAGGGTTTTTGGTTTTGGTTTTTTTTTTTGTTGTTGTTTTTTTCTTTTAAAAAACTTGAGAAGCTTCTCTTTAAATGCAGAGTTCTTGTTTTCCATATGGTGAAGCAGTTTTGAAGGCTGCTTGGTTTCATTGGCTAGCTGGCCATCACAGGTTTTACAAAGTCGGATTGAAGAATATGAATCACCTGTTGCAATAACCCATCATTTAAGAAGAGTGCTTGGTATTTTCTAGGAAATACAGCCATTTTTCTTGGCAGTTTTCTCAACATTGAGTCTTTCTTCTTTTTCAGAGAATCTCTCCAATGACATTTATTTCTTGCTCATTTTGGCTAGTTTAGCTTGTGGGTTTACCAAAAATGTGACTGAAATAGTGTGCAGTGCAGAAAAGCAGTACAGACAGAAGTGGTAAATAAAATAATAGGTAGGCCACATGTGAGCCAAAATAGGTATCAGATTCTGATTTAAAACCTGACACCACATGCAGCTTACCACTTGCCACTCACTAATAGGCTTTAGATATGAGTCCACAGACAAGCGATTTATCAGTCTCTGTGCAGTCAAACCTCTCTGCCAATATTAGTCTGTATTTGCAGCTGCTCCCCAGTTCTAGCATCACTGCCTCAGCTCTACCTCTTGTCATCAGACAGTCGATTCTCATAAGGAGCCTGCAACCCGGATCCTTGACATGAGCAGTTCACACTTCCATGAGAATCTAACGCCACCGTTAATCTGATGGAAGGCAGAGCTCATATGGTAATGTGAGTGATGCAGAGCAGCTCTAAGCATAGGTGATGCTTTGCTCGCTCGCCTGCCCGCTGCTCAGCTCCTGCTGTGAGGCCCTGTTCCTAATAAGCCATGGACCTAACTCTTTCTCTGTCTCTCTGAATCTCTATCTCTTTTTTCTGTCACACACATGCACAAAAGCACATGTGCACACAGTTTTTATCTAATTAATAATGCACTTACAGAGTCATATCTATTTTCTAAGAATTTTGGTACCAAAAAAGATATTTGATTTTATAAAGCTGAGCAAAATTGAATGTTTGTGTTACAATTCCATCCAATGAAAGTTAGTGACATAACATGTATTTGAAATGCACGTGAATATAGAGTTGGGGATTAAATTTATTTAGTTTTGACTCTTACATTTTGGTAATTTTTTTTTGAGTTTTTTTAGCACATGTTTGCATTACACAATAATCACATGCTTTGTGGGAAGTTGTTACACACACATAACACATCTTAATTCTTTTTTTCATCCCCTTTCCTTCCCCTCCTCCCGTCTCCCTGCATCTCTTGATCTCCTTCCATTTGAGGTGAAAGAAAATCTAGTTGGTTCTACCTACTAACTTTATTGATCAAAATCAGTGCATGTTTTCATTTCTCCCCACAATGTTCTTATTATAGGATCAAACCCAATTACAAAGCTTGCTTTGTAATTATTTTACTTTCTTCTTTTGATCATTTGAACACTCTAGGTCCTATAAAATTGATAACAATAAAGAGAAAAAGAGAAAAAGAAAAAAAGAAGGTAAGGAGGGACAGAAAGTATAAGTTCTAAAAATTAACATACATTTACAATAATTCTTTCATCTTTTTTTTTGTATCTATGAATAATATGCACACATTTCAATTAAAATTTCACATTGAATACCATTAAGATATTAGCAGTTGCTAACAATATACTCATAATTAAAACTATAATTAATAAGAGGTTAAAGTTAGGGAAAGGAGGCAGCAAATTTATCTTCAGTTCTTAATATTCTTATGTGGAGTTATGAAGAATATATTTCTTTTATAATTCTTTGAAAAGCCAATTAGAACAGGTGAATTACTGGCAAGATCATGCAAGAAGTAAAAGAGAGAAAAGGTATAAATAACCAAAATTAGGAATAAGTAAAGAGAAATGTCTTAGTCAGCTTTCCCATTGCTGGAACACAATACTGAGAGCTGCAATTTAAGTGGGGAGAGGTTTGATTTTGCTCATGGTCTCAAGAGTTTCATCCCATGGTCAGCCAGCTCTCTGGCAGGAATGCCATAGTGGGCCAAAGCAGGGAGGTGGGCAAGAAGCAAAGAAGGGAGCAGCACTGGAGAGGAAGTGCTGAGGGGCCAGTTACGATGCCCAAGGTCATCCCATTACTCACCCAGACATGCCCAGAAGTGTGCTGCACCCGTCTCCCGGGTGGCTTGGCACATCAAGTCGAAACGATCAAGTTTAACTGTCAGAGGAAATGATTTGACTTCTCTCTGTGCGTTTGCTTTACTTGTGCTTAGCGTTACAGACCTGGGCTAGAAGAAGTCCCCATGCACGGAACATTGCAGAAAAATTTTGGAAACAGTACACAGAAGAAGCAAAGCATCTGTCATAGCATCCATCAGCCAGGTTTCTAAATAATTATATGGAGCATTATGACTCCCCCATCACACGTCCAGTGACACGCAGTTATCCTGATGTTGACTCACATGAACAAGAAATATTTTAACTTTTTGAAATGTTGTTTGTAGTTATCAATCTCTGAGTTGTTTGCTGAGGCCTTGTTCTTTTAATTTCTTTCTCTTTTTAAATGAATTTTATTAAAGTAAAGTAAAATTGAGGTAAAATAAAATATTTGCATTTTAATTTTCCTGTCTGATGAATCAACACTGTAAGCAAGATAAAATTAAGCCAACCATAACTTACTGATTACCAACATTAAGTGTTAGAAGTGTATTTTTAAATTCTGTTTGAGGATGTGATATGTATAGCAAACAAAATACAGTTGAACTCATATTTAATTTTACAATATGATTTAATAAATACATTGATTTTGTAGGAAAGCAATAATAGAAATAAGGTGTAAATTTTCATAAAAAATAGACAGATTTGGTTGTAAAATATGAAAATCATATATTGTGTTTGTGTCACAGTGCAGGGAATCCTTAAATCTTTGATCCTCAAACTGTAATCCACAACACTCTTTCCGGGTGATATCTCAGGGATTTCTTTATAAGATTGAGGCAAGGGCAAAGCTGAGTAGTTGGGTACAATCTAAAAGAAGGAATGTGAACTAAAAGAAGGAATGTGAACTAAAAGAATTAAATTTCATTATGCAATAAAGAGAGGATTTTGGTAGTTATCAAACAGTTGATATGTAGAAATAAAGTTGGGGAGAAGTGAGCTGTGGTTAAAGATTTGGAAGAGGCTCAACTAGAGAATATACCCATCAGTGTGGCAGCAGAGTGTATTCATAAAAAAAGAGCCAGGCTGAAATAATTGCTGTGGGCTCATACCAGCAATTTCTAAGAACGCTCATATATACTAGTGAGATGGTTTTAGTTCTATGCTTTTTAATACCCCATCATTATTTTGCCCAATTTGTTAATAAAAATTATGATATTTGTACATAAAGAGGAAAGTCATTGATCACATCTTTGGGAATGGAAGTACTGTGGAAAATGTTAGAAGTCTCAGGAAGCTATAGGGTGAGAGCAGCTGGTAATTGAGACATTGGAGCAGGGATTTGCCATACGAATTAATGACTAATTTCCAACAGAGGGGACACATACGTCTTCAGAAGTTTGAGCAAGCACCAAACTTCTTAGAGAAAAGCAGATGAGGTTCAAAATGTATTCTGCTATTGAAAGAATATACACATACAGAAGGTTGTAAAGTAGGTGACATGTTGATCCTATTTATGATACTTACATTAGTAGGCTTACTGGATAAGGCATAATTTTAAAGGGCAGAATGTCTGTCTTTTAATGTATTATAGGATTTTGAAATTTCTGGGGTCTTCAAGAATTCAAACACGATTAGACGACTGCTCTCTATGGTTTCTCTGGCCTGGTGATGTGAGTCAGGCTGACTGCTTGGACTTCAGAACTCAAGCCATCATTTCTTCTTTCTGCACAGTGAACTCTATGGAGGGAATAGATAGGTTTATAAAGAGTCATATTTTCTAATCCTTATACATGATATCTTTCAAACGTTATTTTCATCTGGGTTCTGATTTTCCAAGGAGTAATATAATTTTTTTAAGTTTTATTATCTAAATTGCTAGTGTCAAGAAGCCTTATGACTATAAATTCTTGAATTGCAAAACTATGTTTATCTCTGAATCTCACTGTATGGAGCAGAGTCTAATGTGTGTTTAATTTGTCCTTTAAATAGCATAATAGTAAAATGGAAATGGGACAGTCCAAGTTTGTGATGTGCAGAGCTTATTGAAATCTAGGAGACCATTCTTAAGGAAAAGAATTTAAAATTGCCACCACAAAATTAAGGACAGGAATCTGAGAACCTCTAAAGCATAAGCTTCCTTAGTTCATGAGAAAACTACTTAATTTTTCTCTTTTAATATGATATCTAACTTGTATTTTGTTTTATTTTGCTTTTAAAACATTTGCCATTTGCTTATTATGCATCACAATTTATTTTAGTTTATATACATATTTTTTTCCCTGACAGGAACAAAAAACTACAGTTTATTTCACACTAAAAATCCTAAAAGAAAAGGTTTTGGATAAAATAGACTGATGACTTTTTCAGAGAAGCAGTGTCTTCTCCTAAAACTATGGTCCTCTATTCAAATTTAATGTCTTCTTTCCAATTGATGCAGATTGTCTATTTTTCTTTAAAACCTGTCTTCTCTTCAAACCACACGAGGGCAATATAACCCTAATAGACTTAGTTTTTCTGGGGCCCATTAATTTAAGTGTGCTGAAGGGAGAGCTCACTTCCATTCTCTCAGTTACCAAGAACTCTCTTGTGTAATTTGCCAGAATTCTGCCCGATTTGAGTTTAATTTCCTTTTCACTTTACTGTAGTTTACCTATAACAGATCAAGATTTAAAAAATTTGATCACAATTTTTGTATTACTTTTTAAAAATAATTGTGGTTTCATTAAGCAAACTGTCCCAAAGGAAACCAGTCTAGAATCAAGAACCTTCATTAAGACAAATGATATTTATTGTAATATGTAATTATGAAAACACAAATTTGAGAAGACTCATTCTTATTTTGTCTTTTGTTATCTACATCCCTCTTTAGACATTAGCAAAAGTCTTGTGTGCACTTTGAACAAGAAAAACATGATGTAATGAGCCTGATAAATATTAAGCATACAAGAAATGTAAATTTCCAAGTGTAACAAGTGTTGTAAAGTGATATGCATTACACTTTGAGATCCTATGATAGGAAGATTAGTCAGAAATAACTTGCTTTAAAAATGCTGATTTTTTATGAAATCTGAAGGGTTAGGATGTAATAAATACCAAATTCAATGTTGGGGACAGAAGAAAAGTAGAACATCAAAACATAAAGGGTTCTCTGGTGAGACTGAGCCTATACTGACAATGGTTTTAGGACACCGTGCTCTGAAATATGCTCAGGCACCTCCAAAATAACACAAGATATTGCAACTTATACCTTACACCATTGAGAAAAACATATTCAGTGATCAGCACACCTCTTTGGGTTTTGGAAGGCGCACAGTCTGACACTGAGAATTCTTACAAATCTACCTTTGAACAGGCCCCAAGGAAAGAAGAGATTCTTAACAGGTCCAAGCTGTGGTGAAGCAAGTAGCTTTTTATTTTTGTAATATAACTAGATAGGTTGCATAACAGACATACCAGGTGTCTGCAGTAGATAGTCACCACTGTGTGTCCTAAAAGGAAAGTTTCAGTGCAGACTCTTTGCTCTAGGCAAGGTCTTGTTATCTGTAACAGAGTAGCGTTTCTTAGCATGCTATATTTGGTCCTAGGAGGATCAGCATGTTCAACTATTGAATATCAAATGACTATTGGCCAGAACATGCAAGTATTATTAGATCTATGTCTTAGTTAATTTTCTCATTGCTGAGACAAAATACTTGACACCCAAAGTTATGGAGGAAAGATTTATTTCAGCTCACAGTTTGTAGAAGTTTCATTCCATAATCGGCTGGCTCCAAGGCAGTGTGGCATGCAGATGGACATCACAGAGCAGAAAGAGTTCATAGCAGGCAGAAGGCAGCAGAAATAGCAAACAGCAAACTACAACAGCCGCCCTCTTTATGTCCTTTCTATTCTTTTTTTTTTTTAATTTTTATTTTTTACCAAGAACATGCATTGGTACATTGTATACATAATGATTCCATTTATCATGGTTATTTTGTACCTATACATGGTGTACCTTGGTTCCTCCCCTTCCCCACCCCTCACTTCCATTCCTCCTTTTCCTTTTTTACAGCAGGTTTATTTACATTTTTCCATTTTTTCCCTTTCTTTCCCTTTTCCCTTCCTTCTTTTGCCCTTCTAGTTCTCCTCTCGTTTGAATATTATCTTTCTTTTACCTAGTATCTATTATGCCTCTTTGTCTTTATGTACACTTACGGTTTCTCATATCAGAGAAAAAATTTGATGTGTACTCATGCGTGACTGATTTATTTCACTTAAGAATATGTTCTCGAGGTGCATCCATTTACCCACAAATGACTCTAGTTTATCCTTTTTTTATGACGAAGTAGTACTCCATTGTGTAGGAAAACCACATCTTCTTTAGCCATTCCTTAATTGTTGGGCATTTGGGTTGTTTCCAAGACTTAACTTGTGTCCTTTCTATTCTATCCAGTCTACTTGCCCTTACAGTGGGTAGCAATAGGATGGGCCTTCCCATTACCCACACCCAGAACTTTGCCAAACCAATCAGTGGACTAATTTAGTAATCACACACCCTAGATCCCATCATCACACACTCTAGACCCAGCCACCTCTGAAAAGTCCTACCTATGACCCTGTGAGGGTTTAGATAGACATCTAGACATAAACCATAACAATTACCATGTCAGGCAGAGGAATTATGACCTTATATTAAAATGGAAGTGGTACATCTGTGATTTAAAGATGTCCAAGGGAACAGGCTATCTGAATAAATAAATGACCAAATCCCTCATGCTGCTTACATCTGTTGCACTGATATCTATCGTTTGGTACAACTCATCTATTGTTTTACAGAGGTTTCTTGTGACTAGTTGAGAGAGGAGGACGAAGCTCAAACTTAGTGTATGTCTTAGTCATTTTCTTCATCGTCAAGACATGATACCCAACACCTTCAATTTAAAGGAAGACAAGTTTATTTTGGCTCATGTTTTAGAAGTTCAGTCCATATTTAGCAGGCTTAAACTCAAAATGGAGTGACAGAAAGTCCTGCCACAGAGTAAAGTTGCTCATGTCATGGCGACTGGGAAGCAGAAGAATAAAGGGAGGAATCAGAAAGGGAGATATACCTTCCAGGTCACACCTCCAATGACCTGTCTCTTCTGATCAGACCCCACCTCCCAACAGCAAGTCAGCTACAGTGCCTTCAAAATGCAATCGCCTTTCAAAAGCTCCACCTGTGAGCAAATGTGACCTTGGAGGACCATCTAGAACCATAACATTGCCCACCTGACCTCCAAAAGGCTCACGCAAGTAGCTTCATGCAAAATGCATTTAGTCTATCTCTAAAAGGTGCCAATGTCCCAGCAACTTCAGTGTTGTTGAAAAATCCAAACCCAAAGTCTTCTCTGAGTCTCAAAGCAGACTATTAGCTGTGAGGCCCTCTAAAAACCAACAAGAAAGTTAAACACTGCCAAAATACAGTGAAACAGGGTAAACATACCCATTCCAAGAGGAAGAAACCTATGAGACCAAAGCAAGATTGAAATCTAGCAAGGAACACATTAAATTTTCGTGCCCGGCACCTGAGCCCATCCTCTACAGCATTGCCAGTGGTTGTAGTCCCCATGGCTTCTCTCTTAGGCTGGCTCTGCTCACGCCTAGCAATTTTCCTCAAATGTTCCATGTTGCAGCTAATTCAAGTTTCTGAGGTCTCCAAAGCACTCTCGGCTTCACTCTCACAGCTTCCCGCATTGCTCTCTCAAGGACACCACCTGGTCTCGCAAACCGTCCTCTGAAAACTAAATGGACGCCTTCCTGACCTCACAACACTTTCAGTCTGCATGCTCACAAACCAGTATTATAGGGAGGATGACAAGGTCTGTTGCCAGCTAGAACAGTATTTGAGCTCCCTTGCACCACGGCTGCAAATGTGTTCAAGTGCCTGGATGGCTGAGCACTATATACTGAGTCCCAAGTAATCAGTTCCCCAGGTGATGATATTCTTAAGCATGGTGCCCAGGGGCTCTCTTCTGAAAACTGTCTTTCACTTTTGCACAGTTTTGAGCCTGCAAAGGTTTCCTCACATGCCCTTGCTGGTTCCTCACATGCCCTCAAGCATCCTTTCTATAGTCTTGATGTAAAGCACTTGGTTGCCTTTTAATTTTTTTCAGCAGTCAAGCTTTCATTGGCCAAAATTTTACAGGGCCCAACTTTACAGGCATTTCCTTTCTGGTGGAAATCAAAACTTAAAATTGCCCAGCTGTGTCATTTTCCCTTTATGACCAAGGTAGAAGTGGGTAAAAGCCCCCAACATTGCGCATGCCACAGTCCGGATGCTGGGATGCCTTCATATTTCCTCTGTTGGATGAATTAGTCTGCCATCCTTAATCTCAGTCTCTTGCAAAGTCTCAGGACATGCGCAAAGTGTAAATAAATTTTCTTCCAAAGCACAACACACATGGTTTCGAGTCCAACTACTAGTGGAGTCTCTGTTCTCAGTTGAAACCTCCTGAGCCTGCTCTTCGCCATCTTCATTTTACTACCATTCTGGTCTCCTGAGCACTGACCAGACTCACTCTTAAGATCACCTCACAGAATTCTAGGGCTGCCTCAGCAGGCAGCATCGCTGAACCTTTCCAGAGTCCTAATGTGAATTAGTTCAGAAAGCCTCTGAACCACACAGTTAGGTACAGTCACAGAAAAGACCCCACTTCCAGTACCAAAATCTTAGCCATTTTCTTCATTCCTGAGACACCATACCTGCCCCTTGCAACTTAAAGGAGGAGTTTGTTTTGGCTCAGATTTCGGAAGCTTCAATGCACATTCAGCAGGCTTAAACACAAAATGGCATGACAGAAGGTCCTGCCAGAGGAAAGTTGCTCATGCCATGACGATGGCAGAGCGGAAGGTTGAAGGGAGGAACTGAGAAGGGAGATACAGCCTCCCCAGTCATGCCTCCCATGACACGCCTCTTCTAGCCAGACCCCACCTTCTCCTAGCAAGCCAACTATAGTGCCCTCGGAATCCAGTCACCTAAAGGAAGCTCATCTACAAGTGCATGAAGCTTTGGGGTGACATCTAGTTATAAACTATTACACTATTGCTTGAACTGTTGTGAAAGGACCAAATTGAATCATTACCTCCCTGCTACACTGCAGCACCTTTCTCCAGGGCACAGGAAGGAAGTGGATAGAGTTCATGGTCAGACTTTTTCCTAGTCAAACCATTTGTGCAGAAGTGGTCCACAGTAAGAATTTAAGACTCATAAATGCTAGAAATGTCTTAACTGGTGTCCTAGGTGGAGCAAGACTGGAAGATTAAGTAAAAGAAGATATGGGGAATAGCATGTGTAATGGACCTACAGGAGTGTTAACAAAGTATGAGGGTATGTTTAGGCACATGTGAAAGCCAATCAGAGGACATCCGCTCCAAAGAGGCACTACGAAAACCACAGAGATGGAGTGACTTGGCCAGTAAATGTCAGATCTCCTCTGACCTTGGTGACGCCAGCTTATTCATAGACTCGTGGATGCATAAACACAGTGGCAGAGGTAGACGCTATGCCAACAGCATGGCTTCACCACTCTTCTTCCTCTCACTCAAGCTGATCTAGCTATGTGTGTTTGGCCGACTGTCTTCTCTGTCAGCAAACTAGAAGAAGGCTGAGCTCCAATATAACAAAATTCCTCGAAGGGACCCACAAGACACTTGGTATGAGGTTAAGTCATATCCCCCAATTCTTAAAAGGACACTGACTCATATTAACTAGCATTGACATATTCCAGATACAAATTTTCCTTTCTTGTCCCTATACTTAATCTATCACTATCTAAGCGTTCACAAAATTTCTGTGTAACAAGATGGGACCTAATGTTACACTGCCTCAGATCAAGGTTCACTTTTAGTCATCGTGGCAACATAGTACAAGTATGAGATCATAGATGCCACATACTAGTTCTAGACCACTTACCACACCTCTCCAGACACCGCTCAGTCTCACAGAATGACAGAAGAGCTTTCTGAAAGTACAGCCGGGATGCCGACTGGGCTATGACACCCAGTGTGAATGGTGCACTGTACTTCAGTATACAGCGTATACCTTAAACTGATGACCACTATATGGTATAGTGTCTCAAATTGTGGAAAACTCCCCAAAACAAAGGATGGAGGTGGTAATAGCTTTGTCATCATTATTAGAATTATTGCTTTTTATTCCAGCATTTAGTCTCTGTAGGTCTAGTGGTCCTAGCTGAGAAACAGGGAAGGTCTCCACTGAGAGATATAGTGAGAGTTACTTTTGTGCCCTCATGCCAATTGAAAGTTGGCAAAGGAAGGGGAGAGTCACTATCTGTTAGGGGCAGGTGATTGGCATTGGTCATCATGCAGGAATGGGAAAGGGCCAGGGAGAAAAATATTTGACTTCGAGTTTACCAGAATGTCTGTGTAATATTCCAATCCTGAACCGTGACTGTAAATGGACGAGTACAGCATCCTCATCCCAATAAAGGAGTCGTCATCAGGAACCAGAACATGGAGGTACGAGGATCCAGTAATCTGACGAGTTAAGCCACCTAGACTAGAGCAAGGCTAGCCGAAAGGGAAGGGAATTCTACGGAAGCAGCTATAAAGTGTGAAAGCATGATAAATATAAATTATTTCTAGCCCATATAATATAATGCATGGCATGTCGAGGGACATCATGAGTGTGCTCCGTGAGTTTTCACTTGTTAACATGCAACGTTTCGATCAAACCTTGCATATTTGGCCGCCATGTGTTACTTCACTGGTTTTTAACTAAAGCGGGGAAATGAGCTCTTTTAGCATACTACCAAAGAAGCAAACAAAGTGGTTATATAGAGAGGACTTCATTTCCAGGTTTTATGGCCACCATGTAGTGTGGGCGGTGGAAATAGGTAATAAGTATCAATTACAACTTGGCAGTATGTACAGCACCTGGTGCTGTCTCATTCAGCCCCCTGACCTCCTCTTGTGGATTTCCCTAAAAATGTGGCTGAGGGGGACCTGGAGAAACCGTGTCTACATGCAGTATATAAAAGCAAGGAGGTTTAAGTGGTACAAGGGATGGCCTGGAGTATAAGCTGCAGACACCTTACCCTTTCCCAGCAGATGTACCCACCCCACAGATTCCTCCAGTCTTGACTAATAATAATTCAAAGCTGTCTCCTTCTCTGGTGAATTGCTCCCAGCTAAAGCCAAATTACTCACAGCTATGTCCTTGTTCTGGTAGGGACACAGCTTCAACTCCTTTTCAGGGGGCAGACTTCAGTCAGTGATCCATTGACACAGGGAATAAAAAACAGGCCCTTTGCTTCAAAGGGGAACTAACTGTGAGGTGTAATTTTTACTCCAGATCTGGGTACAGAATTAATGTAATGAATGTGACCATTGTATGTAGAATGTACCAATACATGTTCTTGGTTTAAAATAAAAAAAAAAAAAAAAAAAAAAGAAATTCAAGTAAAATTAGTCTGTATCGGGACCATATAATTGTTTAATGTTTAATCCTCACCCTCTCCTGCCTCCCCACCCTCCTGCTGAGGCACTCCCTATAAATCATTTGATTTTATGTGCTTCGGCTTTCTCCCAAGACAACTGGAGAACTCAATGCATTTCCAGAACTGATACTAAAAATATTTGTTCTTAAATTCTGTTATCATATTTTATGTATGCTTTCTTGTTTATAGCCTTTTGCTTGTATAGGTTTTATTACATAGACTGCTTGCTTTACTTTGATGCATATGTGACCTCATAATCAGGAAGGTTACATTTTTATTGTAGGGAAATAACCATCATAAATGTTTATGCTTGGCCCTGTGTTTTGCTAAATGGTATCTGTAAGTCATGTCAAAATTTAAATATTTCCTCTTCCCCATCTTCTTCCAACTTTCTTCTACTAGAGACTCTTTTTAAATAGAGAGTTCTATAGTTAATTAAATCTATGCTCATAGCCAGTGCTGTCTCCATATTTCATGATGGGTTTCAATTTTTTTCTCTAGTAACTTCTTTATGAAGAGCTTACAGAAAGCAAATTTCTTGAGTTTTTGCAGATTAAGTGACTCTTTTCTTGTTTTGCAAAATTAGTGAGTTAGAATATTTTATCTTGAAGAACATACGGGAATTGTTCCATTATCTTCTAGACCTACCTAAATGCTGTTCTAAAGAAATCTGTCAGCTTAATTTTATATTCTATTATTAGTGACTTGATCTTCTCTGTATATATACATAAGAACCCTTGTAGCCAGGTGTGGTGGCTTATCCCAGAACTCCGAGATACTAAGGCAGGAAGATGGCAAACTCAAGCCCAGCCTGGGAAAATTAGAAAAACCCTGTCTCAAAATAAAAAAAAAGAAAATTAAAAAATTGCTGATGATGTAACTCAGTGCACAAGTCCTAGGTTCACTCTCCAGTACTAAAGACAAACAGATACCACTTCCTTTTCTTTCTTTTCTCCTTTCTCTCTCTCTCTCTCTCTCTCTCTCTCTCTCTCCTTTGTCTTTGTTTCTGTTAATCAATCCTACCAATCTACCTGAAGATCCGACTCTTGCTGTATCTTTAGATTTTCTTGTATAGACACATATCAAGGCACACAGGCCAGTGCACGCACACGTGCAGGTATTTCTTCTCTCTGAACTATTATTATCAGAACTCTCACTATCTGAACTCAGGAAAAAAGACTCAGGTAAACATTTAAAGGAAGTGTTTGCCATCCTAACTCAGCGTGATATTATGATGTGGAAGATACATTTATTCGGTTTTTATGCAGTTTCCTGGCATTCAGCTCCTAAAACTCTTGGAATGGGTCAGGCGTGTGGTGATGGAAGTGATGAGTGTCTTTGTACTCTAACAAGACAACTGGAGGCTGCCAGGCCCTAGACAGCTTCAGGGTGAGGGCTATCACCAGACTTTCATTTCCACCCTCCAAACTCCAGGGTGGGAGAAGAGGTGAAGGTGAATTTGATCACCAATGACCAGTGATTTAATCAACTATGCCTGTGTCACAGATCTCCCGCATAACCCCAGAAGGACCACATCAGAGAGTTTCCAGACAGCTGAGCACTAGAGGCTCCTGCACAGTGGCGCACCTGAAGATGGCACGCAAGCTCACAGACCTCCCACACACCTCGCACTATGGGTCTCGTTCCTCTGGACCGTCACTCGTATTCCTCGTGGTACCCTTTATGATAAACCAACAGATGTAAGTAAGGTACTCCCCTGAGTTCTGTCAATCATTCTGCAAATTAGTCAAAACCGAGGTGGGAATTAGGGGGGGTTCCAATTTACAGCTGGTTTGAAATTGCCCAGGACCACCCTGAACTTGCCACTCGCGTGTGAATCGGGGGCAGCCTTGTGGGACTGAGCCCTCAACCTGTAGGATGTGCTGCTGTCTCTAGGCAGAAAGTGTTGGCACTGAACTGAGGTAAAGGTCATTCAGCTGGTGCCTAGTGGAAACTCATCAGAAGAATCTGCTGTAGAATTGCTGCTAGTGGGGCAAAATCTGCACACACATTTTGGTGACCGAGGGGAAGCATTCTGTTCGATGTGTTGTAAAAGTAGAGTAGGAGAAACAGCTGCGTGATATTTTTTCCATTCACTCAAGAACAGAATAATTTCTAATATCAATTTTATAAATACACCTCATGCACAGTCACTTGGTTATTCATTTCATTATATATTTCTTCTAGGAATATTGACTTAATTTTTTGTAAGTTTCTTTGGTGGACCTAATATGGTCGACTTGAGCCAGAACGCCCAGCCGGACTGAGTTGGTGTGATGCTGGGCGTACGCGATCCACCTGAGGGTTGTTGCTGATGCCGAGTGGGAGCCGTAGCTAGTTGGCGGGCTGTTTCCCGGGAGAAGCTCTGCTGCGGCTGGTTCTTCCAAAAGGAACTCGACTGTCCTTGTCAAGGAAGGAGCTCAGGGCCTTGCTGTCATCGAGGATGGCTGCTGCTCCTTTGGGGAGCTCTGGTTGTCATCTCTGCTGCGAGCATCGTATCCTAGTTCCAGGGAAGACTTCTTCAGCCATCATGTGCAGACACGGACATACATGGGACGGTGCTGTGGGCGCCCAGCCCTCAATTGGATCTTTTGGGTCTCCAGTGCCTAGATGGACATTCGACACCTTCTGAATTTGGCTTCTGGGTAAATATTGTAATCTGTAAGTGTCCTCTGTTAAATCTGCTCTCTTATAACCATTGGCTCTAGCAAATCTAACTAAGACAGTTTCTGTGTTATTTTTCTCATGATTCTTAGTATTAACAAATGACTCCTACTGTTTTTTAGTGGTGTTTCTTCTCTTTCGTGTTGCTTCTGCTATGTGTGAAGTGGATTCCTTCTGCACAAGTTACTAACTTGCTTGTGAACAATGAGAACAGTCCCCGCACTAAACAATCTTGTTTGCTACTTAGAGGTCAGCAGACGCCCAGGGCCAAGTGCGAATCCATTGCTGAGGCTTAGGAACTGTCTTGGGTGGATAAAGTCCCATCCGCATGTATCCCACTTCTTACAGAACCCAGAAAAACAGTCCACCCTGGGTTTCACCCTGGAGAAATCTGGATGACTGGGCTAAAATACTGAAAGACATCTTGTTTTGGGAGGACTAGAAAAGTCCACCCTCCAACACGGGAATGTGAACCCAGGATCTTCATACTAAGCTACATCCCCATCCCTCTTTTCTTTCTTTCTTTCTTTTTTTTTTTTTTTTTTTTGAGACAGGGTCTTGCTAAGTCAATAAATTACCCAAGCTGGGCTTGAATTTGTGATCCTTCTGCCTCAGCCTATCAGAATACTGGGATTACCAATGTGTGCCATCATACACAGCAATCTCTCATTATTTCAAGATGTTTAATTTCCAGCACTTTCTACAGTTATTTTTGAGAACCAGAGCAAGAGGGGAGACTTGGGTCTGTCCAATGCACCCAGATACACCTGCACTCAGATAATTTCAGTATTTTCCTTTCCCACTTCTTTCCTAAACTGCTGAAAAGGTTTTAAGACCTCTTGCCCTCCTCATCTTCCTCCTTCTCTTCCTCCTCCTCCTTCTCTCTGTCTCTCTGTTCTCTCCGTGTGTGTCTCTCTCTGATTCTCTCTCGCGCTCTCTCCCTCTGAAATGTAGTGACAAAATTCTTCAGCCCTGGGCAACACGAGGCATGAGGGGACAGTCACTTAGGTCATTCTTGCAGGACAGGGCAGGTTTCTGCTGATTCCCTGATGCCACAAAGATCATACATGACCCCGGTAAAAGGTTTTCAGCCTTTTTGCTTCTCATCACAATCCTTTCGTGGAACACATCAGTGCCTGGCCACCAAGCAACCTCTTGTGTTATTCTTGTCACCCAATACAATTGCAGCAACCTGTGTGCTGTAATTTCCTTTGATTTTTTACCTATAAAAAACCCAGACCCTTAAAATGCCATTTGAAAGAACACTCATTCTAGGAGGCTAGAATTCATCCTCCAGATCTTCCTCATACTTGGGGTGCCTCAACTTGCCTAACCTAAAAGATCAAGACTCCTATATTATATATTCATCTCCTGTTATCAAACATTTTTTCCCTGAACTCCTTTTTCATAGATGTGAGCTCTTGTTGTCCAGGGGAAAAAAACCCAAAAAACAAAACAAAAAAAAACATTATTTCTGTCTACCCAACTTGATTTTTCTTTTTTTCTCTTATTTCTCACTTAAATCAGTAATTTAGATCCTTTTAATATAAATATTTAACTTTTTGTTAAGCATTCTGAACTTCAACATGTACTGTCATTATCATTTGGTTTGTAAATTTTCCAATTTCCATCGTGACTTCTCATGGATGTCTCATGGATTGCATAGAAATAAATATGTTGCCTAATTCTCAAATATTTAGAGGCTTCCTAGACACATGCTATTATTCTTCACTTCCACTGAGATCAGAAAACATACTCTCTATGGTTTAATTTCTTTTCAAACTATAACCCTCATATAGACCATCTTGGTAAATTTACCACACATTCTTGAAAGCACATTTAATAGTTGTTGGATGTAGTATTCTATACTTATCAGGTAGGCCATTCTACGTAGACTAACAACCCCCCAAAGATGTAAATATTTAATTCCCAGGACCTGTGCATATGCTAATGGGGATTTGCTGATGCAAACTGGGATGGGAATATAATCCTGGATTATTTGGTTGGGTCCAAGGAGATCATAAAAATAAGTTTAAGAGGGAAGGTGTAGGATCAGAGAGAGAAAATAAGATGATCTAATGACAAATAGAAGTATTTGAATATACTGAATTGCTAGCTTTGGAAATGAAAGGAGACCTGTGGAATCTGGAAAAGGTATCAAAATTGATTCTTTCCTAGAGCCTCCAGAACAAAAGCAGTCCTGTTAATGTCTTGATTTTTGAACCGGTGAAACCCATGTTGGACTTCTGACCTCTAGAACTATAAGGTTATTTCTGTTGGTTTAAGCCATTAAATTAGTGGTAATTTATACAGAAGCAACAGAAATTAATACATAGGTCACAGTGATTCACGGTGTTCAGATCACCTATGTCTTACTGTATTTTTGTATAGTTCTTTCAGTTGCTCCAAGAAGGGTATCAGAATCTACCTACAGTTGTAGAATTGCCTTTTGGTTCCTTTAATTTTATAAGTTTTTGCTTTATGTGAGTTGAAGATCTGTTACTATGTACGAACATAGTTGTGTTTGGATTTCTACTATAAACTCTCTCCTAGGCAGCAGCTCATATCTCAACACAAATCTATCACTGGTGTCTTTCCAACCAATGCATGTTTTGGAGGTCAATCAAAGAATTATGTAGCATTTGTAAACAGAATTTGGGCTTCCATCCTTTGGCTGTATTCTTTCTGGGTTTGCTACCTCAATTGCCAACCCCAGGAGTTATTCTGAGCCCTGTTCTCTCTTTGTGCCATACAGAATGGGAACTTTGTGTGGAAGTTTGAATTGCCTCACTCAATAAGTGCTGCCCTCTGCCTGACTTCAGCTAAAGCCATTAAGAACAGGCAATTGGCCTACGTGATCCCCTTTTTGCAATAATTGACTCCTCTATGCTTGCCTGTTAATGCCACCTGATCACAGGACTCTCATCTCATTATAGTCCAGGTCCCACTGACCTGAGGGAAGATGGCATAAGGTGTGAACATCCACAGGTGTGAACTCGAGGGGCTCATCGCAGAACTCTGCCAGTCACGAACTGTACAACATAGTGAGTTAACCTTAAGAAATTTTACTTATGTACTTATCTCTCTGTAAAAATATCGCTCCATTATCAGTAACAAGGCACAGTCTCTAAAATAAGGTGATATTTAGATGCCCCTGCTCCTCGGGGAAATGATATTCTGTGGTTATTCTATTCCCTTTCTAGCTATTATAAATGTGGGGGTCCATGCTATTTTTTGTTTTGAGATATTTTCTTATATTTTCATTTACCTCCTGTGTTTCATTGCCAACCATACATCACTGCTTTTCTCTGCTTTACCCCATTTTGTTTCCTTTCCTTGTGAATAATACTTGTATATAATAATATTTACACTTGGAAAGGAAGCTTAAGTGTTTAGTGTTTCACAGAACCAAATTTTGTACATTAGGTAAAATCACAAGCATAAAATTAATTCCATGGATGTCTAAATTCTTTGAAAAAAAAGCTATAATATTGAATTGAAAACATCCTAAAAGTATGCACAATTATTTCCATAATTATTCTATGATCTGAAAAAAGCAGCATACAATTTATTCTGTTCTCCTTAGGAATGCTTTTGAAAGGACTCAGCACACTGTAGCTTTCATGTGGCTTCGGGGGTGGTCACAATGCTGCATTATTGCTTAGGGACCAGGAACTCAGAACACAAGGCACAAGTCCTCTTAAAGACTGTTTGAGTATTAGAAATATTTAAAGAAATTATTTACAACTTATTCCAGAAGATTGAAAAATCTTCTGGTAAATTATCAAACCTCAGTCAATTCAAGGGCCCCATTTCCAGAAGTCAGATCAGATTCTGAATACTTCATTGATTTTAACATAAAAATGTTTATACCAGATCTACTAAGATATTTGATTAGGAAAAAGCTCAAGTTGCTATGGAAGCTCAAGTTGCTATGGAAGTATAAATGCTGGCTTTAGCATCTGTGAATAGTTTTCTTTAGTAGGGACACATTCTCCTTTGACCAAAATTTCGGGCAGGCTCATGAGTCCTCTGCTTAACTAAGCACATCCTTGGTCCTCCTAGAGTCTAGCCTGAGGAAGAATCCAGCTGTGTGAGTTCAGTGAAAATCTTTCACCCCTATCTGACCACCCTGACTTGCCTGAAGCAGTAATTCCACCAAGCAGCTCAATCAGAAGCTCCTTATCCTTGGTGTTTTCTCTTGGTAATTTTCCACCCCTGACACTCCACCCATGTGATGATGTCCGCCCTTGGTTATGAATCGCCACATCCTGGTTGAAGTAGCTTGAGTCCAATCGCTCCCGCATTAAGATGCCATTTTAGCGGTCCCCATACCCATCACCACAGCCTCCCTGGAATAAAGTCTGCCTTGGCATCTTTAACAAGTTATGAATAATTTTTTCTTTATCAGTAGGTACACAGACAGGTACCATTTTAGACCTTATAGTGACTTAATTTTTCAGATGAGAAAATTGAGACTTATGAAACAAAGACCAGAGGATCGAAGTACCAGAATTGAGCTGTTTTTAGGGAATTTTACTACTTCAGTCTCTTTCTACTATTCCTAAAATATTTCTATATCGTTATACATGGCATATTTATAAACACAGTTGCTATGCACAACAGGACTGCCCTGCTAAACCATCACAGTGTAAGTGAATAATCATTCACTAAGCCGTAATTTGATTTCTCTGAAGTTAGAATGCATAACAATTTACCTCAGATGTTTCAAGTGGGAAAATACATTTGCATGGAATGTCAACAAATGTGCCCATTTCTTCTTTCTGCTGTGCTACAATCCATTCTTCTCTTAGAGGCTTTTTCCCGGAAGCAGGCAAGAGGAAGCCTTTCTTCAAAGCACTGGCTGATCCCTATTCTTTCTACCACAGTGTGTAGGCAACTATGATGTGACTGAAATCCGAGAGAATTCTGTTGCGAGTCACGGAAGCCTAAAATTTGAGGGGGCAGGCCCTGGTGATCAAACCCAGGCCCTTGCACTTGCTGGGAAAGTGCTCTACCACTGAGCTAAATCCCCAGCACCCTCGACTTTTTAATGGGGCGGGAAGGTAGAGAGACAGGACTGGTCTCTTATTCCTATTGTGACTTTCCTAAGGAATATTTCTAAACACATTTTCTTCTTTCATTTACCTAGGAAAGAAATCTTACACTAGTTTTGAAAAATCTGTGAAGTAGTGGCAGGATATCTAATAAATAAAGTATTAATATTTCCATAAATTTATTTAAATCTGTAGAGAGAGATTTGAGAGTTTTTTTTTCTTACAGAAAAACAGCCTGTTACTAAGTACTCGGGACATAAATGGAATGAAATGATTTTTATGAATAAAATCGAATTTTTTTTCATAAAATTTAGTATGAAAATGAAAGGCCCTGACTAAAGGAACGTGTGTGAACAGAAATCAATCGTTTCATTTCCTGTTTGGTTCCTCACTAATACTGTGTGTCTTCAGGAAAATTGTTTTCAATGTTCAGTTTTCTCTTAAATATTGAGAAATACTCAAAAATATTTATTTAGCTTGGTTGTACTAAACAAGGAAAATACATATGAAATATTTGGAATACAGGAAATTTTTCAAAATACAGACATTTTTATTAATAGAGTTTCGTATTGAGTCTCACGTGTTCCGAGATTTTTGTAGTTTATAGATCAATGATTCTTTGAATTTAAATTATATAATAACTTTCATTTTCTTCTAGAGTAAAACAGGACAAACTAATTTGTGGTCAAAATGGTAGTCTTCACAATTCTACAAATGCTCCATCCATCTGCCTAAAATAGATGGGAGAATACACACATATTTTAAAACATTTTATGTGTTTTTTACAGTTGAATCCATATTTGCTCAAATTTGTAAGATTGTATTACTATTTTAATTTAATTATTATTTGCTATTCTGTCCAATCTCTATACAAGTTAATGACACACTTAAATAATAAATCCAAAAAGTGAAGTATTTAAGGGATTCATGTAGTGAAAACAGTCATAGGTAAGTGACAAAGTCACAGTGACCAAACAATAATTAGGCCCTTCAAAGTTAATATAAACATTTATCTTTCACAAAAGGAGAATTCTTTTGCTTAGAATTTAGGAGAAGTGCACTGAAATTATCTGGAATAGTTGTTTAGTAATATGTTGGTATCCCCTAAGACATTTACTTCGAGTTTACTTGTGTGATTGGAAACCAACGTCTAGAAAACATACATTGAAGGAGGTGGTTTTACTTAGGGAACAGAACTAGTTGAGCACCATTAGTTACTTAGTTCTGTGTTACATATTAGGGAGATGTACAATAAATTTGGATTCCGTGTCATAAAATTAAAGAATGAATAAGACGCAGACAAGTCTCAAAATCTAGAATTGTTTGTAAGTAAATATTAAAGTCTGTGACAGAAATTTCGTAATTTAGCCATACAGAAAAAAGTTTCCAAAAGTTTCAGTGAAATTGAGGAAGCGAGTTATTTTTTCTACAGGTCCTCTGACTTCTCAAGCCTAAATTCCCGCCAGATAGTGATCACTGTGAGAAGCGATAGGGAACAGATCTTCTCTGTGACCCATGCCACAGGATGTTGTGATAGAGACATTTTATCCAATGGGATAAACTCAGCAGTCAGGGATGAAAGGCGAAAGCCACTGAGTGTTTTAAGTGGAAGATTTAGACATGAGCCATTACCTTCGAGGGTGAAAGATGAACATAAATGTACTTCCAATAAAAATAAATTGAATGAATATGAATTTTTAAAATGAAAATGATCCTAAATGTTTTAAACCATCATTTTAACTTTAGAGTTACAAGCGTTCAAACTGTGGTGAAGCGTTATCTTGGAATTTTCTAGCTGCCATAGCGCAAATACCAGAGATTGGACGATTACACAACAGATATTTATTGATCCCTCATCTGGAGTTGGAAGTCCAAGAACAAAGTGTCGGCAGATTCAGGTCTCGGTGAGGCTTTCCTCCTGGCTTGCAAACAGGCACGTTGTCAGTGTGTTCTCACAGAGCAGAGCAAAGGTAACAATAAACTTGGCCACAGTAACATTTTAATGCATTCATGTGAGCCCTTAAGGATTAATGAATCAGCCAGCACCAGACTGCAGATTGTTCAATATTCCACTAGGGGAAAGAGAAGATGTTATTGCTTATATCTAGCTGTCCCTCAAGGGCCTCATGTGGAAGGTGATTGGTTCATGGGGCCAAGTTCCTTTCATTAGACTTCACCTCCTAACGACCCTACCTCCTTCCAATAGTACCACAGGCTAGAGACCACATCTTTAACACATGGACCTTTGGGGGATATTCCAGATCAAACTAAAGCATTCTGTCCCTGGCCCTAGAGTTTCACACTCATCTCACAATTCAAACTTCTTTCAGTATGTCTCCAGGAATCCCCAGAGTCTTAACATTCCAGAATTGCCCAAAAGTCTGGTTTCCTCTGAGGGGCAAACTCACCTGTGAGCCCCTCTAAAAATCAAAACAAAAAGTTGCATACTTCTGAGATACAATGACACAGATTAAATATTCTTATTCTAAATGGAAGAAATATGAAAATAAGGAGGAATTGGACTCAAGCAAAACCAAAGCTGAGCAGAACAATATTAAATCCTATAGCTCTGTATCTGGCCTCCAGGGCATGGCATGGCAGAATGCAGGCTCCCAGGGCTTGGGCAGCCCCGCTCCAACACCATCCTGGCCACGGCCCACATGGTTGCTTTCTAGGGCTGGCTCCACTGGTCACCTGCAGTTTCCCACAGCAGGTGCTCCATGCTCGTGACATCGCTAACTTCCTGGGATCCCTGTTGCAGCTTCATTTTCACTGTCATAGTTTCACACATCACCCTGTCAGGAGCTGCTTGCAGGGACTTTGACCTTGCACACATTTTCCGGCCTCCCATCTGTCCTTGGAAAACTCTGATTCTGTAGTTCTTGTATTCTGCGTGCCTCAAAAACCAGCACCGGGTGATGATACCATAGTCTGCACTGGCCGGGGTGGTGCTGGGGGCCCCCTAGAATCACTGTTGAAGTAGCCCTGAGTGCCATGATGGCTGCACATGAGGAAATGAGTAGCAGGGAAACAATTTCTTAAGCAGTCCAGAACAAGAAAGATGACCAGGGTGCCCTTCTCCAGAAGTCTTTGAAAGGAATTTACATTTTTACACTTTTGAGCCTGTGATGGATGGAGTCTTCTAATTTCTGAGGTGTACTCAAGACATTTTTCTTATTGTGCCAATGCAAAGTACTTGGCTTCATTTAATGGCATTAATCTCAACTGTACCTTAGAGGCTAGAGCTTTACATATGCTAAACAGCAAGTTTTCCAAATTTTTCTGCTCTGCTTTTTATTCACAATTCTCACTGTAAATCTGGCTAAGAGCAGCCAGTAATACCATATACTGAAGCTATGTTGCTTTGAAATGTCCTCTGTCAGATTAGTCCATCACCTTTGAACTCAGCCTCCCACAAATCCTGAGGGTATGGCCAAAAGGCAGACCCATGCCAGAAAACATGAGTGGCCTCCAGTGCAAATTCCAATAGATCCCTTCTTTCCACCTGAAATCTCATTAGCACAGCCTTTGCTACTTGCATTCCTATCTGCTTTATGGTCTTCTGAGCCCCCCCACCAGAGCCACTCTTGGGGCTTTCACTTTTCCAAATTCCTTCAGCAAACCAGTTCCAAAGGCTTCCTTCCAAAAAATATTGGCAGGTGTGGTCATAGTGATGACTCCACTTCTTGGCTCTAATTTTCTGTTAGTTTGCCATCCATTGCTGTGATATATACCTGAGATAAATAATTTCTAAGAAGAAAATTTTATTTTTTATTTCATGGTTTCCGAAGTTTCCATCCATTGTTCCTTGGCCCTGTTGATTGGACGAGCATAATATGTCCTGGCAGGAGTCCATGGTGGGAGAGACTGCTTACCTCAGGGTGGTCTGGAAGGGACAGAGTGAGAGGAGGCTGAGGTCCCAGGATCCTCTTCAAGGGCAGGCTCCAGGGGCCTAACTTACTCCTCTGAGCCCCAAACCCCTAAAGATTCCACCACCTGCCAGTAGCGCCACAGGCTAGCAAGCAAGCCTTTCGCATATCAGCCTTTAGGGGATTCTCTGTACCCAAGCTATAGAAATGGTCGTGAAAGCAAGACAAAGAAAATAGATTTGATTGGTTAAAGTGGAAGGTTCAGTGCTAGAGGTTGGTTTGTTGGTTTTTAATTGGTTGATTTTAAGTTTCACATCACTGTTTACATTGAGTCAGATTTCAGTTTGCTTACACAAGAATTCAAGTGGTTTGAGCCCTCTGAACCTACCAGCTCCTCAGTTTTTAAAGCAAATCTTATCATGGGGGTCCAGCATTCATGACTTCATCTAAACTTAATTACTTTGCAAAGGCCCTACCTTGAAATCCATTACACTGGGAGTTAGGGCTTCAGAATATGATTTGGGGGATTTAGGAAACGTGGACATTGGTCCACAGTGTATGTTAGAAGATGGTGGTCTCAAGAATCTATGTAACACAGGAAACTGCAAAACTATGTCAATGAGTAAAGTCTATGCATAAATATGATGATAAGAAAAATTCCAAAGCCATCTAGCATAAGTTAATATTTACAAACTTTGAGTTCAGAAACAATATTAAAAACATCTGAAATTTAAAGGACTCTTCTATAACCAGTATTATTAACGGAAGTCCATAATATTTTCCCCAACTAAATGGTTAGGTCTTTTATTGATGGAGCTGCAGTCAGACACTCCCTTACTTACTATCATTTGACTTATAATTTATCAACTTTATGATGGTGAGAAAGTGATACCACTCAGTAAACAACATTATTTGACTTTTGATCTTTTCCCAGGCTAGAAATGGCAATTGCAATACTCTATCATGATGCTGGGCAGCAATGGAGAGTCTCAGCTCCCAGGCAGCCACACCATCATGTGGGTAAACAATCAATACTCTCTGGTGTCTTATGTTGCCACAGTATTCCATAAATTACATCAAATATTCAACACCCGATTATAGATCTTAGATGATATTGTCCAGCTTTCAGCTAATGTAAGTGTTCTAAGAACATTAAAGATAGGCTAGGCTAAGCTCTGATGTTTGGTAGGTTAGATGTACTGAATTCATTTAAACTTCAGGATATTTTCAACATACAGTATTTTCAAATTAGATGGGCTTTAATTTGGGTGTATCCAATCATAAGCTCAAGAGTATCTGTATTTTGGGAAGCAAAAGAAGGAATAATTTAATACAAATTTGAGGTTGTTATTTGTTTTAGTTTAGATCTGGAATGTTTCCTAATGTTTTATATGTTCAAGGCTTCATCCTCAATGTAGCATATTCAGAAATATTGGGAGATGATTGGATCAAGAAAGCTCTGATCTCATCAATGAAGTAATCCATTGATGGGTTCTCATTTGAATGGACTACTCTGAGGTGGTGAAGTCTGAGGAGATACAGCCTCTTTGAAGGGAGTGGGTCACTAGGATCACATAGTACATTTAAAGGTACATTTAATCTCCATCCTTTTCATTCCTCCTTTATCTCTCCACCCCTTTCTCTCTTTCTTCTTCTTATCTGCCATGAGGTAAGCAGCTTTGCTCCATCATACCCATCTATCATGATATTCTGCTTCACCATAGGACTAGAAATGATGAAGGCAAGTGACCACGGACTGAAACCTCTGAAACTATGAGTCAAAGTAAACCTTTCCTCCTTTAAATTGAATTTCTTTGATACTTTGTCACAGAAATGAATGCTGACTAACACACTCCTGTAACTGCTGTAGAGCAATGAGTTGATGGGAGTTTATTTCCCAGTGAAAGTAAATCCTAACGTACACCTTATGAGCAACAGAGTAAGGATTTAAATTTGCTTCTGTGCTCAAGTTCAGGAAGCCAATGTCTGCAGTAAGCCTTGGTTCAGGAGGAGGAAGTCCAGATATACACAAAATTTCCAAGTCAGGGAACACACCCTACATGTGTAACAACTACACCTGATCCTAATTTTTCATGTGAGTAACAGCTACACTTAATCCTGATTCATTCATTTAATTATATACATTTTCTATTTGAATAAATCCTTTTAATGTTTGTAATCAGGGTAAGGAGAAGATTAAGAAATTTTCTAGAATATGAAAAGTTATAGCTTTAATTTTTTTCTGTACTTGAATAATTTTAATAAAAAAGACTTTCTTCTAATCTAATGCATATAGTTACTTAAAAATTTGGAATATCTGTCAAACTACAAAAATTTTTTGGCTGCAATTTAGTGTAGGGTGCAATGCCCTTTTCTTCTCTACTAAAAAAATATATTGAAATGAGTACCTTCTTTTTTTTCTTTTAAACTCTGAGCTTGAAGAAAACAGTTTTAACAAAATGAAACTATCCTAGAGTGATAAAAATAAATATATGCTAGAAAATACAGATTTGAGAAAGTGTACAGTTTATGCTACAGTAATAATACTATTTCACAAGTCTGACCATTTACTTGGGCTAAGTTATGAATGCTATCTACTGTGGGTGTTTGAAGAATTTATTGTATTGGATGCCAGATAACCGCATTTTTACTTCGTTTTGGTTATTCTTGGGAGTACACTAAATCAGTTGAAGAATTATAAGGTCAATCATAGAATTACCTAATAATAATGACAGTGAGAAACATATATTCCCCAAGTATATGAAGAAACATCGTCCCATCACAGGTATAGAGATTTAGCAGGGTCTGAGATAAGTCTGCAGGGTATTTCTATGTGCCCTGTAATTCTAGAAGTACTCTTTATGCGAAGGCTATCCTACAGTAAATAACTTAAATGAGTATTTAATTCAGTAGCTAATAGAAAATTGAGGATCAACAAAAGCCATTTGCCTTCCCCTACATTTACATTACTCTATCAATTTATGTAATGTTTGTTTAAATATATAACAAAGTTTTTATTCCACATTGAAGACAGTCAAGAATACATTTTATTTCAAACAATTTTTAACCAACAAAGTAAAAAACTTTAAGTAAAAGTATGACCATTAAAACAAGACATTTAAATGAAACAACCTCCATGACACATATAAAGATTAACAACACTTAAATATATAACAATATTCTAAAAGAAAGCTTTGAACGATAATTCATAACAAAAGTGCAATGTACTGGTAAAGAAGTATTTGTCTGTGCAAATGATGAGCCAGGTGACTAGATTCAAGATTGCAACTGAAATGTGGTCCCGATATCGTGGCTGCACAGAGATCTTATGATAACTTTTATTTTCCTGCAAGAGAGACAAATCATTTTTCACAAGTCAGAATTCTTGGGTGCAACAGAAGAGAGTAAACTATAAACGCATTCTTGTTTGATTTGTTCTACACATATTTCTTTTTTTTTTTCAAAAATTAAATGAATTTTTATGTGAGGAATTTCACTTGTAATTCCTTCAATATTCATGAAGATCACTTTAATGAGGTTCTTTGTCTCCAAGATGGCCCCTTTTAAAAGAATTAAGGCTTAGTCCAGTCATCCTATCTGCTTTGCTGCAATTCTTTTATCTCCACTTGAATTATGGACAAGCAATGCCAGCTTCAAAACTCCTGGGATCTTAGATCCGAATTCTTCCAGCAATTTACACTTTAGGATCCTAGAATTTGAATTGTACAAAGTATTGGTATTTTGACACATAATCTGGATTCTATATCGTTCATTTCTAATCATTCATTTCCAATATTGAAAGTCAACATTTTTCATTAATCTTGAGCAAAATGTCACAGGCTTCACTGTTGCCATGGTAATACATCCACTGTGATGAAAGCATGCCATGTGTCTCAACTTTAGCCCCACTCTACACCCATTTCTAACTCATCCATGCAAGGTAGCGATGTAAATTATGTCTTTCTTTCTATTCTCCGTGCTTTTCACAATCTGAGAGGTGAGTTCAGATTACCTTCATATATACATTTCCTTATCTCTTCATTGTTTTAAGCCAACTCCCATAATTCATACTTCAAATTTTAAAATATTACCATTTTGCCTCTGCTTTTGGTGCAATAAAAAGTCATTTTTAATATCTAATCGTTCCATAGACAAGGTGCAACAAACTTTAAACATGAGTTTCAGACTTGCCCCTCCTGTGGTGGAACTGTGCATGCTGTGTAGCTCAAGGCATGCAGCCGCTTCCCAGGACACCCCAGTGACAACTAGGAGAGAGACACATGGAGGGTGAAACACGGACACAGCCAGAGTCCCCACTGTGATACCCGCCAGGGCTCCTTCAAGAAATTCCTCCTTTAAAAAAGGATTTGCCTCAGCTCAAGAACCACACATTCTGCCAAGCAAAGGCTCTTGCTCTGTATCATAAAAGGAATCTCAAGATACAAAAGGAAGCTTCTGAATGGCCACTTTGCAAATTCAGCCAAGTAAATTAGCTCCTAAGCATTATTTTTGTTTCTACTAAATTAGTGACTGCTCCTTAAATTACCCTTTTCCTAGACAGGGGCTGGTGGATTTGTGTCTTTAGGCAGCATCCAGAGTGAAGAGTGGAGTTCCTCAGTGTGCTCCTTTGGTAGCAAGTTAGAGTGAAAACAGAAAACAGGACCTGGCATAATGGGGTATGTCTGCGATCCCACCACCCTGGGAGGCTGAGGCAGGAGGAATACAAGTTCAAGCTTCACCTGGGCAATTTAGCAACTTAATGTGACACTGTCTCAAAATAAAAAAACAAATTAGAAAGGACTGGGGATGTAGCTTAGGATAAAGGCCTTGGGTTCAATCTCCAGTACTATAAATGAATAAACAAAGAAGAGATTTCAGTAAGTACATATAATAATAGTAAATATACAAAATGATGTTTCGTGAATAAATTTTGGTATTGAGAAATATGAGATAGATAAATTACAATTACATCAATAACAGAAGTATAATTTTCAGAAAAGTTTACAAGTTGTAAAGAATGTATCTCAAACATTTTAAATCAAACTATATCCCAAATTTTTGATATTGGTCAAAGAAACTTCTGGTTTTCTTTTTTGACAGATAAAGTATTTGAGGTCACCACTATCCTCCCCAAACAAGAAAGTGCTGAATGTATTGAAAATTATTTATTTTCTGTGATCTATCACAGAATTGATGTCACAGGATAAATTACTACCCAAAGACTAGAGACATGTTGAAATAGAGAATAAGGATCAGCTCATCTGGGCAGAAGCTGCTAGAGCTTGTCCTTGGTAGGAGTGCGTAAAATGGCAACTTCAGTTCAAGGCTGGGTTCCCGAGACATGGGGAATTTGAGAGTTAAAACTTCCAATTCCTCACTTAGAGACGTACACCATTTTCATGGGTTTAGTTCCAATAACTGCACTAGGTTCCTATGGTACATATCAGAGAAAACAACAAAACCCCTTGTGTTTGGCTCAGGGGAGGGAAAAATAACACTTTTGAAAGAAGCATACAGAGTTCTTTACAACAGAGGCCACTCAACCATCTAACAAGGGGAAAGACCACACCATAATCTTATTGGACTTGGAAAAGAATAAATTAGAAATTATTAAATGCTCTGTTCCAGTAGGCTTTGCGTCTCTTGACTCTTCCTCTCAAAGTCCCTTTTAAGAGCAAGTGTTATTCAAGGTTCAAGCCTTGGATGCCTCAACTTCTCATTCAACATGTTGTCCTATGTAGTCATGATGATTGCACAGTTTCAACTACTCTCTCGATCCTGATTCTACCTAAATGGTATATTCAACCCATTCTTCTCTGAGCTGCCTATGCATGCAAACTCCCCAGTTTGGATGGTTCCACCTGGGTGCTTCAGAGGGGCTTAAAAGTAAGTCTTAATTTATCATCCAACTGCCATAGTCTTTTCCTTAGGGCTCAGCCCTTTGCTTCTCCCCTTAGATAATACAGCAAAGCTAGAGGGAGTTGGGTAATTTATTAACTATTAAAAAAATACTTAAATTGGAATATTTTTCTTTAATGGACATAAACTAGAAAATCAAAAAGTACAATTACCCAAGCCCTTTATTTAAAGGATAATTATTTTAAAAATCATCTTAGATTAGAATATACTCTTATTTAGGGACAAAATTTTAAAACGTATACAGCAAAATTCCAAAATGAAAAAAAGAATAAAGCTTTAGATATAATCATCATAATATTATCTATTCATTTGATATCAGTATTTATACTGTGTTATAATATTTATTATAGACACTGCAATATTTATTATAGATGTTGCAATCATCATATGAATGAATGAGAGTGTGTACGTTTCTCACATTCAATCCCCTAAAATATAGGCCTAATTATACATGCTGATACATCATACATGTGTAAATGAGCTAGCCCCTTATTTGTTCCTAATTTACTCATACACACACATCTATCCACACCCATATTCCATGCTGATTTCCGTTACCACAGGCTCTCCTCTTGTGTATTTTGTTCCCAGATCATAACAGGCATGTGTTAAGAGAATTAAACTAATGTAAATATTAACATACTGAAAATGTGGGAACATATTTTATAAACATACATATAAACAAACAAAAGGTACTATTTAGTAAATAGCTTAGGAATATTTTTACAACTGACCACTTCTGATTATGTACATTTACGTAGATAAATTGCAGGTTGACTACAAAATTAGTCAAGTTATTAATATTTGTTTTTATGTACAAATGAACTACAAGTCCCAGCTACTCATATCAGTGCTTAAAATTCAGGATTTGTGATTGAGGGTTTAGGTTGTAACAACTAACCTTTTGCTACCACCCATAAAAACAACAAAAGCCCCAGTATCTACACATTGTCTCTGTCCAATATCAAATGAGGTTGAGGTCTTCATACCAATGTTTATGCTGTAACACCAAATATTGTTTTGAAATTCATGTTCCTCATGGGTGATTCACTCCTGTCACTATAAGTACAAGTGTCAGGTTTGAATGGTGCTTAGGGAAGGATTTTCTACCAAATCAGAACATAAATGCTATTTGGGAATGCCAGAGATTTTCTTAGGAATATCTATGCTGTGAATTAAAATTCTGCAACCAGAGACTAGATTTCAAATGTGGGGGGTGGGGAACAGAAGAGAAAGAAAGGGCAAATAATTTTCCCAGGCAAGCACTTAATTAGCATCCTGATGGGATATCTACACTCCTGAGAAGCAGCCGGGCTGATACAGGCCCTATTTTAGAAGGGTGAGGAACTAGAGACCCTTTCCCTTTCGTCAGAGGCCACGGCTTCTTTCTCTGATAGCACAGATAGTGCTTAGATAAAGTCCTGACCCATGAATCCCTTTGCTGCTCAAGGACGCTGCAAGCATCAGTAATAACCTGCTACAGTAAGTGGAGAATGTAGTGAAATAAACCTGGAAGGAAGGTTTTGCCATTACTGTGTTTTCCATTTATATTTTCCTGCTTACGCATTCTCTTTGATGAGTAATAGCTTCCCAGAGAAAACCAAAGCAACCGTTAGAGCCTCTCCAGTCCCCGCACCTTGGGCAGTGTGTCCCTAACCTCCAGCTTCTCCTGTTACTGCGGAAGACCTTGCTGTGCATCTATTTTGAGGTAATCCCATCACGTGTCTCCCAGTCAAGGTCATCGCTCAAGCAATCGTCACTTTTCTGTCCTGCATCACTGATTTTTATCCTTCTCTAAGGATCATACCACCACCATACAAACGCACTGTTATTTGTCCCTCCTTAAAGAAAAAGATCCTTCCCCCAAACCGCCCTTATTTCTACCTTGTCTTCTAGCTCCTATAGCTCTTCTTTCTTTCAATATATATACGATTGGGAATTGAACCCACAGCTTTTGCACTGAGCTGTGTTTGTGTCTATAGTATACTTACGGATCTCTTTTCCATTGTTAAGGGTGGTACAGAAGCTTTTATTGGTTCTTATAGTATGTCAATATCCAGTTTGTTTTTTATTCTATTATTGTTGCTGCTTTTGTTGCTATCACCAGCATGGCATAGTTGTTGCTAATAACTGGTTTTTACTGTGTTTTGCGATAAGGTCTTCCTGAGTCACTAAGTTGCCCAGGCTGGACTTGACTTGTACTCTTTCTGCCTCAGCCTCCCAGAGTGCTGGGATTACAGGCAGGTACCATCATGCTTGGCTTTCTCGCCTATTAACTGGAGTAAGAATCCTTGAAAATGTTCTCCATAGTCCCCGTGTCTCCACATGTACTCTTCCTGTTTTCTCCTGAGAGCACGTCAATGTTTTTGTCCCCACTGGGTCATCAGAGCCATTCTCATCAAGGTCACAACGCGCCCCCATTGGTAAACCTTGTAGCCATTTCTAGAGGCTCCACTTTCTTGACCTGTAACAGCAACTCACATAATTAAATCTCTCCCTTCTTCACACACACTTCACTTGGTGTCCAGGACACCACGTTCACCTAGTTTTGCCTTCTTGGTGCCTTTGTTGGTTTTGCCCTTTCTTTTACTTTTAATCTTTATTTTTATTGGCCCATATTTGCAGTACATAATGATTACATTCATCATGGGAGTTAGTACAAGTGCATAACACATTTTAATTCTTTTTATATCCTCCTCTCTTCCCCTTGGCCCCCCTCTCTCTGTCTCTGTCAAGCATCTTAATGTCCAGAGTCTCTTTTCTCTAAGCTTTTCTCATTCCTCTTCTGTTCTTATCCAGTCTCAATTACCAAAATACCATCTACATCTGCTCTCCTTTGCCGTGTAATTTAACATATCACAGGGCCCAGGGATTAGGACAGGTTCATTTTTGGGGGAAATTATTCTACCTACCACAATATTCAGTTTACCAAATTAATTTCGAATTAATGCACACTCAAAACACACACACAGATTAGAAAGGAAGGGAGGATTAAAGTGTAAGATAGGTCACATCATATCACTTTCCGGGAGGGGTCACATTGTGTGCAGTTTCCAGGGGAAGTCAAGAAAACTCCAAAAGGTAATGGCATTTTCCCATCAACTGATCACATTTGAGCTCAGATTTGTCCCATTCTGCAGTCTCACTTTTCACCTGTGGTTACATAATACTGGGCATTATTTCTTGCCTGTAGGGTATGTTTGAAGATGCATTGGTTAACTTCTCATTTCTATAAAATTTCCCTTCTCTTCAAAGACGTTCATGGCTTCATATATCAGTAATAGTAGTGCAAATGAGGCCAAGAGACTTATGATGCTTTTTGTTGAAAAACATGGATCCGATATTTCAGCATTTTCTTGTGGTACAGTGATAACACTGTAATTCTGTCACATCTATACTGGGAATTTTGCCTGAAAGAGTATAACATGTTCCTTGCTATCTTTCTTGCAGTGAAAGCTAGTGTACTGACTTGTTCATCTGGAGTTAACGTTAATTGGGAAGTTAGCACGACTATCTGAGATCCCACTTGCCGATACCTAAGAAGCAAGTGCTGAGTTGTGTGATGCACTCTGCCAAGTGTGAGTGAACACAATAACATCACAGACTATAGCTCAGAGAAATAAGAGGTGGGGACACCCGAAAGAACACATCTTGTCAAGGACAGCTAGTGGTCAAAGAAACAATATATATATATTTTTTCTCATAATTGTTTGTGATAATTTTAAAAATTATTGACATTTTCTGTCAAGGGTCGGTGCACTTTTATAAACAAATGGTTGTCTTATATATAAACTAATAATTTTGTGTCGAATCCAATTAAAAGTTAATGTCCCAGCAAAAATTCAGCACACTGTTTTGTGTATTGTAGGCACTCTGTAAATATTTGTTGCCTAAGTGAAGATTAATACCTGATTGGAAAATCTGTTTTAAAAAGCAGGTGTTCATATAAGGATAGATAATATTTAGACAAGAAATTTATGAAAATTAATATAATTGTTACTATGACATTAAATGTATATATGTGTTAAGGAAAGTAGATGATAGAGTACTGTTTTTACAGTCAGGTGATAAGAAAAATAACGAATGCTAAATTTATCTATATTTTTGTCAGCACATGAAATTATTAACCTGAAAAATGCCTCACATACAACTATAGATTTTATTAGGAGTCTTACTGATAATGTCATTGTATTTTAGGTTCTTTTGCCAAGTTTTTAAAAGTTACAGTTGCAGCACAGTTAGACTTAACTTTGAGTTATGTCTATCAGCAGTAATTTAGAAAATAGTATTTAGAAAAAGACAAAAATTATAGGTGCCCATGGTGAGCCTGGATGTTGTTAAAATGTTATAACTATACCATGATAAAATGCTGAAAGATCAAGTCCAAGTTTTTCAACAAAAAGCATACTGTACTTTTTGCACACAAGATTTTAAAAAAAGATCGTTCTCTGGATTTTTTCACTAAAATAATCATCCACCAATTATAACATGAAAGAAATGGAGAGTTTTTCATAAGGTAGAGAAATGGATACCAATTTCAAGTGGCAGGGAAGTGCCTTGTTTCATAGTAATTTACTGGAAAAGAGGATCTCAAGTAAGTTTTATAGGTACCTAAGCTGGAAAAAATGTTACTGTTGGCTTCTATTGTGCACTCATCTTTGTCCTGAGAGGAAAGAACAAGCAAACAAGAAGCAAACTGAAGGAAGGCACTATCTCTGTGCCAGGTCACCTACTTGATGACAGCTAAGCATTAAAAGCCTGTGATTTGCTAAGTGGTGCATTGGATGCTGAGGACACAACAAACAAGACCAACCCCTTAGCCCAAGGAGTTTACAGTATACAGATTCCTAGCTGGGCACTGGTAGGTAGATGCTGAATTAAACATGTGCATTTGTACTTCTTGTCCTTAGGGAATCACCTTGAAAGGGCACCAGAAAGCTTTGACAATGGTTGTCTGGAGTCCTAAGCACACACTGTAATATTCCAAATAGAAGTGTGTGATGACTGCCTGTGCCCTCACCGAACCTGGCTGACCTCCCAACACCTGACTTTGCTATGGTCCTTTTAAAATAAACTTACTTATTGCTCCATGGCCCAGTTCCTAAAGCCACTACAACACCATTCTAATTTCTGTTTCAGTACTAAATTATTCTTCCATATTCATATAAGAAATCCCCTTTCAGTCTTTAATACTTAGGGCGTTCAATTTTGTCACCCTCTAAACTTCCTCCCTGTTGTCATTTTCATGTGAAATAATTCTTTGCTCCATTCAATTAGAAGTCCAGCCCATGCTTTATTCTATTTATCCTCTCATTTTCCACACTATTTTGCAAGGTTTCCTTATACAAGCAGCAGTTCTACCTAAGCACCCAGCTACTCTTCATTGTGATCTTCAAACCCAATCAACCCATCTCTATTTTGGTTCACTGTACACTGTCGAGGTAGCACACTAGCAGATGCCCCCTGGAAGCCTGCAGACTAGGAATCTTAGCATCCAACAGCTTCATACATCAACCTTCTTACCTTCCAACTTTCTCCATCTCCTTTCTCCGCAGTCCTTGCTCTTTGACTGGACTGACACCATTCGCACTCTGGTCTGTCCTCCATGTTTGCATCCTTCTCTGTGCTTCAGACATCTTTAGGTTCATAATTCCCATGCTTTCTCAGCAGCCCTCCTACATGCTTTGCCCCTTGTACTCCTTTTCTATAGATATGTCGATTCCCAAACCATCAATCTTCCCCTCATCTCTTCAGTTCGTGTAATGCTGGCCCTGGAAGTGTACGCTGTCTGACTCAGATCCTTTAGTACAAACCAACAGGAAGCATCTTTGGTCAGCTTCTTCTTGTCTTTCTGTTCTTCTCAAACTCAAAAAAAAAAAACCAAAAACAAAAACAAACAAACAAAAAAAAAGGACAATCTTCGACCCTCTTATCTTATTTGCTGCTAACCTGGATTTCAAATTAGTGGTGATTCCGCCATGCATTTGGATGTAAAATATCCACTATTTATCATCATCTAATTTTCTCTTTCAGTAAAAAAGAAAACTGCCAATAATCTGAATCCAACACATCCTATAGGTAGAGGTGTTTTGCTCCAGTAGCTCTTCATGTGTTGGCTTCCTATTTAAATCTTAGTTACTTTCTTCTTGCCATGACACAATACCCAATAGCCACAACTCTAAGGAAGACAGATTTATTTTGGCTCACAGTTTGTAGAGGCTTCGGTCCATAGTTGGTGGGTGCCAAGGCAGGTGGCATGGCAGAGGAGAAATAGCTCATGACATGGCAGATGGAAGCAGGGCATAATCAAGGACGAGGGATGGAGATAGACCCTGCCAGGTGATTCCCCAGCCACCCACCTCCTCCTGCAAGGCTTCACCTCCCAATATAACACTCATCTATAAACTCAGAAGTAGACCAATCCCTTGATAAGTATCACACACTCATGATCCAATCACCTCCCAAGAGCCACACCTATGAGTGCATGGAGCTTTGGGGAACATCTGTATATAAACTGTAACAGTAGCGTATAAATACACTCATTGCTTCCATTTGGAAAAAAATCCTTAACATTTCACATCATTATAATATGCAGATTTCCTTTTATTTTTGCTTAATGAAATGTCTCAGATTAAAAAATTTTGTACATAGTCATTTTATTCCTTATATATCCTTCATTTCTTGTTTTGCAAGAATGTGGCTTCTGCACGTACAGTGCCCACATATTTCCCCCAAGGCCTTTGCTGTGCACAAAATGCTTGTCAGTCTCTTCTTTTCACTTAGACTTCCACTCTGCTTTAAAGAATGTTTACTATACTGCTCTGCAACTTTCTGTTATCAGTAACCCTTAACAAACATACAGGAACTATGGTTTCAAAACTATAGTTTGCCTGACTAGCACGGTGCCTATCTCAGAGCGGGTGTTTATGTATATGAGGATAAATGATAACAGCACGGATACAGTAAACCTACAGCATATTATTCCTGTGAATCCATAGAAATCTACCAATGAATGGATGCTATGACCATTTAATCTAATGTCTCAATATTCTAAAATAACCTAAAATGATCACTTCTGCTAATTACTTTTTAGAAACTTTATAAAATCATTCCTGCTAGGGTGAGGATGCACACCTGTAATCCCAGCACTCAGAAGGCTGAGGCGGGAGGATTGCTGTGAGTTCAAGGCCAGTCTGTGCTACACAGTGAGCTAAAGGCCAGCCTGAACTACATAATGAGACCCTATCTTAAAAATAAGTAAATAAATAAAATAAAAATAGAAAAAATCATTTCCCTAAGTGTCCTCTGAGAAAATGACTAGATAAGACTACAGTCTCTTCCTGTTATGAAATATTTGTTCCAGTGAAATTTTCAAATGCATTCAGAACAGAAAAAGTGGGTAAGCGAGTGCTAATTCCCGTGGCTGAGGAAGGCTAAGGTGTGGTCATTTATCCAGATTAATCCATTCCAATTTTTGGTTTCAGAGCAGTTCTCAGTGAATAGATGAATTATTCAAGAAGATGCTAGATCTGTTGCCAAGTTGGAAGAGTTGGCAACATTTCATGTTGTGAATTGCAAATAGAGAATAAAAAGAGAACTATTCACACCCTTTGTGATTTTGTGAGGCAGAACGAGAACGATCAGGAGACGTGTCAGACACCATCATCAAAATAATATCACAATAAAATGATGATGTTCCAAAGAAGGTTTTAATTTTATAGCAACACATCCAGAAATAAAATTAAAGCAGATTTTAGAAATGTGCCTCACTGTTTTAGATCTATTCTGACTTTTTTTTTCTCCTCAAATTGAACTTGGCTCTATTTTTACTGCACAGGCTATCATTTTCCTAAAGCAATGCAACGAGCCCCAGAGGACAAAGGTATCACCCTGAAGGGCATGAGCTTAGTGCAAGGGACACTGTCAGGGCTGTGTTCTGTTGACTCAGTGTCTTCTCGGACCCAGATGGTGACACAGAGTTTGTCAGCAGATCTCCTGCCACTCCCCAAGCTGGTGCCAAATCAATCAGGTTAATAGTATCTCCAGAATTCCCCACATATGAACAATATTCCCACTGGCAGGCAAAACCACCAACACCCTTCCAGCATCTCTAGCGATTCCCTTGCTTTCTAATACAGATTTTCACAAGAGAGTATGTATGTGTGGTACAATGTAATAGTTAATAGGATCCGTGCTTTACAATATGGAGCCTAAAGTACCTAACACCATCATTGCTGTGAAATCACGCTCAAATGTCAAGGGACTAAAACTATAGGACTTTAAAATTAGACTCCATAAATCTAATGTACTGCAAGTTCCTGAAGCTCCAGTGAAAATGGAACTATATTCTCATGCTATATTCTTTGAAAAATAAAATGCTCTAGGTAAGTTTTAGGAAAGGTTTCAGCAATTTTTAATAAAAGATAAAGCAATTGTCCATAATGAAAGCTTTCTTCTTATACCTCAGTTAGCCATACCACTAAATTGACCCTGTTTTCATGGCTTTCATTCTATATAGGACTCCACTCTAGTTTTCAAGTTCAATAACCTGACTTTTCAAGTTCAAAACTCTGAGACTTTGTGTGGAAAGGTCAATAAAATGAAGAACATGGAGTTGATCATGGCCAGGTCTACTAAGTTTGCACATTACAGGGTCATTCTTCTCACTTCAGACAGAATCTTGTTAGGATTTTTCAGAAAAATAGAATTATATGCTTACTAAAATTTTCTGTATAAGGCACCAGGAATTCACCCCATTAATAACTAATAACCATCCTTAATGGCTTTTATTCTCAAGAAAATTCTTCCACTATCTGCAGTCAATGAAGCACAGTGAATCATCATTTGTTACATAGTAATAAATTTTAGAGTGTTTTAGAATACTGAGACACTTGCTTTACATTAGAAAAAAGTTTCCCTTTACCCTCCTAATTTTTTCCCCTCCAAGTTTCCAATTTCTGTAATGGGTGCTTCTTAATCATCTTCTGAGATTATGCTTAAAAATATAGTTGCAAGCAGATATGACAGACAAGCTATTTTTCATTCATACTCTCTTTCCTTTATTTACCATTCTACGTACTTCATTTTTCTCCCTTAAGTGGAATATATTTACTTGACATGTTGGGTTTCATTTTCAATTGATTCATTAGTTTTCTAAGGCGATTTTGATTTCTATTTTTTTTAAAATTTTGATTTCTAAATTCAAAATTTTAACCACCTTCTCTAACTCAGCGATTTATACAAACTTGATGTTTTTTATTTCATCACCCGTGCCCAGTCCAAAACAAGACAAATGAGTTAATGCAATGATAGAAGAGTTACTAGGGTCCACAATATGCAACCCAAAGTGTCTAACCACATCATTTAAACAAAATGTTTATGTTTCATTCCTGTACTTATTCAGAACTTATCTGTCCACTAACAAATGCATAAAAAGCAGATTGGTAATGGTTTGAAAAATAGGCATTGATGCTAAATTCCAGTTTTTCAAACTAATATAAGCAGTAAAGATGTATTATACAAATAGTATGAAATAGTATAAAATAATAGGTTTAAAACAAGGTTGAAATGGACGATTATTGAGATTTTGTCATCAAAAGATATAAAATATAATGATACATTTCCTCCAGTGCTAATCTATATGAAGAAAATACATATGACACACTCTCAGGAAAATTATATTCATTTTGAGCTAATAATTTCTTGTTACTTATTACTTATAATAGGACAAATATTCTGATACTACAACTTTTGGAGCATGAAGAAAATTAAACAGAATTCTTCAATGACACTTACGAATGCAATAAAATATTTAGCAATCCACTTACATATGGGTGCCTCTAGTATTCGTATAATTTGCATCTCTTGCTGATAGTGGTCTATTCAGTTTAGGTATCTAGTTTAAGGATCAGAAAACAATTAACAATTAATAATATGCTCAAATAACTTACCTGATATTGTTTCTATGGTATTAGCTGCTGGTTTCACCTACTTTACATCGATAGTGCTAAATCAAAACAAAAGATTATTAAGCAAGCAAAGAAAAGGACAAGAGTGCTTTTAAAAGACAACAGTATTTCCTATTTTTTGTCACATAGTTCTTTTCAAGGTTATGAGCACTAGCCTTTAAAATATTCCATTGCTGTAAAGGATGTAAATATCTCATGGATTAAATCAACTTCAATAATTGGAGAAGGAAATTTATACTGACATATTGAAAACTGTCTACAATAAAAATTGCTATTTAATTTTTTCTCACCTTTCCAAACTCAGATCGATGTTACAATTAACCTCATTTTTCAAACCAGGAAGCCATTAGGTGATTGGTAGCCTCTTCTTATTTAAGATAGTTTTTCTTAAGGACTAGTACCTTAAAAGTATGAAGAAGCATAGCATCATAATTCTTCACCTCTCCACTTAGGAATTTTGCAGTTTTCCTATTTTAAGATCATGAAAATATGTAATATTTCTAGATATCACTAAACCAATTTTAAAAAAGGCCATTTGCATTGGTTCACTTCTTCACATTTCTGGGATCAAATACCTGACACACAACTCAAGGAGAAAAGGGTTTGGGAGAGAAGAGTTTATTTGGCCCAAGGTCTCAGAAAATTCAGTCCATGTTGACTGGTTCCAAAGCAGGAATATAGAAGAGGGCAGCTGGGAGGATCAGCTGCTCGCCTCATGCAAGCCGGGAGGCGGGACTGGAGAAGACCAGGGAGGAAAGGATTGGGAACCCCAGGGGTGCAGTTCCCAAGGTCATGCCCCGGGACCCACACAGACACACCTGGAAGTGTGCTTTGCTAATCTGCTGGGCGGCTCTCAATCCATCACAGTTAATAACCACAATTAATAGTCACGCCATTAAATTAGTAGCTAAAACTCTTCCTTTAAAAAAATACCAATCTCAAACACTATTGTTGGTCATCCAGAGTTTCAAAGAACAAATCATTCGATTCTTAAAAATAATATATCCTAATAAAATTGGATTTTTTGCTAGAGAAATACAAGGATGGTTTGAAATTAGAGAATCCAAAGTGTCATTCACTCCATTTACATTTCAATGTTGGTATTTCACTAGCCATAAAATTATAATAAAATGAGGACTCAATCATTATTCCAAGTTTAAGAACAACAAACACCAAAACCAAAAATCCAAGTATCTGGAAATTTGAAATGAAAGCACACTTAAATCTTAGAGATATTTAAGAGCTAAAAACTATGAAAAATATATCAAATTGAACATGCTGCATATCTAAATAATAATGCGGTCAAAGATCTACTTAGATGTAAATTAATAGCTACATGTGTGTGTATGTATATACATATATGTATATTAGAATATCCAGGTAGTTACAGATTAATGATATATGTTCATTATATCTTGAGACATAGCATGAATTATTTATGATAGGAGGGTGGTATTAAAATAATAGAATTTCTCTCAAAGTCATATTGAGAAATACAACATTTATAGAAGAACTACAGTGGCACTGGGTTGTTGAACTATAAAGAGAGAAAAGATGAGAAGAACTCAATTTAAGAAATTATTTTTAAAAATCAGAGTAAAAATCAAGAAAAGTAGGTGTGTCTCATGTTATTCTAATCAAGCCTTCTGCACTATGAATCTAGACTATTGAAAGCAGTATTTCTAGCATTTGGCTGGCACGTGAGAAGCCACGTCCCGCCTTTCAAGAGGCATTAGAGTGCGGTTAATTACCTTCAAGGATTTACAACCATCTCACTGGCCTTGTGAATGGCAAGATTCAAGAGGCCCTTTATAGCCCAGAGGAAAAACTGGAAAGGGGAAAATTTCTTTTGTTATGTTGCTTTATGGAAAGAAACAACTACAGAAACATAAGAACAAAAGAAATTTTTCCACCAGATTTTCCTTAGCTGACTCAAAGATGAATTTGGGGAAAAGACCATAATAAATTCAATCAAGGTGAATTTCCATGCAACAGTTTCCAGTGCTGATTCTCTCACTTCATGGTCACAAGTGCTGAGAGGCGAACAGCCGGCGGGTACTCTGGGTGACTTCTGGTGTTCTGGGACATGCCCCCTGAAGTTAAGTGGCAATGCCGTGGTGCCATTCACCCTTGGTTGTGATGTGAGCGTTCAGCAGACAGTGGGCTCTCTCGGGCGCAGACCACAATCAGATGAAGGCCTACACTCCCTCTTCAGCTCGCATCTCTTCCCTAGAAAGTGGATAACTAGCACCTGAAATTCCTGCTTTCCCCTGAAGATTGACTTAACTTTTGTTGAGTCTTCCTTGTGCTTCAGACAGGATAGTGTGCAATGATACAGTGAATACCCTCAGCGCATAGTGCGGATTTCAGTGGTAATTAGGAAATGATAATGCTCTTAAGTTCTGTCTGACTGAGCTTTGCTTCAAGAGGAAAGAAAGTCTTAATTTCTTCCACCTATTATTTGCCAATTTATTAAACTATAAAAGTGAATTTAATGGTTATATGAATAGTACAATAAAAACCTAAATGGCATGTATAATTTAAATCATAAAATATCAACCCTATTTTTGTTTGGTATCTTATAGTTGAGATTTCATAAAATACATGAAAGAAAATAAATCTTGCACGGTGTTGCCAACCTGTAACCCCCGCACTTGGGTAGGCTGAGGCAGGAGGATTGCAAGTTAGACCCCATCCCGGGGCACTTAGTATTTTAGTGACTCTGTATCAAAATACAAAATAAAAAAGGGGCTCGAACTATAGCTCAGTGCAAAGTCCCTGAGTTCAATCTCCAGTTGGGCAAAAAGAGAAAGGAAAAAAAGTATATTGCTTTGAGTTTGCTGAAATAATTTTAGCATATTAATACACTTAATTAAAATCTGTTACTTCAACTGCTCTCAAATTTTTCTGAAAAATTCTGCTCACTGTGTAATTTTAAACATGTAAAAAAAGACAAATATTGGAAGATAGTGCTTTGCTTTAGGATTGAGGTAATTAAAAAGAACTGCCAGGTGGTGTTGTTCTTCTCTTTATTTTTGACAGGGGAACTGCAAAGGATTGAACAAAATCCAGGTTCATTTGTATAGAAAATCATTATATGTTTATATTATGTGATATTTATTCCATCTAACCAGGTAAGCTTTAAACTTGAACTATCAGGCCATATCATATCATTTATGGATCTTGATGTGTTCATATGGCAAGAAAAGTAAAAGGAAACCAACAAGAAGTGGTTTAAACAAGATATAAGTTTATTTCTATTTATGCAAAACTGTCTTAATCTATTTTCTGTTACTATAACAAAATGCCTGAGACCGGGACATTTAGAAAGAGGGAGTATTTATCTGGGTTGAAGTTCTGGGGCCTGGGAAGGGCAGGAGTGTTTTGCCCCGTTCTGGTGAGGTCTTTGCAGCATCAGCTGCTGGTGGAAGGTGGGAGAGAAAGAGAGTTCCAGAGTGAGAGCCGGAGGGGGGCCAAGCCACCTTCACAACAAGTCTGCTCTCACCGTCCAGGCGCAGAGACAGGCCTAACCATGAACTGACCACCCCCAGCACTATCGTGGTGGGACTCATGTCTACATCACATGAATTTGGGGGCCAAATAAACAGTAGCATTGCCTTTTCTGCTACTGTGGAAAATTAAAAATCATTCTAATGAGAACCGAAACATCCTTGTCAACAATGCCTTCATTTCTTTCTTCTGAGAACCAAAAAATAAAGCAAAAGAAATTGCACTCAGGATTAGACTAAACTACCAAATAACTTTACTATTAGCTTCCAAAAATTCCTACAAATCAAATTATTGGAGTTAACAATTTGCTCACCTTAGTGAAAAGGTCATTTATCAGTCAAGGGTTTGCTTATTGTTTTAACTTCTCACCTCGACACACCCACCAAGCCTAAACTGTTGCATTATGAACTCCATCCAATGCTATTAATTTCTATGGCATTGGAAATTAATTTCTATGGCATTGGAAAGTTCCTTTAAATCATTTGGGCCCAGACTCAAGCCCTCTGAATTTCCTACAGTACAAAGAAACATTCAGGCTTCTTCCTACAGGGAATTCGAATAAGTTCCTTTTGTCTTTATTAATAGGATATCTGAGGGCACTTTTGGATCCAGCATCAGCATTTCTTGTCAAAGCCCCAAATGATGCTGTTTGTTTTTTGTTGTTGTTTTGCTTTGCTTTGCTTTGCTTTGCTTTGGGTCCCTTAGTCCTGTGTTTGGTGCTACACTGGGACAGGGACAAGCCTAGAGGTGTGGGTCATGGCAGTTTGTCTGGTCAGGCAGATCCCTGCCGGAGTGATGGAACAGTGTGAATTCAGGGTGGGAAGGAGATTTGGCTAGCGGAGATCAGGGGTGTAGATGCCATGCTGGCTTAGCCTTTTTCCTTGAACTCTAGCAACAGCCATTTTTAGTATCATTTTAAGTGGATTCTCCTGCTACGTGGTGTTACCCACCTATTCTCTAGTTATGTCTATACCTTTAGGTTATAACCACACCCAAGTTAGTGCTGTGGTTCAGAATGAAGGAAGCAGACTGGAAACAGACTCCCCACCCAAGCAAGGGCAACCATAACGTCACAGGGTCAAGTGGGCTGGTCAGCATAAGTGCCCAGCAGCACAAGGCCACAGCTCCCAAGAGAGCTAACTGGTGGGAAGACAATGGGAGCAGAGAAACAGGCCCTGAGATGGGGCAGGCACCTCTGTCTCCTTGTTCAGCTCTGATAGGCGAAGTATTTTCACCGAAGCAGGAAAGGACAACCTTGGGTTACAGTTACAAAACCTTTGCACACTTGCACATGGTGAGATGCAAAATTGTGGTGGAATGAGGCCTCTCCTTCTCCTCCCAACTAGATGCAAATAAACCCTTTTTCCTTTTCACCGAGTTTCCCATTTTGGGTGGGGAGGAAGGAAGCGAGATCCTAGACCCACACAGGCGGAAGTATTTCAGCACCTCTGGAGCTACTACAGGCATTTCCAGGGCAAAAGCAGAGCCCTGAAAAGGTGGATGATCCAAAGAGGATGTCAAAGGGCTGCTGGGTGATTCCAGAGTGTGGTATTATAAACAAACATCAGAGCCCGTAAATCTGCTCCCTCACCCAGAGTCACTAATCCAGCCACTGTGTTGATGAAACTGATTTACCGTGACGGGTGACCAAATTCTAGGCAGCAGAACTTGTTTCCTCAGTTTCATGCAAGATAATAAATTACAGCAGGAAATTATCCTTGTTTGCTTCTAAAAATATATGTACACATAAAAACTACAGTATATAGTAGTTTGAGTATAAATACACTAGGAATAATTAATCTTTTCTGCCTAATATTTCCTTGTCTGATAATACCCGATTCAGGATCCAGGAGACCCTGGCTGTTGATTCCCTCCTCAGTGTCTTTTGTGACTCACTAATGTTGATAATGCCAGAGGCCCCGGAGGTGGGATTTTCCTTATTTTTCAGTTCCAAGGTTCATTACCAATTTTAAGTGTGTGGTGTGCTTATGATACATGAGTATAGAGCCAGCGGTGAATGAAAGAATCACTGTTCCTGCCCTGGTTCCGTGCTAAATACCTGCGGCCTCTCTGAACAATTCCCACTTTTGTAACACTCTAGGTCAGCCTTCTGGAAACTTTTTCTTTTACACATAGGAAGAAGCTTAGTAGGCCATTTGGTTTCTGGAGCGGCGTCTCAATTCTGTTGCTGTAGTGTGAAGGAGCTGTAAACAATATATAAATCAACAGGCAAGATCCAAATCCAATAAAACTTCAGCAGCACTGAATTTTAATTTCACACACTCTTCATATATTGGGAAATACCAATTTCTTCTGACTTTCTCCAACTGCTTAAAAAGTAAAAATGATTCCTAGTTTGCAGATAGTACAGAACAGCAGGCTAGATTTGGCCTGGCAGCCCTGTGTTTGCGGGCCCGTGACCTCGATCCCTCCTAATAATAAAATTCCCTTTGTCTCTCTTGGATCTTGGAATGGATGAGGAGCAAGCCAATCTCTAGGTGAAAAACCGAGGTAATAGTCAAGAGGCTTTTAGGGATGTTGCAGAACACTGTGTGACATAGTGAGGGTTTCAGACAGCCGCAGTTTACTGAAGAGATGACTGACACAGTAAGAAGGAGTAACTCCAATGAATAGAAAACAAGTCATAACAAATGCTGGCAGAGCTGTGGGGAGAAGGAGCCCTCTACTGCGCTGGTGGGAGTGTACACTAGTCCAACCACTGTGGAAAGCACTGTGGAGGGTCCTCGAAAAACTGAAACTAGGAATAACATCTGACCGTGCTATTCCACTTCCATCTTCCCAAAAGAGTTACAGACATCCTACTACAGTGACACATGCATATCCATGTTTATAGCAGCACAATTCATAATAGCCAAATTTTAGAAGCAAACTATATGTCCATCAGATGAATGGATAAAGAAAATTGGTATTTATACACAATGGAGTAGAACTCTGCCATAGAGAAAGATAAACTTGAGTCATTTGTAGAGAAATCGATGCATCTTGAGACCATAATGTTATATGGAATAAATCAGACACACAAGTGTAAATATCACGTGGTTTCTCTTATATAAGAAACCCAAAGTATAAATAAAGAGCAAAATAAAAGATAGATAATAGGAAATAGGGAGGTAGAGCTTTCTCAAATGAGAGGAGGACCAAGAAATGAAGGGAAGAGCAAGAGAGAGGAGAGAAAAGGGATGTAAGAAGGAATTGAGGTATATTATGTACATGTTCCAACCCCACACAAGGAAAGTAAACGTTATATACTGCAAATGCGTGCTAATAATTTTTAAAAGTACATCAGTCTGGCTGATGGCCAAAATAAGCAACAAATCTCTGACTTGAACTGAAACAGTAGCAAAATTATGAAACTTATAAGAGTAAGTAGAGGTAAAAGACAGGGTATTCTGCTGGTATGCATGCACATTGGCACATTTTAGCAGACATTAATTCACACGAATATATAGGAACCATTGACCTACCATGGGGATAAGACATGTATAACAACACATATGGTCCATAATACAGTGTTTGGATTTACAGTTTTTCAATTTTACAGTGGTGTGAAAGCAACACACATTCAATAGAAATCATATTTAAATTTTGATATGTAGTAAAAAAATTCTCATGATATTGGACAGCAGTAGCCATATGATTACAAGGTGAACAACCAATATTCAGTATTATGTTCCACTATATTCAACAAATTCCACATGAGAGTCAATATATTATTTTAACAATAAGCTTTCTGTCAGATGATTTTGCCCAATGGCACTAATGTAAGTATTCTGAGCATACCGAAGACAGGCTAGGGTAAGCCGTTTGGTATTAGGTTTACTAAATGTAGTTTCAACTTATATTTTGCACTTACAATGTGTTTATCAGGAAATAACTCATTGCAAGGTGAGGAGCATCTAGATGTGTGGGAGGGAGAGACAAAGATCAAAAATAACGGGATTGTAAGTCCTACTACATCAGAGCTCCCTGTTGTGCTGGGGTGAAATCTACTTGGAAATAATTTGCACGATCATAAAAAGTGTCACAAGTCTATGTTGCGCATTGGATATTGATTTACGGGTGTGTCGGTGGAGGCAAAAAAAACCCCTAATATTTAAATGGATAGCAATGGAATTCAAAGCACACATCGATTTCACCTATTGGCTATGAAGTGGCTGTGTTTTTGATAGAGTATGACTTGTATTATTTGCCCAACGAAGGCTTCAGTATAGTAAGCACTAATTTGATATTAGATATTAATTTGCTTCTATGTAGTATTAATTTGATAAGCTCATTCCAAAAGATGACTTGCTTTGGCAACATACACGTAAGTTACATCACAAAAATGTTGCCATACTCCTAATTCTGCAAAGCTGCCTTCAGCTAGGGCACTATATTTTGAAGGAAGAGAATGTAGACACATTAAAAATGTTTTACAAACATGTTTCATAAACAATAGTAATACAGAGTACTGGCATATTCCCTGAAGAAAGTGGTTTAAAGTAATAAATAAATAAGATTTAACAAAGTGCTGTTTAAATAAGAAATATTAGCTGTCTTCAAAAGAATCATGAACATTGATTAGACTCTCCTTTTATTCATCAAATATACTCAGATGTGTAATAAAGATTAATCAGAACTCTTAACAAAAGATCGATTTTTAAAACTTCACAGGGAGGGAGCCAGGTATGGCCGTGCTTGCCTGTAACCCCAGCATTCTGGGAGGCTGATGCAGGAAGACTGCAAGCTCAAGCCTAGCCTAAGCAGTTTAGTAATTTAGCAAGTCCTTGTTTCAAAAATAAAATTAAATTTAAATTTAAAAAAATTAAATTTAAATTTAAAAAATTTAAAAAATGTAGTTCAGTGTGAAGGCCCTGGGTTCAGTCCCCATCATGATTAAAAACAAGGACTCACAGGGGAAAACTACTAGCAACAGATTTTTATCCTAAAGTAAGAATATTTTAATAGTCTCAAACATGTATCAAGGAGAAAAGTCATAGACTGGACAATAACAAGTCCTGTCCTAAGCAAGCACATTTGCTCCCCCTGCTTGTAAGCTTAATGGTGTGAAATCCTGGGTCTCTGTTGTTTTTATTTTATTTCACAATGAACCACTCAGCCTCATCTGGATTTCACATGCATGGGAGCTCAAATAGGAGAATGACTGCCCAGGTGAGCCCTATTCTTCTGCACACGCCGGATGAAGTGGTGCCTATTAAATTATTAAGACACTCACGCACTTAGAATCCTATTGCTGTATCAGCAGTAGGGTGCATATTGATATTACTAAGTTCCCTGCCTATGGTTTCACTTAACAACACTGCGAATGCACTTCCTACTGCCAATTGCTCTATAACATGACTTTAGTCACAGAGGGCCGGCAGAGAGAAACTGGTAACATGCTGCGGCTCTGCCTTTGGAGGGTGCAGATTTAGCTCTAGCTCAGCCATTTTCTCTCTGCTTCTGGCTGCCGTAAGCTGAGAAGTTTGCCTCTGCCAAACCCCTCTGCCATGATATTTCTGTCTTGGAGTCCCCTGAAGGTGGACTGAAATGGCTGAAGCCATGAGCTAAAATAAACCCTTCCTTCTTCAAGTCATGAGTATCAGATAGGTTATCAAGGCAACAAAATGCTGACTAATATACTACACAAGGTAATCGCATTATTAGTTACCTTCACTGTGCCATTCCACAGTATGTATATATTTCGAAACAATATTTGTACATTTAAATATGTACAACCATTTTGTCAACTAAAACTATGAACCAAAAAAAAGAATGAAACTGGACATGGTGGCACAACCTATGATCCTAGCACTCGGGGAGTCTGAGGAAGGAAGATCCCAAATTCAAGCCTAGCCCAGGCCATTTAGCAACATTCTGTCTCAAAACAAACAAATAAACAAATAAATAAATAAATGAAAAACATGGCCGGGGATGTAGCTCAGTGTGAAGATCTAATACTGAACTCCCAGTTCAATACCCAGTACTGAAAAAAAAAAGAAAAAAAAGAAAGTATGTCTAAAGTCTAGAGTGATAAGAGCATAAAGAAATGAATATTTAAAAAAATATTCCTGGGGAGAATAATGTCAGAAACTTTAAAAAATATTTTTGGCTTTGTTACCCAAATTTTTAAATTCTGTGTGCATCCAGGAATTTATTCTAAGTGAATACATGTGCAAATTTAAGAGCATGAATCACAGTTTTATGTATATGAAATTTGGAAGCAAAAGATATTAATCTGAAAAATTATCACATTTGTGCAATACCATGCAGACATTAACATGATAATGAAAACAATTATTCTAATATAGTAACAAAGATATTCACCATAAATTATTACATTTAAAATCAAGTTAAAGTGGTTTGTTTATGGTAATTCTTTATTTTTTTGTGTCTTTTTTTTTTTTTTTTGTGGTGCTGGGGGTTGAACCCATGGCTTCATGCTTGCTAGGCAAGCTCTATACCATTGAGCTACATGCCCAGCCCTTGTCTTATCTTTTAAGGTGGAAGTAGACAGGGTAGGCAGAATGCTAACAGTGTTATTCTCTAGTGGATGACAAATTTTTGTATTATTTACATTTACATTTTCGTATTTATTTATGACCAATGGGTAGCACTCACACCATGATTGTGACCAATTTTGTATTATTTACATTTCCTAAATATCTTGCAATAAAATTATATTATAAATTTTTTTAAATTACATTTCATAATCTTATAGAATATCCTTCTTCTTTCTTTAAAATTCCTTTTCCTGCCTTTTCCAAATACAGGCATGGTCAAGAATTTGAGAGAGGAGAGTTTGGCAGAAGAAGGAGATTCCTGAAGAAGATCAGTAGTGAATAAAGGGGGAAAAGGAAGTGGAGTAGATGAAGGAATCTAAGTAGCCAGGCTTGCAGTTAGGCTACTGTAGACTGGAGTACAGATCAGTTTCTGGGGAACTGCTATCCTCAGACACAATGGGCTCAGTGGCAGAGTAAGAGAGAGGTGATCGTGCACTTAATCCTATGGTGCAATGTACATATTTTTGCACATATTTTCTATGTCTGATTTCACAGGCAGCAAGGTGTCCAGACAGGATCCTGCTGGCACTCAGCTGTCATCATCACGACTGGACAAAGAGCAAGGCCTGTCACCCCAGTGCAAGGTACACCAGTCTATGAGCAGCTTGAAAACAGGAAAGCAGTAACCATGCCACGAGAAGCCTACAGAGGATTCCAGCTGAAATGCAGAAACATGCCATCCAATCTTTCCTCTGCTGAAATGGAACTGATAATGATATTTCTTATGTACTATAATAGTTTTGATTTAAAAGCCCCTTTGAAGGCACCCAGTCTTCTTCGTATTACGTGTTATGGGTTGTATCTAGATGTCCCCCCAAAGCCTCATTCAGTCATAGGTGGGGCTTTTTGGAGGTGGCTGGATCTAGGGTGTGTGTTTCTGTGTTTGATTCATGGCATGATGCTGGGATTAAGGCTTCCCCAGCTTGAGTGTGAGTGCTACCCACCCAAAGGATGGGCACCCTGGATAGGATGTACGGGACAGAAAGAGGGTGGCTGCTTGCTGCTTGTACCTTGCTGCCTTGCTGCTTTCTGCCCACCATGAACTGTTTCTCCTCTGCCATGCCACCCTGCCTTGGAGCTGGCCAACTATGAACTGAAACCCTTGCAAGCCATGAGCCAAATAAACCTTTCCCCCTTTGACTTTGGGCATTGGGTATTTTGTTTCAGCAACAAGAAAAGTAACTATGACATTAAGTAACTACGGGACAAATATTTAAAGACTGTCAATTTGAAATTGCACCAAGTGATTTTTCTGCCTACAAGCAAGCATGGTTTGTAGGCCACCTGTATATCCAATTGCAAATCAGAAACAGGGTGTCGACTAACTTCTAAAAGCGAGTAAAGAATCTCAACAATAAATCCTGATCCTACTGTAAAAAGCATATCTGAGCACAAGAAAACAACAAATCAAAATGTTGACTCATACTAATTTTTATGGAACAAAATTTTTAAAATAAACATTATACGACACTCTCGAAGAAAAGTAGATCTCTCCACTGACTTATCACCAAAACCAAAATAGATTTTTAGAAACTGGCTGATATAAAGAAAAAAATGAGATTCAAAGATAGTAAGTTTGATAAGGAAAAATTAGATTATAAATTAAGATAAATATTAAAATGAATTAAATCTACATTGTATAAAAGAACAATGAACACTTCAGAGAATACAGACAACAAATCTGAAAAGTCACAGCTGTCAAAGAGAAGATGGTAGCTGTGAGAGAAAGAAAAGAAAGATGTGATTCACAAATTACTGTATAGGTATTTCTAAAGGAGTAAGTCAGAATACCTAAAACAGAAAATATAGTCCATAAATTATTTTAAAAAATTCACTTTTGTAAAAATTATACCTATGTACATTAATGACAAGAGACTAACTTCCTGAGTTCTTTTGTTTGTTTGTTTTGGGTTTTTTTTTTTTTGGTGGAACTGGGATTTGAACCCAGGGCTTTTCCCTGAGCTACATCCACGGCTTTTTAATTTCTTTTTTTTAATTTTTAAACAGGGTTTTAAGAAGTCACAGGCTGGGTTTGAACTGGCAGTCTTCCTGCCACAGCCTCCCAGAATTCTGGGATTACAAGAATGTACCACTATGCTTAGATCTGATCCAAAATTTGAGTGATAGAAATGTAGAAGGATTTGAGGAACATTTGAACTCAACAGAATATATCCAGGCCAGTCTTAGTCTTATTTGTATATTAAAAGCCAGAAGAACTTTTATACATTTTTGAAGGTCCTGAGGGCACGGCCAGTTCTGTTTATTTCTACAGCTTTAGCAAAGGGAACAGTATCTAGCACACCGCAGACATCAGGAATGGTTTAATGATTGAACAAAGAAACAGATAAATGTTAGCCCTTTGCTCATGTGGGAAGGTAATGGGCATTGTTAAACATTTAATTTACAACAATGCCTCCTTCTTGGACAGCAAAAGAAGCCTCTTAACATTGTGTTTTAGCTGATGAAGAGATGTATTTTAATTTAATGTTTTAAGCATTGAGAAACCAGAGTATCAGGCCAGAGTATAGCTGATGACCAAAGAGGCTGAGTAGCATCCTGACAGCGGATAGTTCTACTAGAGAATCCAGAAATTAGCACAAAGGTTGCTTCCCGAGGTTGTCTTTGGATGAAACTTCAAAAGGAATAATCTTATTAGGACTATCACTCATTGTGGGACTAAAATGCAATTGCCACAAATGTGCAAATTCCTCCTGAATTACTGAGTTTTTAAAGTCAATTCTATTCCTAAAAAAGTGTCCCTCATCCTTACTTCACACAGAACAGAAACCTACAGTGTGGTTTTCTTGGATCTAAAAGGTCTTCCGTAAATTGTTTACTTTTCTGTGGCTTCTAATTTTACTTCAGGTATTCATATTGAATAATTAGTTGTTTTCAATTATAGTAGTGGTAATTTCTCAATGCTGAAATGGAGAAACTTATAGTAGTGGTAATTTCTCAGTGTTGGCTCCTAGTGACTAAACGACTTTGAAATGTTTCAATGAAAATAGGAATCTAATTCTTCACATTCTTTAGATTTCCAGTTGAAAGTGCAGTCAAATACTAAGGAGCAAAATCTGTCCTTTTTTGTATGTGCTGTGTTTAATTTTGAGAGCTTTCTAGAAAGAAAAAGAAAAAAAGCTATGAACAGTTATTCTGTGAGTTAACTAGTAAGCTTTTGATTGCACCTTCTGGTCAAATAAAAAACTCAAATTCAGTCTCGATCCTGCATCTGAGCTCCTGGTTCCATTTTTCCTCCAAGTCTGAAAAGAACATCACTGACTTTCAGCAGGCAGGACATTCCCCAGTCTTACCTGGCTCAGCAGATTTGCCTCAGCATGAATAAACGAAGCATGAAGATTCAGATGGAACTGTCTAGCGCAAGCACATGTTATTATATCATTAATAATAAGAAGGAAATCATTGGCACTGCAGTTTCGCAGGCTGCAAAGCCGACTTGCTTTTTTTTTTCTTGTAGATAATTAGCAAAAGAGGAGAATTGAATGATTGATTCATAGCAGAAGACAATATGTCATATGCTGCAGGATCAGTCCTCTGCGCTGTCAAGAAGAATGACTCAAAAGAGGTCACTTTCCGATATAATGTTATTAATAAAATGATTGACCTGGGATCACTGTGAAACAGAGTATGCCAACAGCCCTTTCATATGTGAAATACAATTTTTCAAATATTAGAAGATATTATAAGATATTACAAATATTACAAAATATAAAATAAAATACTTTTTTTCAGAATAGGAAAATAAATTCTTCTGCCCTATAACCGTGGATTTTTACCCTTGCTTCTATAGCCAGAGTGCTTTCAAATTTACGTAACAATAGTAGAATGGGAGGGCTCTAGGATATCATCCTAACTGGTTACTAACAGTGGAAAAGAAATGAGTCCTTATCCAGCAGAATTAGGTAGCAATACAGAATCTGCATTCAGGCAGTTATCTTCAAATTTGGTCTGGCCAAGAGAAGTTAAAAGAATTCAACCAACACCCCATGAAGATGGTCTGCTACTATGGCAAAAATGTTGCAAACTAAAAATAATTTGCTTAGAAAAGAAAATTATTTCAGGAGTGGTCTATGAATTACAATGCAGATTCTCACAAAGGAGACTGCATTATGAACCCACACTGCACCCCACTGCCTTTCCCTGGACTGTTTCACTCTGCCAAGGCAATAGGTAAGAACATCTAAGACCTTAGTGTGGGTACCAGGCTATGAAAGCGACTTCAAAATTATCATCAAGACAACACTAAGTGATCAGACTGATTAGTGGGGCCTATTTCAGTCTCAAATAGCAAGAATTGGTGATGTGCCCTAATAAACTATTTAAAATCTTTAGTAACTTGTTATGATGTGTAGAAGCACAGAGTATTTTCTTAGTAAAGGAATTTAAAATGTACCCTCTATTTTTGTTGGTAATATAGTTCATCCATTCACTCAATATATGTTGACTATTTTACACCGGGCACCCTTCTCGGCTATGAAATAAATCAGTGAGGAAAAAAAGAGAAAAACTGTACATTACTATACATTTTCAAAACATCCAAGCATAATGTTTTCAAATAATGACAACTTCATTTCCTTTTCCATCCCATTTTAAAAGATGTTGTTTCTCTATTGCACAGTTAGAATTTCTAGTACAACGTCGAATAGCAGGATATTAGTGGAAATTTTCATTTCTCCAAACATTTCTATTTATACTCTCTGCTCCCTTTAGGATTCAAATTACACGTATTTTAGGGTTTCTCATTAAATCCTCTCTGTTACTTTCTCTTCTGTAGTTTCAAATCTTTTGCAGCTTCCTGCTTCATTTTCAGTATTTTGTTATAATATACATATGAAATTCATTAATTTTTTTCAGTTGTGTCTAATTTACAATTATCCATTGAACTTTTAGTTTTGGTTATTGTCTTCCTCAGTTTTAGAACTTCTATCTAGTTCTAACTTTCATAATTTTAGTTTTTTGTCCAAATTTTTACCTTATAATTTGTGTTCATGAACATGGCCGAAATAATTGTTCTAAAGTGCTTGTTTGATAACGCAGTTATCCGGCTAACACGTGTGCGTGTGTGCGTGTGTGTTTCTCTATCGTCTGCAGTATCTAGTTTGGGCAGACTGTTGCTTTCTACTTGGTCATTCTACATTTAAAACCAGCATTAGATATTTTATAGAAAAAGTAGTAGAGATACTATGAAACACTGTACACTGTATTGATCACTGCCCGGACTCACAAAAAGGTACGACACTACTTATGGCTAGGCTGGGAAAAGATCAAGATTCAAACAAGTACAGTTTTTATTGACTGCATATCTCATTTACACCCCAGGTGAAAAATCAGAAGCCAGACCACTTTAAGTCTGGGACCATCTGTGTATGCAAACACACATACATCCGTACGTGTACATATGCATATATTTATCTTGCCCAGACATAGCTGCATGTGTATTTTCCCACTAGTGAATGAGCCCCTAGTAATCCTGAAGCTCAAAGGGTGTTGCCTAAGGTGGACTCACCGTTTCCTTCCTACTCTTCACACATCTTATTTCTATCATTTCTCCTCACTTTTTTAACCCCTCCAATAATTTTAAGGACATGTTTGTAATGTAGTTTACTGCTGCTAGTAATTCTTTATTCAAGGCTGGAATATAACTAATCTGTCTCTGTTGAAAGATCTTCCTTGTATTTCTTTAAAATTTCTTTAAAAAATATATTTTCTAGCTGTAAGGAAAAATTTGAAGAGAAACTTTCAGTAAGAGGGACTACATATTAACACTAATTAAGCATCTATCACATATGTATTATTAGAATACATTTTAATAAATTGTTTCAAAATTTTGCAAAATCATTCATCTCTTTTTAGATATTAAAAACAAAAGAACACAAACTCCAAAACTTTGGCCAAGCACTCTATAGGTACTTCTCACATATTAATGCGTAAACCAACTAACAAATCATATGTCCTCCCCATCTCCTGACAACTGTATCTTGTCCCACACTCTCCCCTTTGCATGCTTTAAAACAACTTTCTCTTCTCTGAATTTGTGTAGAGTCACATTCTAACTGGTTGCCTTTGTTCCTCGCTTTATGCCATCATTTGGATCTCATCCATACCTCACTCTCACTGCTGACTCCAGTATTTTACAAGCCCTCTCTGCCTGCTTCCTCTTTTGCCATCTCCCATTTTCTCCTTAGGCAACGCCCTTTGAACTTCAGGATAACTAGGGGCTCACTCACTAGTGGGAAAATGCACATGCAACTATGTCTGGGCAAGATAAATATATGCATTTATATAGGTACAGATGTGTGTATGTTTGCATATATGGATGGTCCCGGACTTGAACTGGTCTGACGTCTGCTTTTTCCCCTCTAGTGTAAATGAGATATGCAGTCAATTTTTACTCCAATTTTTCAATCTTGATCTTTTCACAGCCTAGCCAAACATAGTGTCATACCCTTTTGTGAGGCTGGGCAGTAGCAGACAGCCACAAATCCTGATCAGCCACATGATCACGAGGGTAAGAAAAATCAATACAGCGTACAGTGTTGCCAGTATTTTTTGGATACAGGTATTCAATAAATAATGTGAGCTATTCAACACTTCGGATAAAATAAGCTTTATATTCAATTATTTTGTCCAACTGGAGGCTGATGTACATGTTTTGAGGACAGTTAATGTAGGCTAAGCTAAGGTATGAGGTTCAGTAGGTTAGGTATATTAAATGCATTTTTGATTTAGGATATTTTCAATTCATGATGTGTTTATCGGGATATAACTCCATCACAAGTAAAAGAGCATATATGCATATATACAGATATATGTATATGTATGTATATGATGCATATATACATGCATTATATATAACACACAGACATATATATATTTAAAAATTATAGAACAGTAAAATATAGTCTTTCCAAATTGCCTCCTCCTTTCAAAGTTGCCTCCTTCCTCCCTCCTCCCTCCTCTCAACTATGTTCAGAACAAATTTCTTTATGGATAGCAACACAATATGGTATATGCAAAGTAGTGTAAAAGAGGAAGATTCTTCTTCGATGCCTTCAAATGCAATCCCTGTTGCATTTTTGTTGAAAGTTTAACAGTTTCCAATAGAATGCTGATTGAATAAAATTCGGGTTCATGTCATAGACTTATAACAGACACGGCCACAGAGCCAAACATTAGCCATTCACATCCAAGAACTGTCCAGAGAAAAGGAACCCTTGGGCTGTACACTTGAGCAGTCCAGTACAGTGGTAGACTTATGTCTTCCGTGAGAAGAGACACATCTTGATCTCCTCTTATGATTTTTCTTTCAGGATGTAGATACTTTGCAGCTATAATATGACTTTCCTATAACTTGCTTACAGGAAGAGAATGTACTGATAGGACAACTTGAGGTGTCCAATTCTCTTACCATGTCTGCTTGCCATTGTGTGTTAGTAAGATTGACATTTTGATTTCCTTATATTGTCTCATGTGCCTTATTTGAATGATTCAGATCCCACAGGCCTGATCAATTCTGGAGTGCCAAATGTGACATTTTTAGACTGCATTCTTCAAAAAAAATGGTCCTATGACTTATTAAGAGGTCCCTGTGGTTTGAATGTAGTCAAAACTCATGCTAAGATTTGATTGCTATTGCAGGGATGTTGGATGGGACTTTTAAGAGGTGATTAGTTTGTGGGAGTCTGTACTCATCAATGGGTATTGTTTTTCTGGTGAGAATGAATTATTTCACGTGGGAATGTGTTCATTTTTGAGCAAGTAGATTTTAATAAATTGAGCCTAGCACCTCCCCAACCCTCTTGCACGTAAGACTTGCCCTTCTGGCATGAGTTGAAACAGCACTTAGCCCTCACCAGATGTGGTTAACCAATCTAAGAATTTCCATGTATTTTGTTAGAGCAGCAAAAAGCAGACTAAGGCAAACACAATTCTGAAATTATTGTTTTATGTTCAGATGAATTTGGAACTGGATTTAAATTCACACCCTTACCTATTCACTAGTTTATATGACCTGCATTGAATACTTAACACTTTCAAAATCTCTAAAATTAATTTTATAATCATTATGTCTTTGAAAAAACTGTGAAATCTAAATTAAAAAGGAAAACTGCTTAGCTGCTATACTTCACATAGTAAATGCTCAGTTAGCAGCAGTCATAGCAATAGTAGAAGAAAACAGCCATTGAGTTTCTGTATCTATGTGTGTCACAGATGTCACCGATATTTTCATCACTAATAGAGCTGTATACAATATTTTATTCACTGTACTTATAGTTCTTTACATAAATTAGAAACTCATAAGAAGCTAATTTCTGTAAAATTCTTCTCCCAATATAATTCATCATCAAAAGACCTTCAGGCAATTAATCAGAGACATAAATGGTGGTTAAAATGGTCTTGTAAAGCATATTAATAAATGTTTAAGGAAACATGAGTCACTGAGGAGAGTAAACAGCTCTATTGACTAAATTATAATCATAAAACTAAATGACAATAAAACAAGCCTACAGTCATTTATTAGGGACATTGTGTGTTCATCCCGTGATAACAAAAGCAAAATATTAACAGAAAATATGGACAAAGATGATAGCTTCTCAGAGAAGAAATTAAAGAAGAAATTAGTTTCTACAATTGAACAATAATGTCAAGTATGCATTTCTATTTGCGGGAAACTGAAAGCAAGCTTATACAAAATACAGGTTGAACATCCCTAATTTGAAAATGCCGAACATTCTATTCTGAACATCAGTGAGTTGCCACGGTGGAAAATTCTACAACCTAATGTGACAGGTAGCAGTCAAAATGTGGGTACTCTGAAAATATTGTATCATTATCACCCTCAAAATATGTGTATAAAGTGTGTGTATGAAATGTAACTGAGCTTTGTGTTTCAACTTAGGTCCAGTCCCCAAGATGTCTCATTGCAGATTTGCAATATTCCCAATCCAAAACACACCTTGTCCTACTCCTGGACACTTATTACTACCCAACCAGAATGATTCTTGTCAGCAAGTAAATATATTTTATGACATATATCATGGAGAATTGATACATTTTCAGTTTCCTCTCTTTTTTTTTGGTGCCAGGGCTCGAAGTCAGGGCCTTGTGTTTGCAAGGCAAGCAGTCTAACCACTGAGCTAAATCCCTAGCTGTCGGTTTCCTTTTTTATGTTCTAATAATTCAAATTTATTTCTCAGTGAATTCATTTTTTTTTTTTTGTAGTACTAGAGAATGAACCCAGAGCCTTTGCACTGAGTCTCATACCTGGCCTTTATTCATTTTTTTTATTTTGAAACAGGGTATTGCTAAGTCACTCAGGTCCCCAGGCTGTGCTAAACCTTAAGATCTCCTGTCTCAGCCTCCTGAAGTGCTGGGATTCCAGGTGCGCACCGTTATGCCCACCTGCTGTTTCACTTGGGAAAAGTAATTCAATTCATGTTAAATCATATTTACATTTTCTACCATCACGTTCATCATTAGGTTGACTTAGTAAGAGCTGACTTTTTATCTCTTTACTCAGTTACTGATTAAATGTTTTCCTGTAGGTCACATTTCACCTTCTTCCTCATAAAAGTGTTCAAGAACAACTTTAAATGAAATAGTTGAATAAAATTATTTCAGTAAAAATAATCACTAAAACTAAAAAAATAAATTTAACAAATAAAAAAGGAACATAAAAAAAGATGATAGCTTCTGAGGATGAGGACTATAAAAGGCTCTAAAACATCCTATCAGAATGTTTATTTCAAATTATTATGCTTTTTATTAAAAGCCAATGTTTATTCCAAACAAATAATCACTGATCGATCTACACATCTCCAATGACGGGCCTTGTGACTCATTATGTGAATACTTAAATAATCGGAATAAGACTGCTGAACAATAAGAGAGCCTTTTGTTACCTTTTTAAGATTCCTACTTGTCTCCATTTCTAACAGTCTCCATTTGTTTGCATCAATAAGTACAAAGGTAAAAGGCAATGTGAGGATCTAAATTTCAACTCCTGTAACCTAGTTTGAAGCACACATTAAAATATAAATTTAAATAAACATTAGAAATGCATATCTTTTTTTTTAATTTTTTTTTAAGGGAAGAAAGGTTTATTTGGGTTACAGTTTGTAGAGGTTTCAGTCCACAATCAGCTGACTCCAAGGCGGGGCTGCATGGCAGGCAGGCATCTCAGAGGAGAAAGAGTGGACATAAAGTAGCAAAACAAGTGTGGCACATTGATTGTGGTCAACTTGAGCAGGAACACCCAGATGGGCCGAGTTGGTGTGGTTTGGGGTGAGGAGGATCCACCTGAGGATCGTTGCCAACACAACATAAAGGAGAACGGAGCAGAAGATAGCAGCCTGCTGTTTCCCAGGAGAAGCTCTGTTGTGGCTGGGTCTCCTGACGGGAACTCAGCTGTTCTCACTCAGAAGGAGCTCGGGGTCTTCTTGTTGTTGAGGATGGCTGCTGTTGCTTCAGAGGAGCGCTGGTCTTCATCTCTGCTGCGAGCATCGTATCCAGAAATGCATATCTATCTTGATACATGTGTGTATACACATACTCTACAAGTAAATAAGAAAAACATCAAGCACGTAAGCAAACAATTGTCACCTAAAAAGTACGATTAGGAAACAAACAGGAAAAACATCTTGAACCTTACGATACCAAATTTTAAAAAAATACATTCATGTTGCTTATTAAGATAGTAAAAATAGCTTAAACTTCTATTGTTTTACTACTCGATGGTACCAGGGAGACTACAAAGAACATAAGCTTTGGGATCTAACAGTTTGGCTTTAAATTTTGGATCTTTCAGTTACATGTGATCTTCAACAAAATTCTAACTTTCCTGAGCCTCTTTTTTTTCTTTTCTGCAAATCTGAGGATAAATATATGGGGGGGGCACTGAGGAAAGAAGGTAGTAAGATAGTGTTTCTATCTTTTCTTAGCAGTGAATAGCAGAATCTGTCGTTTAAGTCATATTCACACTCGATTGTTGCTGAATGAATAAACTGATGAACTGAATAATGGTTGAACTGAATATATGTGTCCATCAACACACTAATGTCAAACCCTACTCACCTGTGTGGTAACATTAGCGGTGGAGCAGTGGAAGATGTGTAGTTTCTGGGGACTCTTGAGGAGGGGGATTGAGACCTGCTTTGCCCCTTCTGCCACACAGGATGCGACCAGAAAGAGCTACCAGTGAGCCAGAAAATGGGCCCTCACCACGAATGAGTCTGCAAACACCGTGATCTTGGACTCCGAGACTCCATAAATGTAAGAAAGAAACTGATCTTGTTTCCAAGCTACTAATACGTGGTTGTCATGAATTTGTTGAACACAATTGGTGCCTCAGTCCCAGCGTAGTTATCTGAAACTCAGTCATATTCTTTTAGCTTTTGTCTAATTAAAGCTGCCCTCCTCAAGGGGTTTAAGTAATACCCAACATGTCTCACAGCTGCTGACTATGATGAAACCTTGCTATGAAAACTGGGTCATCTAAACAAGTTTCCCCACACGTGTTTTCTTTAGCCCATCTGTAACCTCCAAGGGAAACCCCAAGGCATAGTGCCCATGACCTTAATAAAAACGCACTCCCCCAGGCCCTTCCTTCCCGTCTGCCGGTTGACTTCCCTGCTACTTCTGGACTTCCTGTGGAGGCTTTCCTCTGTAACTGTAACCTCTTCAGGTAGAGAATGAGCACTAACCAGTGAGTAGCAAATTTCCTCTGTTTCATGAATTCTGGCTTCACATTCATTGTGATTGTCCCTGTAGACATGCTCAAACCTAACCTCCCATCCCAGAAGATAACCATCTCCCATCCCAGAGGATGGCTATCTCCTATCTCAGAGGATGGGCATCTTGGATTATGGCCACTCTCAAGAGAGGGACCCCAAGATCAAATTTGAAAGAAGCCATAACAACAAAAATCCTGCCAATGCCATATTGTTATAGCAGGCCTGAGAGTATTAACTGCTGAATAAATGAATGAACAAACAATTATGAATAGTTAGAAAAGCAATAGGCAAAAAGACACCTCATAAAAAGTTAGCCTTGTTTTTTGAACATGCTGCAATAAAGCTTTATTTTGTTGATGGCAATGTAAACTTATTCAACTCTCTTGAAAATTAATGTTTAAATGTGTTATAAAGATGTTGTAAGAAAAACAGTTTTTTCAAACTGAACAATTCTTCCTTTGAGAATTTCATTGAAAATTTATCCTAAGTAAGGCAACTGCTTTATTTAAAAACATCTTCAATATAGTGTTAAATAGTAAAATATTTAATCAACTCACATGCACATCTACTGAAAACTTTTTAAAATCTAGTATATGCAATCACTTTAATATTTTGTAGACAATTTAAAAGAAGACAGTGTTATATAAAGATGGAAGATAGATTTTGCCTGGTATCATTTGTTTTTTCATTTAAATAAACAATATTATCTGAAAGAAATGCAACAGAATTTGAATTTCCAGGGATAGATCAAATACAAAGCAGAACGAAAAATACGATGCCAATCAAGATACAGAGGCAGAAGGAGAGAGGGAAGAAAAAGAGGATTAAAACAGGAATTAAGATGTGTTGTGTACATGTACCAACTCCCCACAAGGAATGTAAATATTATGTATTACAAACATGGATTTTAAAAATGAAGGAGATCAAAAGACAGATGGAGGGGAAAAGGAAGGAAGGAAAATGGGACAAAAAAGAATTAAGATGTATCATGTATATGCGCTCCCCACAAGTAATCTAAACCCCACATCTCCCCGCAGCTCCACGCAAGGAATCTAAACATTATGTACTACAAACATGCACCAATAAAAAATAAATAAATGCGAAAAAAAGTCGCTGAGGTGATATTTCCAGAAAGAATTAGATAGTGACAGTGAGAGGGTCAGAATTCTTATTTTTAGTCACTTCTGGGCAGCTGCTGGGCTGCACCTTGTTGGCTCTGTTGAAGAGAGGAGAAAATGGCAGCTTGGTTACCAGGTTTATAACTTCCTTGCCATTAAATAGCAGTAAGGGCAGGGGACATCTCAAAGGACACATCCAGGAGCAGCTCGCGGGCATTTACCAGGTTAACATGACCCAACCCACTGAAGGAATACAGTGTGAACAGGTAATTTTCCAAGAGATTAAAAAAAATACTGCTTGGATTTATTTGCCAGTATTTATTTGTCAGTATCAATTTCCCGAGTGGAGAGGCTTTTTTTTTCTGGTAGAGTTTTATTTGCGGGGCTTTGGGGGAAGCTTGTCTTATTCATTCATCCTGGTAGCATCTTTGACAGTTTATCGTGTGTTTTATTAGAAAAACACAGAAAAATAAGAATGAGGCTATAAATAGAGTTCATAAGCTGGTAATTTACAAAACTGCAGTGTAAAACATAAAGCAAATGACTTTTGTACCATCACACATCCGATCACACTTTCGCAGATCACTACTAACAGTTTGAGATGTTCTTCTGGCTTTAAGATTACATGAAACGTTGATGTAATCGATAAGGTACAAATTATATATATATGTATTCAAAATACATGGCTATTAAAAGGGCTTCATGTGCATGTATATATGCATACAAGAAAGAATAAGTAAAATATTTCCAATGAACTTTGGAATTTTGTTGCTTTCCCAACTTTTTTTTAATGTTATTACTATGACTCTATAAAGCTGTATGCTCTATAATGAAACAACTACCTGAAGCACACTTAGCTGAAGATTGCAGTAAGAATTAAAATATTGATTGTACTAGTTTTCATTCCCACCAACAGCTTAGGAGGGCTCCCTTTTCACCACAGTCACGCCATGATTTTGTTACTGTTTGACTTCCTAATGATTGCCATTCTTACCGGGGTAAGGTGGAATCTTAGGGTAATTTTAATTTGTACTTCTCTAATGGTCAGATATGTTGAACATTTTTTTTTAAATACGTTGGACATTTGTATTTCTTCCACTGTGAAGTTGTCTGTTCATTTCTGTACCTCATTTCTTGAGTGGGTCATTAATTTTAGGTAGTTTAATGTTTTTGTATTCTTTGTATATCCTAGGTATTAGTCCTCTGTTTGAGGAGCAGCTGGCAAAGTTTTTTTTTCCCATTCTGTGGGTTTTCTCTTCACCCTACTAACTAACTCTTCTGCTGTACAAAAGCTCTTCAGTCTAATATAATCCTATTTGCTGATTCTTGTTGCTATTTCCTGTGCAATTGAGGTTCTGTTTAGGAAGTCCTTTCTTAGGTTTTGAAGCTTACGTCTTCAAGTGTTTTATCTATTTTGTCTTCCAGAAGGTTTAATATTTCTGTTTTAATGTTAGATCTTGATCCATTTTGATTTTAACTTAGTATATGGTGAGAGATATGGGTCCAGTTTCATTCTTCCACAAACTGACAACCAGTTTTCCCAACACCATTTGTTGAAAGGCTGTCTTTCCTCCAATGTATGCTTTTGAATCCTTTGTCAAAGATCAAGTATTTGAATATGTCTGGGGAAGTTTCTGTGTCCTCAATTCTGTTCCATTGGTCCACGAATGCAAACTAGTACAACCATTACGGAAATCAGTATGGAGATTTCTCAAAAGCCTGAAAGTAGAAATCTCATGCGACCCAGTCATTCCTCTACTAGGCATCTTCCCCAAAGGGCTAAAGACATCATACTCAGTGATACCTGCATACCAATATTTATAGCATCACAATTCACAATAGCTAAATTCTGGAAGCAGCCTGTATACCCATCAACAGATAACTTGATAAATAAAATGTGGTATCTATATATACTGGAAAACTATTCAGCTATAAAGAAGGACAAATTAGAGTCATTTATAGGAAAATGGATGGACCTGGAAAGTATAATGTTGAGTGAAATATACCAGACTTGCAAGCTTGAATACCCTACAGTATCCTTCATTTGGGCAAGGCAAAGTGCAAATAAAAGAAAATGGTAAATAATGGATACAAAAAGGCAAGAGGACAGATCTTACCCAATAGGCAAAGGGTGCAAGAGAACAAGAAGAGGTCAAAGGGGGAGGGGAATGAGAATTCAGAGGAATAAAGATATCCTGAAAATAAGGACCTAATAACCCAAATAAAACAATAACATGTACACTAGGTACTACAGTTACCTTGTGTAGTTGAAACTTAATACTGCATCTGTGTGGCTGTTTATATTGCTCGTTGTTACAAGCAAAAAGCACACGTATTATGGTCTGTAAGTTCGTGTGATTTTGGATAAATTTTAATAAAAATCTATAAAAAATTAAAATAGTATTATTTACCTAATTGATAACATTTTAGAGAATTGCTATTATATAAACAAAAAGGAAAAAGAAAACCAGCATACTTTTAAGAATCTGGTATACAAAAAATATGCACTTAAATCTCTAAAACAAATTTGTTTTCTCAAACTGTACTTGCATGCAAATTGTGCAAAACATGTTAAGCATTACCAGATATGTATCGGTGTCTGATTAGTATTCTTAATCTGAAGGTTAAGAAAGGTTAACAATAAATCATATAAAAACATGCAGGTAATAAAATTTAGAGATTATGTTAAGTTTTCCTGGCCTCCAAATGCTGATTCTATCCCGATAAGGTTGAGTCACTATAGCCGAGAAGATGTATTACCCAAGAGAGGTGAAGTTTACCTGTGGTATGATAGAAGACAACAGCAGATGGATAAATAATAATAATAAGTGGTTTATTTACTCAAGCTCTCAAACTTATAATATCAAAACATAGCATCAAAAGTGTTGACAGCTGGGGATTTAGCTCAGTGGACAGAGTTCTTGCCTTGCAGGCACAAGGCCCCAAGTTCAATCCCCAGCACAGAGGAAAAAAAAGAGTGTTGAGAGATTCAACCATAAACATCATCAGCTCAACTTTGAAAAAATTTTACATGTGTTATGGGTCAGAAAAAGTTGCTGGTCACATATTACATACTTCATCTATCCTTACGTAATGCATTTTATGGCCATATGTATTCTCTAGGACGATTTTAGGTAGGAAAAATTAAATTGCAAACAAAGAGTTGTTGCTGGTTTTCACAGGAGGAAATGTGTTGGCTCATATAACAAAATCCAAAGGGAGGGCGGGCTTTGAGTTTGGTTGAACCAGCATGCTAATGAGGGGTCACCAAGCCCCCAGTTCTTTTTGTCTCTGTGCCTTGACTTCAGTTTCAGCTCTATTCTAAGATCAACCCCCTGCCTAGGTTCTAGGATGGCTAGGTCTTAGGTGCCTTCTAGAAATATTTCTAGAACAGTCCAAGGACAGCTCAAGTGACACCCACAGATGCTCAAACATCTGAGACAGGGTGCTTTCTAGCAGTTCTTGTGGAACATGAAGAGGACATTTCCCATTAGTACCCTGCAAGCACTGTCAGAGGCAATATTCTGAATGCTGTCCGTGCCTGACTCTGAGCTAAGAACTAGAAGTGAGAGCAGGTTAGCATTAGAACCACCAGACTCACTCTGGGAGCTGTCTGTGAGGCACTTAACTACGTGGCTGAGATGTAGGTTCCTAAACATTAAGATTCACCTTGGAGAGGAAAAAGGAGGTAATGGACCCTGCCTAGGAAATAGGGCGTTTATTATAACATCTCAGAGGTTTGTTTTTTAATGTCCTGGCACACCTCCGGGTGCAATCAGGACATCGTGTGGTACCCTTCAAGACAGGCCTTCTTTGCCTTCTTGCTGTGTGCCAGGCCTCCTGCCTCCCCGGGGGAGAGTCCCCCTCTGATGTCATGGCTGGGCACTCTCAACCTGTAGAGTGACCGAGTCATGTGGAAGAAGCAGAATGTTTCTGTTAGCTGGATTCAACTCTCGCCCCACTGGAAAGTTTGCCCTAACTTTATTTTTCTTAGCTTTTCTTCATCTTGTTGTTGTAGTAGTAGTTGTCATTGTTGTTTTCTTTAAAAACAAAACATATAACCAGAAGGGTTTGCAAAGGGAGGTGGTCTGAGACTCAGGAGAGGTTGGGCAGGCTTGGGGAGTAAACTTGTTTTGTAGAATGGCGAATTTTTTGTAACATTTAACGTATTCTTGGCACTCAGTGGCCTCGTTATTATTTTTTCAAGTATTAGTTATACACCATGATAGTCCGTGAATACAGGATGCCTGTGCTGGGAAGAAAAGAAATTGGTGAAATTTCTTCAAACCAAAATGGTGGAGCAAATTGAGTGTCAACGACTCTGCTTTTCCAGGGAGTGTCTAGAGTCTGGAAAACAATAGCTTGGAGAGGACTCAAAGTAAGAGGAGTTACCAGGGAACCACGAAGGAACTAAGAGAAGAGGAAAATAAGATTAAGCGATACAAAAGGCACAGATGACACTTGGAGGACTGCGCAGTGCTGCTAGCTGCCAGCTGGGGGGCAAAGTGAAACTAACACCTTTCCGCTCCCTGAGAACAGGAGAAATGTATAACAGCCAAAAATCATCTGCAGATGGAACCAGCAAGGAAAACGCAGCCACTGCTTCCATAGCTGCCTTTCCACATCAACAGTTAGCAAGTGACCCGAGGATAAGCGCCCTCGACTACAGCCACAGAGAAAGAGCTAGTGGGACGTGCTGCGGGGAGGGCTGAGTGTCTGAGCCTGGGTCCTAGAGCACCCCTTGGCTGCTTCACACTGCCAGGTCCCCAGAGCGCACCCGGGAAGGGCAGTCATGGGAGATGGCGGGCAGCTGGACAGCAGACTGGGGGAGCCCCCCGTAGGGGTGAACACCTGTCTGGCTCCTGCGGTCAGAAGCCAGTTTCACCCTGAGCTGCACAGAACCGGAAGCTCACGTTGGAGCCCTGCGCCCACTGTATACAGGTCTCTGCACCCAGCACTGTTCTGAGGGGTCTCGGGGCAGGTTGCCAAGCTAGACTTGCAGCGTGGACAGACACGTCGTGGCTTGAGCGCTGCTCCTTAACCCCAGCCTGAGGCGAGGAGCCACGGGCCCCGAACAATAGAAGACTCTTTTATTATTCTTTACTTGATTGCATTAGTTTTCAATTTTCATTTTTATTTTACCTTTAAATTTTTTTTTAATCCGTGCTGTTTTCCTCCTTCGGTACATTTTCCCCCACACTTATATTCCGTTATTTTACTCTTTTTTCTTTTGCTAGCATGTTCGTGTAGATGTGCTCCTCTTCTTCTTGCCTTTTTCTCCTGATAAGTTTCTGAAGGGTAAGGGAGTCCCCCCTTGTCCTTTTATATCCCTCCTCCTCTCGGGGGAGTGGGGTGCTGGGGATCAAACTCAGGGCCTTGGGCTTTGTGCTTACTAAGCAGTCCCTCTACTGCTTGAGCTAAATCCCCAGTCCCCACTCTCCTACTTCTATCCATATCGCTTCACCTGATTTCTTTCTCTTTTGCCTTGTTCATTCCTTTTCTCTCCCGCTTAACTTTTTTCTCTAATATTTATATCAGTCATACTATCTTTTCCCATTCCCACTTCTCACTACCAGTTTTGCAGCCAGTTTTCCCTGTTATCTCCTTCTAAATATATAACACACCCTTATCGTCATTAGGATCCTGCGCCCCTTCTCCGTCCTCATTCCCATACCACAGAGCAGAGGGCTTAAGAGAAAGGGAAAAATTTTTTCTTTCTTTTCTCTCTTCTTTTTTCTCCTCTGTCATTACCTGGTCCCCAACCCCCTGGGCTTTAGATAACTGATTCTATAAAATTACTGCTGAATGCTATTTTTCACCATTAGAGGAGACATGTCTGTCACATTTTAGTGCACGTTAATTATAGGTCAACACTCGGGCTGTTGTGAGGCCCACACTGTAACTGTGGATTTCTTCTCTAGCTAAAGGGAGACCCCAAACAGGGCTTCCTGGTGTGTTATTTCTCAACTAGCCCTGAGAGATACCACTGCAGTGGAGAAGCCTGTTAACTGCTGTAGCCGATTTGATTGCATAAGAGTATTACTGACTCAGTGGACAGTTTCATGCCAGTGAATCTGTCTGTTGAATGTACCATCACACCCAGGGAGTGACACAGCAAGAGCTCCTAACCCAAGAACTCAGACTGGATTGGACTCTGCAGGAACCCCTGCAAGCTGGCTGAAAGAGGTGCTGGGCCTGCCTTAACTTCAGTATTGCGGCGGAGGGGTCAGAGAAGTTACTGGCGCATGAACCTTCAGACTCTGGCAAAGAAGCTACTTGGGAATCATATATGCAATGCCTCACTGGAGTATTTAATCTGTGTTCCCATCAGACATTTTATAGGTTTAAATTTTTTAATGTTTGCTGATTCATTTAGTAATGTGGGTTTACGTTATGTTCTTTTATGGTTTCCTCGGTTTATTAGGTTGTTATTCTTGTGTATTTGTTATTTAATTGGCTCTGATTTAATAGCTATCTAGGTTCTCTTCCTCATCTTAGCTCCCTATCTACTTTCTTAACCTCAAACCTTCAACATAATATTATTAACATATTTCTTTATTCTTTTCCCAAATACTTAAACTCCCCCCAAATCTTTAAATTCCCCACACTTAGGTCCTGCACAGTCACGCCTATCTTCTCTAGTATTATTCCTTGACCCTCTGCTTCCTACACCTTTATGCTCTTCCATATCTCACCTAGCTTATTATCTTCCCTATCAGAAAGTTCTGAAAACCACATAGCTTTCCGCAGTCACAAAGTAAACTCCCCTTCACCCATATCTCACCCTGGTCCCCACAAAATATGCTCTGCAAACTCTCAGTACTAACCCTTCAACTCAACTAAAAGTACTCCAGTAAAATCAGACCCTACATTAATCTTTTCTTGTCATCTACCACTATTCCTCCCTTCAAACCTCACTCTTAGCGTCTAACACTCCTCATCCAACCGCCTCACATTCCCCCCACCCCACCTCACCTACCTCACTGCAGAGCAACTGCAAATAATAAAATGTCATAGTATGAACAGAGAATAAACAAAGGAAGGAAGAATAACTGCAAGTACTATAATATAGAAGTGCTGTAAGATTGAATCTGTGGATGCTGTTGTAAACAGAAGTAATTCTTTTGGCAAAACATAGGGACAGAGTGAAACTCACTTAGAGTAAATAACAGAAGGAGTAAATACTAGCACCACACATACAAAGTGGAAAATTATTCACAGGGAGACAATATCCTACTAAAAATCTCCATACAGGGGCTGGGAATTTAGCCCAGTGGTTACAGTGCTTGCCTCACAAGCACGAGGCCCTGAGTTCGATTCCCAGCACCAAATAAATAAATAAATAAATAAATAAAAATAAAAAAATAAAAATCTCCATATAAGCCACGAACATGGCCTCCTCACTTCTTTAGTCCCAACCTGCAGTAACTGCACCCCAAAAAAAGGAATAGAAAAAAGAGGGGACCATATATCACCTCTTCTATTCAACATAGCACTTGATACATTAGTCAGAGCAATTGGGCACAAGAAAGAAATAAAAGAGATACACATAGGAAAAGAAAAACTCAAATTATCATTATTTGCAGATGACATGATTCTCTGAATAGAAGACTCAAAGACCCATACCAAAAAAGCCTTAGAATTAATAACAAATTTCAGCAATGTAGCAGGATGCAAGATCAACAAAAAGGTCATTAGCATTTGTGTAAACCAACAATGCATGAGAAGGAAATTGTGAAAATAATATCATTCACAGTAGCTTCAAGAAAAATTAAATACCTAAAAATTAACCTAACCAAGGAAGTAAAAGACCTCGACAAAGGAATCTACGGTAGTCTGAAAAAGGAAATTGAAGAGGACATCAGAAAATGGAAAGACGTCCCCTGATCCTGGATAGGCACAAAACAATATTGTCAAAATGGCCATACTCCCAGAACTGTAGATTCAGTGCAGTCCCAATCAATATACCAACAGCATATTTACAAATCTAGAGAAAAAAATTCTAAAATTTATATGGAACAAGAAGAGACCCAGAATAACAAAAGCAATTTTGGAAAACAAGAGCAAAGCAGAAGGCATAGCAATACCTGGCATCAAACTATGCTATAGTGCAACAGTGATAAAAATGACGTGGCACTGGAACAAAAACAGATATATGGATCAGTGGAACAGAACCGATACAAAAACTTCCCACAGTCAGCTATTTGATCTTTCACGAAGGGGCCAAAAGCATATGTCAGTGGAAAGACAGTCTATTCAACAAGCAGTCCTGGGGAAACTGGTTATCTGTGTGCTGAAGTTTGAAACTGGGCCCTTATCTCTCACCATATTTTAAATTGAAATCAAAATGGATCAAAGATCTAAACATTAAAACAGAAACATTAAACCTACTGGAAGACAAAATAGATAAAACACTTGAAGATATAGGTGTAGGAAAGAATTTTCTGAATAGAATCTCAATTGCACAAGAAATAACAGTAAGAATCAACTAGTGGGATTTTATCAGACTAAAAAGTTTCTGCACAGCAAAAGAATCAGTCAGTAGAGTGAGGAGACAACCTACAGAATGGGAAATGCCAACTACTCCCAAATGCCAGCTACTCCTAAGACAGAGGACTAATATGTAGAATACACAAAGAACATGAAAAAGTAAATCACCTAAAATTAAAGATTCAGTTGAGAAATGGGCAACAGAAATGAACAAGCACTTTACAGAGGAAGAAATACAAATAGTCAACAAATATACAAAAAATGCTCAACATCTTTGGCCTTCAGAGGAACACAAAATAAACAATGCTGAGAGTCTATCTTACTTCAGAAAGAATAGCAATCATTAAGAAATCAAACAATAACAAATGCTGGTGAGGCTGGTGGTGAAAAAGGAACCCTTCTTCCTTATTGGTGGAAGTGTAAACCACTACAACCATTATGGAAATTAATATGGTAATTTCCTCAAAGAATTGAAATTAGAAATTCCATATGAACTAGCAATGCCCCTGCCAGGTATCTTCCCCAAATTTCTCGAGACATTATACTACAGCCATACATGTGTACCAATGTTTATAGCAGTACAACTCATAATAGCTAAATCCTGGAAGCAGCCTGTATACCCATCATCAGATGATTAGATAAGGAAAATGTGGTATCTTTATATAATAGAATACTACTCAGCTGTAAATAATGACAGATTTGAGACATTTATAGGAAAATGGATGCACTTGGAAAATATAATGTTGAGTGAAATAAACCAGACACTGAAGTTTAAACACTGTGTGTTATCTCTCATTTGAGTGAGGCAAAGTGCAAAGGAGAGAATAAATAAAGGATAGAAAGGAAAAAGGAGATGAATCTCTTGCAATAGGGAATTTGTTCAAGAGAAAAACCATGGGGACAGTGGAGGGGGAAAGAGGAAATAAGTAGAATAAAGGTATGCCATGTAGAGGAACTTAATAACCTCAATTAATGTAAACATTATATGCCATAGTATGAGCTAAGATCAACAAGAATGAAAAATGGGATAGAGGAATTACTAGAGGAAGGAAGGAGGAGAAGAGAATGGGAAGAGGATTCAAATAAAACAGAAACAAGGTCTTATATGCACATCTAACAACTCCCCAAGATGATTGTAGACTGAATGAACTGCAAACATACACTAATAAAACAAATAATTAGAAATTTCAAAAGAAATATGAAATCTAAAAAAGTATTTTCGTAGCCATATAATAAGAGAATAACAATAGTTATTACACAGTGTATCCTTATCTCCAAAGTAGTTACTCAGTACAAGACATAACCCTAAAAGATTCACCCTACCTTTTTGTAGGAGCAATGCGTTTCAATTTTCAACTTTTAAAAACCAACCTAGTAATTACTGCATAAGAACTTTATCAAGACTCCCATAAACTGTGGCCATAACTCAATACATACTGGCTTCCAGATTATTTGATAATTTTTATACGGAGTATAAAATTATATTTTCGTATTAAATTTGTTCATGATCTTTTCTAGCTACAGCGCAATAGCCGAATGCCTAAGAACCCACCTATCACAGTATGTGTGCTGCTGAAGGGAGCACAGAACCCTCATATTATAGAAAGTTAATTTAAAAGTAATTGTTTTCATGAATAGGAAAGGTGTTAAGGTCTAGAAAATATAAGAATAAATACAATTTAACCTGCAGATTTTTCAACTTAAGGGAATTTTATTGATCTTAGAACTTTGAAATGAAGTCCAAATCAATTATGATAATACACTGTACATATATATGTATATATATTTTATATTAAAAACCCCAGAAGGTTCTCAAATGGATGCAATGCATTAGAAAGATGCAACCCTTTCTAATCTCTCCTAATTCTGGATTTGCTTGTTATCAAGGTTCATACAAGCTAATAAATGGATACCTGAAATATAAACAGGATTCATTCTCAAATGAGTGACTCAAATCATATTCGATTCTATTGATAGATAATGTAAAGCAAAATGCCTACAGTGAAGTTGCATTAGTCCCCATTTGTATTGGTTGCATTTTTATTTCTGTTCTACATTTGAAAGTCCAGGCTGCACGACCTCACCCAGAGGGTGACTCCTCCCTCCTCCAGGACGTTGTTATCATCTGCGCTGTGAAGGCTGGTCGCCACCGCGCCCGGTTTCCCCCAGTGGGAAGGAGGGAGACAGCCCGGAACTGGTACTGGCCCCGTGCTCAGTTCCCCGCCCTGCGAACCGGGCGCGCGTTCACTCCAGTGTCAGAGGGGCTCTGGCTGGGTGGCTAGCTGTGCTTTATTTATTTGCTTCCTATGGAGGAAGGGCAGAATGACTCTAGCGGGTACATAATCTCGGACACACTACTTACAGAAATTGACATTTTGAATTCATTTTGTCATACGTATATCTGAAAATGAGAAATCAACTCAACCTGAATTTTGTTTGAGAGGAAAAAAAATGAATTTGAAATTGAATTACTGCTTGTAGTTTTTTATTATTTCTTCTTAGCTATGATAAGTACACCTTGATGAGTAAGTTCTGAGGAAGGAAATTAACATCGTTTATCAAGAGATTATTCCAATTTTCCTTTAAGCCTAAAAATGAACTCTCCCCTGCATATAAGCAAAGCTGGCTGAGTACGTGGTCTAACCGCTCAGCACCTGCCATTACTCTCGTGAATCTGACTTCCGTCCGGTGTGGTAACTGCTTCAAGGCAAATACTCCAGATACATTCACCATTTCAATTTTCCTGTTTCTCCCAATTTATCGCTTTACAAATTCTTGTCCCTTAGATATAATTCCATTTAGAAATTTATCTTATCTTTGAATATGTTTTGTTGAATTTATTATTTAGGAGGATTCCTTCCCCAAAAGATGGAGTAAGTAAATATATACTAAGGATGAAATAATTAGTAAAGTTTATTGAATGGGAAATTCTGAAGAAAAATTCCTTTCTAATTCAAATTTAATGAGGGGAAAGGATGTATTTGTGTGAAATGGGGATAGATAAAAGCAGGGAGGTGTCGGTCGCCACCAGAGTGAAAGAGAATACAACTTTGTAAACTACAGCAAATGATGATTCAAACATAATTATAGTTAGTTGGAACTTTTAAACTTTGAGTAAAATGAAGAATAAGGACTATTCTAGTACAGGAATTCTGGAATTCTGCAGATCCAGAGATTATCTCTAAAGGTATATTAGACTTCTGTCAGCAACTTTTTGAATTTTAGCCTGAAGCTTCAGAGAAACTAAATGCACATAGATGTGCATTCAAATACACACATACATACATACACCAAGACGATCGTGCATGTATATATGGGCATACTATATAGTATTTCATATTATTTTTCCTGTCTGTTTTTTCCTGGTATCAGTTCATCGCAAAATCAAATATTACCTTATTACATAATAGTAGGAGAGAGTATGCAGGTCAGAAAATTGATGACAATTTTAAAGTTAATTGGCTACTTTTCCAGAGGAAAAAAATTCAGTATCATACTTTTAAATCATTAATTATGGAATCATAGGAAGGAAAGGGAGAGGCAGTCTGCCTCTACCCCTAGTAAAATATTTTTCTTTTGATTTTCTGTAGTTCTATCTTTTGAATCTATTTCTTTCTATTATAACTTCAGTCTGGATAGTGAGTGGTAGGAAGTTTTCACCTTCATAATAAACCATCTTTACTATTATTAAACCACTGAGTTTTCTTCAAGCTAAACAACCTCTTTTCATTGCTGGATGGGCTTATTGTCTCACTCGTTTGAATATACTTCTGTCCATATACATAAACTTTGTGAAATATATAAGATCCAAAAGTATATTAAATTGCCTTCAAAGAGTGCATGCTACTCTTACAAAATCTATTTTTCATAAAACATGTTACAACCTTTTAAGACTAGAGCCAAGTGATGGGACAAGAGGCCATGGGTCTGAAATTTCAGAATCTGGTTGAAGATCCATATTTTATGACCAAGGGTGTCAGACAGCCAGCTTTCAGGTTCTACAGGGAACACTCATATCCAAGGTATCCAAGCAACCCTGGGAAACACAACTCTTCCTGAGTAAAATTTCTCTGTGAGAACTACCTATGGCATTTTTCAAGTTCACCCTCATTATTCAGTCCTCCATCACATCATTTTCGCTTACATCATATCACCAGTTGAAGGATAGTTTGAGCTATCACATTAAGAAAGAAAACAAGAGATAGTTAATCTTAATGATTGCATCACTTGCGATTATACTAAAGCTGAATGATGGATGTAGATCTATTGCTCAATTCAATGTAATACAACTTGCACATAGGACTTTCGACAGGTAAAGCAGGATTTAAAAGCAGGTTAAAACAAATTTTTTTAGAATAGAAATCCCCTTGTTCCCCTTGTTTCCCTTGTTCCTTAAATATAATGACATAGCTTCCTACTTCCCCAAGTGTGCATTTGACATGTCTGTTGGGGGAGGGATACCTGGCTCTCTTAAGGTGTGGTGAGTGTGTCACATCACACTGCTACCCAGATAAAGCAACCTGTAGGGACACTGGGATGCCATTAGCAGCCTAAGACATCCCGCTGAAGCCCTAGACAGAGCGAGGGTCCTGTGGTTGGAGAATTCTTTGGGGAAGTCTGTGGGAAGACTGAGGTAGGGTCATGCTGAATAGCCAATTGCCAGGCTGGACAAAGCAATGACCTATGTGTGACCTTATTATTCAGGCAACCTCCTGGGTCCGAGATGTCCATTTGCAGCACAAGAGGATGTGAGGTATTTGTGAAGAAAATGGGAAGATGATTCTTTGGTACTGCAGGGAGGTTTCTTTCACAGATTAAATTCAGAAACAGCTGCAACAAAGAAGCTCAAGATACAGGGGCTTGTTCAAGAAAATGAAATTTATTAAGCATTTCTTTCTAAAGCCAGACATCAGTTCACCAAGGGGAGGTTTATGTGAAACAGAAGATACAGACATTTTGAAGCAGGTTCTCTTTTCACTGGCTCTAACTTGTCTGAATCCAGTGAGTCTGAAACCAGTTCCATGAAGTGGAGCTGTGACTTACAGAAAGGCAGCAAGGGACAACAGAATCCTAAGCGCCACTGTGAGCTACCCCAAAGCTCCGGAACGATGTTTGGGGCAAACAGGCTCCCTTCCGAGTGTGGTTCATTTGCACCGCAGCAGAGAGACCTGGGAAGGTAGCCTGCCCAGAGTTTTGTGCCCTGGGACCACAGGACATGCTGGGCTAACGATTAGGAGGTCACCCTCTTCTGGAGAAGGCTGCCTCAGAGCCAAAGCTCTCCCCAGCAGTTCCTCTGTCTACATTATCATGGTACTACTTGATCAGTACATACTGTAGTTATTCTCGATAATTACAAGTGAGAAGTGGAGGAGGTGGACTGGGTTAGTCCAAGAGTGCTGGGAGAACTGTCCTGCTATCCTCATCTTTAAGACCAAAATTGAGTGAGATAAGACACACACAATAATGTGAGGCAAAGACATATGTAAAACTGACTACAGTCAAATCTAAACCGAGCAGTTTTCTGTAATGGATTCTACAAGGGTGTTCACTGAAGTTACGGGGATTAGGGGTCTCACCGAAGGAAATGATGTGATGGGTGAAAGGTGACTGACTGACAGGAGGAGAGGTGTATTTTCAAAGAAGCTGTGCTGATATCTGGAAATCGAATGACATAATCGATACTATATGATTATTTCTGTTACTGTTTCACTTTTCCAGAATTTAAGACAATGTACTATAACGGAATATACATAGAAATGGTATGCCAGTTAATCTCGATTGTCAGTCTGAATTAAGAGACTCCTGGAAGGTGACTGGATTTTAGGGCACTAGCTGGATAGACTATGCCAAACTGGGTCCTAGTTGGATAAAATGGATCCTGGGAATATGACCTCGGGGACTATATTTAGTTCCTGGCCTCTGGCTCTTCCTTACTTGCTCTGCTTCCTGAGTACCATGAGGTGAGGGACTTTTATCCTCTACCTCCCTCCGCCATGATGTTTCTGCATCAGAGGCAGTTGATCGTGGACTGAATCCTCCAGAATGTGAGCAAAAATAAACCCTTTCTCCTTTCAGCCCTGAAAGTTTAGGCTTTTTTGTCTGTGAAATATTTTGTCACTGAAAAACTGACCAATACAATGGGAATTGGGAAACTTCATGTTTTAGGGTTATAGCAATTCATTCTCTCTGAATCACAGGTCCAGTACCAAAGTGTTTAAGAAGTTTTCAACTCTATTACTCTATGATTCTGTTAATTTGATTTACATGAAAGTACCTAAATTTAAGTTTACCAGCACTAAGTCATATACTATTAAATGAGAGTTTTATTTTAAGTAAGTGATATGTTGAATTAGTAAATCTAGAAATCTGTTTTATTTGTGTTTTTCTTCTCAATAAGTTTCTAATAATGATTGGAGATTTCTCCTGATATTTTAATTTTCCATTGTTTGTTAAAGAAAAGTCAAATATGTCTTGCTCCAAAGCTAAGGAAAGTCATAAATAGATATTTGAGACAAAGGAAGTCATGAGTTCCGCCCAGGAATCATGTTAGATCTTTACTGGTGTGAGTGTAAATCCTGCAGCTGGAGTCTAGGAGAATGTGGAGAAATGCAGAGATAGTGTCCATATCGTTTTTCTACACAAGGGTGCTGCATCAACTGGGATAAAGGAGTAGTCAGCTATTACTGCCATAGAGTGAGTTTTGAGGCTGGGGTGCCCGTGCAGCTCAAGGGACCCCAAAGTGTTGCAAGGTGGATGCTAGTGCAGGAGAAGGTTGCTGCTGCCTGGTGAAGAGAATTTCTCCATGCTTAACATCATTACAAGGTCATCACTTAAAAAAATACAACCTGATGTTATTTTTTTCTTGTCCCTCTTTTATTAGTATATATTTGCGATAAACAATAATGTAGACTAGCTTAATAGATAGGAGTTCAACTCTGATTCGAGTCAAATGCCTGGGTTCAAAATAATGCTTCATGGTTCACCATGAGCAACAATGTGAGTAAAATGCAGATAACAACAATATGTGTCTCAGTCTGGCATGGTGGCACATGGGATCTCATCAGGCTGAGAGGCTGAGGCAGGAAGATTGCTGTGAGTTTGAGGCCAGCCTTGGGGAGACATAGTGAGTTCAAGGCCAGCCTGAACTACATAGCAAGACCCTACCTAAAAAAAAAAAGTGAGAAATAATAATCTTTGTTTTCTCTTTTAATTGATATAATATTAGAATAAAAGAAAGCACAATAATTTCAGCATCATGGTAGTAGAGGAATTACGAGTTTACAGTCTAGGAACTTCTGAGAACAATATAAATCATTATATTCATGAACAAATGTCTCTAAGCAAATTATCTCTGTGCATAAAACCTGCTGCCTATTTAGGTCAATTCTGCCTGGCATGATATTTTCCACAAGCTTTGCAAAAGACATGCCTAAAACAAGCTGGTTTGAACTTGCTATGATTTTTCACTCTAATCGACTCTGATGGATTATGAAGCTAACATATATTGAATGCTGATAGAGCCAACAATAATTTTTCCTCATTTTAGATGCGCTCCTTTTATATAAGCTTCATTAAAGAGGTATTTACCTGAATTTTTGTTTCTCTTTCACCTACAACATCTTGCCAATAGTAATAAATTACCTAAAAAAGACAAACAATGGAATGAAAAATACGATCACTTCTCTGTTTTTAATGTATTTATTCAATAAACAATTATAGAGTACCTGTCATACACCAGGAACTGTTGTTGGCACTAGATATACATATAAGTAAAATATTATCATTGTTATGAAGTTGTTAATAATCTATTAAAATAAACATAGAATAAACTTCCATGAAAGAAAATATCCCAGGGTATAATCAAGAGTCTAATTAAGGCCCTGCAGCAGCATAATGGAACAAAATGTGGATTGTAATAGGATCGCTGGGTGGATCAGCAAACCTGCAACCTCTGAAGATGCCTGGGAATGAAGAGGTGTGGGTGCTATCAGTGCCAGCCACACAGCAAGTGCCACCATGGTCCCGGGGACCTGCTTGGTCCTGGGGAACTATTGCAGTAACCAACTGCACTGATGCCACAGACTGCCAGAGAGGTTGGTGCTGTTACACTGCCCCCTCCTGCCCCATCCCGAAGAAGGAGCTGTGGTCCTGTTACTCCGGTACAGGAGCTGCCACACCCTTGGCCTCACCTATACCGTGAATCCTGGAGCTTCGTCTGCTCTGTATGTTCAACACTCCAGGCCCAGGCTCTGTGGCCGAACTGCATGCACCCTCACCTCAGACTCTACACTCACCCCCTCCTCAGACCCCATGACATGGGTGCTCAGTGTGCACTGTGGTCTCCAGAGCTGCTCTAGCTCCTTTTGTGCATGCCTGACTCCAGACCTCAACTCCACAGCTATTCCACAAGTACCCACACTTCACACACATTCACCAACGCTGCAGCAGAAGTAGCTGCCCCCAGTGCACTAATATCACCACTCACCTAGACCCCAGAGTCAAGTCCCTTTATATGCACCTGTACTTGGCACACTAACTCCATGGCCGCCCCATGGGTGCTGTTCATCGCAGACCATTACTTCCCTTGAGGTTGAGGAGAAGACCCTCAGGAGGATTCCTAGACGCTTTCTTCACCAGAGATCACAATAGTCTTTGCTGCTTCTTACTGTCTTTGTCATCTGCCGATTTTGCCTGTCTTGGTTCTTCACTGAAGTATGCTACTGATCTTGAAGTGTCTTGGTTCTTTACTGACATATGTCACTGTATTTTTTTAAAGTATGATGCTAACTAACTTTATTTAGCTAATAAAATTGAATGTAGATTATGATACTGACCCCACGCCTGAGCCAGAACTGTACTGCCCCATCCAGCCAAATCCCTTTATCTGCATGTGAGGACAGACCTTTCTCTACCAAACCAGTCCATAAATCTCCAACAGATGCTCCATCAAGTGGTCAGGCATGAATACAGAGCAACAAGAAATATGACAACATAAGAAACTTGACACACCCAAAGCGACATAATACTGAAAGGCAGATCTAGGAATTTCATGACAAGCAATTCAAATTAATTTTAAAGGAATTTCCATTAATCATAGGAGGATACACAACTCAACAAGAGTTACACAACTCAACAAAAATCAGAAAAACAATATATGAACAAAAAAAGAAGTTCAAAAAGAGATAAAATCATAAAAATGAACTGAACAAATTCTGGAACTGAAGAATGCAATAAATGAAATTTTAAAAATACAATAGAGGAAGGCTTGATCAGGCCTTTCTCTGAGAGCTCAAAGACTGGTCATTTGAAAATAGAGGTGAAAAAAGAATGAAAAAGATTAAAACATGCATGGAATTAACAAGACACCATCAAGAGAACTATGTTCACAAAACAAGAAACTAAAAAGATAGAAAGGAATAAAGAGTTAATTTTAAAAAAACAATGGCTTTAAAATTCTAAAGTCTGAAGAGAATCAAGAATATCAGATAGATGGAGTCAAAAAAGCGCTGATGAGAGTCAATCAATCCAAACAGGTGATTTCAAAGGCACATTGCAAACAGGCAAAAAGCAAAGACAATGAGAGAATTTTGAAAGCAGGAAGGTTCTTCACATATAAGGAAATCTCATTAAAGCTATCAATAAATTTTGGAACAAGAGTTTTGGAAACATAATGTTAAGTGAAATAAATCAGGTACAAAAGCTTAATTACCATACAATTTCTCTCCGTTAAGTAATGTAAAGTATACATGAAGAACAAAATGAAAGACTGATAAGAGAAAACAAAGCAATAGGTCTTTTGCAAACGGGAAAGAGTCCAAGAGACCGAGAGTGAGGGGAAGTATAGGTAAGGAGACCTAAAAAGATTCAAGATGTGTCATGTATGTGTACCAATACCCATAATGAATGTAAACATTATTTCTCATAAAGATGAACTACAAAAAATAACAGCAGTAAGAATGAAAATGGGGGAAGGGGATCTAGAGACAGAGGGAAGGAGGTTGGTGAGAAGGGGAAGAGGAACGAAAGAGAAATCAGGATATGTTAAGTACCTGTACCCATTCCCTAAGACAAATATGAACACCATGTACTTCAAATACGTATTAAAAAAGAAAATAAATAAAAATATAAAGCTCGCAGGTAAAACTAAGTACACATATGAACTCAGAATACTCTGTATTCCAATGGTGGGGTATAGGTATAAGTAACTTACAACTCTAGAATAAAGACTGAAAATAAAAATATTTAAAATAACTACAATAATTTTTAATAGATGAATGATGTAAAAAGCAAAAATTTTGTGACATAAGAATTATACAAGGTGGAGCAATATAGTAAAAGGGTAAAATTTGTGCATCTTATGGATGTTTAAATTGTTATCAGCTTTAAAAAGACTTAAAATTATAAGATGTTTTTTGTAAATCTCATAATAACCACAAAATATTTATAGTAGATACACAAAAGACAGAGAAAGGAATCAAAGCATATCATATAGAAAGTCAAGAAATCACTAAAGATTAGCAAAAAACAAAAGAAAAGATCTACAAAACAAACCAAAATGTCAATAGTAAGTCCTTATCTATCAATAATTGCTTTGATTTCAAAGAAATTAAAATTATCCAATCAAAAGACAGACTGACTGATGGATGAAAAAGCAAGATTCGACTACATACTGCCTACAAAAGACTTACTTCAGTTTTAAGTACGCAATGGGCTGAAAATAAAGGAATGGAAAAAGATATTCCACTCTAATAGGAACCTAAGACAGCAAGGGTAGCTACACATCTATTAGACAAAATGGACTTCAGTCAAAGTGTAATGAGAAACTAAGAAGATCGTTGTAAAATAATACAGAGTTAATTTGTAAAGAGAATACAAGAGCTGTAAACATATATGCGCCTGATGTTGTAGAACCTAAATATGTAAGATAAATATTAATCTAAAGGGAGAAATAATAATACATCAGGGGAAAAAATATCCTATCTTCAACTATGAACAGATCGTTTTGTCAAGATGAATAAGGACACATTGAACTTGAGTTGTACTTTAGATCCAATGGACTTAGAAGATAAATGCAAAGCATTCCATGCAACAGAAGAATACACTTTTTCTCAAGTGTGCGTGGAACATGTTCCAAGACAGCCAACATTGCTAGACCACGAACCTTAATAAATTTAAGAAGACTGAAGTCAAATCAAGTGTCTTTCTGAACCACAATGATATGAAAGTATAAATCAGTAAGGGAAAGAAAATACACAAATATGTGGAAACTAAATGACACTTGCCTAAACCAATGGGTCAAAGAAAAAACTAACAAATATCTTAAGACAAATAAAATTGAAACACAATGTACAAAATTTATGGGATTCAGTAAAAGCAGTTTTAATATGGAAATTTGAGGGAATAAATGTCTATATGAATGACAAAAAATATTAAATAAACAACTTAACTTTACAATTCAAGAAACTAGAAAAAGTAGAACAAATCCCAAAATTAGGAAGAAGAAGAAATAACGGAGACAAGAGCAGAAATAAATAAAATAGATTAGAAAAACAATAAAATTTTTTTCAAAACTCAAGAGCTGTTTTCTGAGAAGATTAAAAAAATGATAAAACTTTAGCTAGACTGTAATAAAAAAGAGAAAAGACCCAAAAATGAAATCAGAGTTGAAAAGATACCACAGAGATATAAGTGATTATAAATGACTACTATGAGTAAGTATACATTTGCAAATTGGATGACCTACAATAAATAAATAAATTTTAAACATATAATTACAAAGACTAGATGAAGAATATAAAATTTGAACAACCTACTAAGAAATAGCAAGACCGAGTCAGTAATCAAAAATTTTCCATCAAAGAAAATTCCAGGATCTGATGACTTTACTGGTGAATTCTGTCAAACATTTAAAGAAGAATTATTGCCAATCCTTCTCAAACTCTTCCAATGAAAGTGAAAAGAAGTGAATAGTTCCAAATAGAAAATTATTCAGCCTTAAAAAGAAGGAGATTTTACCATTTTATATAACATGGATGACTTTGGAGGACATTATTCCAAGAGAAATAAGCCAGACACAAAAAGATAAATTGATCTCACTTGAATCTAAAATAACTAAACTCATAAAAATGGAGAGAAGTGTGGTTAGCAGGGACTGAGGAGTGGACAAAACAGGAAGATGCTGGTCAAAAGGCAGAACTTTGCAGTTTTAAGATGAATAAGTTTGGAAAAAATAAAAATAAATAAATAAATAAATAAAGATGAATAAGTTTGGAGATCTATTTGTACAGCATGGTGACTGTCAGTAATAATAATATACTGCACACTTGAAATTTGCTAAGAGACTAATCTTAAATATTTTCACCATACACCCACAAAAGTAACTGTGAAATGATGGAAAAGTTAATTAGTTGCATCAAGGTAATCAATTATGCAGTGTTACAACTACCAAACCATCCATTATACTTCACTAAATCTGAAGCAAAGTACACTCAGCAAGCAATCATGTAAGAACAGAAGAGTACCCAAAGGAACACAAAAAAAGATCTTTTAATTCAGACTGTAGGTGTCACAGAAGCTTACCAGGCAGGCACCTTCCGGTGAGTTTTATGTATTTGGTGGATGATGTGGAGGGATAGAGTGATTGGTTAGGAATTAGCAGAAAAAGTGGGATTTCATTCTGAGGACAAGATAATGGAATATGAGCAGACAACTTCACTGACCATGAAAGAAAAAACAAATAGGCCCCACAGCTGCAGTATCCCGTCAGATCTCTAACACAGGTTACGAGGTGAGGGAGACAGTAGAATGTGAACTAAACACTCATTAGTTGTCTATCATTTCGCGGATTGGTCATGCAACAGTAGAGATAGGAATCACTGGGGTTGTGGGCCCTTCTCTCTGTCTCTGCTCCTTTACCTTCTGCCTGAGCCTCGTCTCCTCCCTCCAGGTCCAGCCACCTCAGTCTCCGCAGTGCCTCACACACTCGTGGGTCATCCTTGGTAAAATGCCTCCCTCTAGCACCCTCGGTGATTCCAAATTATCTTGGGCTCCAAAAAAAAAAACAGAGCCAGATTACAGGTGGTATAAATTCCCAAGGTTTTTGTCTATTCTCTGTGCCGTGTGGATTTTTTTTTATAAATACATGGTTCTTTCTCGTCCTGTGGAAAACATGAGTCCACTGTAATGAAGGTTTTACTTAATATGAATGCAACATTTTGCTGGTTAGATTGTTAAATATTAAAGAAAGGAGAAGAAGTGGAAAAAATAAGAAAGTTATTTAAAAAAAAATAGATCCCAATTGTTCTGGGCTACCTTAGAAATAAAGAGGAGAGAAATTAATACTTATCAAAATATAAAGTTAAAAAACATTTATAGAAGAGCCGGGAGTGTTTAAAATAATTCATTTTGAACCTAAATTCTTTAAAAATACACAACAAAAAGGTAGTTTTCAGACGTCGTTTATTATACTGTCCCTGAGAAGGCAAAATTTATTTCACTTATAATTGAGATTTACAAATATTTCCCCATGAAAACATTAACGTGTGAAGTTTTACTCCCCAGTGTTGTAGATAATCTTTAGTCAGGTAATGAATAGCACATGGTACTGAAAAAATGTATACATTTTAATGTTCACGCTTCTGAAGCCCCATTGTTGGCCTCAGCCTGCCCTACGAGACTCCTTGCACTGAACGCCTCCGGTCGCATTCCGGCCCACACAAAGGCATACTTTAGGGATGCACCTCTCACAAAGAGGTATTGATGGACCAGGAATCAGACTTCACACAAATGAACATTTCATTATAACACAGCCTAATTGTTAAAGCTCTTCTTCTTGAAAAGAATAAAAATTTCATTAGTCATCACAGTAGCTTAGCACAAACTCCCCCTCCTTTCCCCACAATGCCCAGAAAGAATGGTAGTTTTAAGCTTAGCACTGAACATTCAGAACCTTCGGCTCTTCCTTACTTTCACACTCTGTACATCGAGAGATGTTTTAGTAACTGTTATGAAATAATTATGGTTATAATTTTAGGTCAAATTTTATGGGCATGATTGTTAAACAAAAATCAAAGCTCAGTAATCACAGGCAAATGTGGCTCAGGTTAACAGCAGACAGGAGGATCAGCTCTTTGATGACCAGGGCATTAGGATTGTGGCTATTAGGGATTTATAGCCATCCTCAGACTTCTCTGAGATAAAGACAAAAGTGCTTTAAAAGTGGAGAAGTTGATGTAGATTTGAAGGAATAAAATTTGCATTGATATTTCTTATTGCCACAGTGGCTTTTTAATTTCAATATCATTTCAGTTTCCAGGAAGGATGTGTATTTTATCACTATCCTAATTGTAAAAACTAACAGAAAAGAAAGTCCAGATACAATGAGATCACTCACCTGCTGGCTTAGACGTCCTGACGCTAATCAGGCAAGGACACTGAATAAGCCATGCAACCATTTGGAAGTCCAGCATATCTGAATGGTAAAAAGGTGAAGTAAGATCACACACAGACCAGAAACCCTGACCCTAAAGCCCTCGCCTCGGGCAGGCCTTGCTGATTGACCACAGATGTGCTTCTGACAGAGGCGGGTTCAGCTCGGAATCTCTGCCAACCTACATCCCAACTGGAGTTGACAAGCTGAGATTACACACAATTTTTTAAAGTCTCTTTCTTCCAAAAGTTAGAAGCTAGAGGTGTCATCTGTGATTGTAGATAAATTATATCACTCCTCTGTTGAAAGTCCTGCAGTGGCTCAACTTTTTAATTAGAGTAAAAGACAAGGTCCTTAACTGGGCTACTGTATAATCTCACCTTTATTGCCTTTCCCTGTTGGCTCTTCTCTCCATTTTCTCACCCAACCTGCCAGTCATCGTGGCACACTGTCTGTTCCTCTGACACACCAAGCGTGCGCCTGTTTCAGAATCTTTTTGATGACTGCATCCCCTGCTTAGGATGCTGTACTCTAAGATTTCCACATCTTACGCTCCTGTCTACTCTGAATCTTTACCAATCCCAACCTTTAGCCCACTGTCTGTTGGCTTACTCTCTGCTTTTGTACAGCCCCCAAGGTAAGAAGGGTATTTAGTCTTTCAATATGCCCTCTACATAACACATAGCAGAATGCGTGATTCTGTATTTCTGTGATTAAAACAATTCTGTCTCTTCATTTTCTGTTTTGTTCACTTTAGCACATAATAGTTACTCAATTTTTGTTGAACCAATGGAAGAAAAAAATGGCTGGAAAGTAAGGGAGGAAATAGCAGAAAAGACTCAAGTTAGTGGGGAGGCAAATTAAGCAAGAAATTATTGGCCATGTGAAGGGGCTCTTAATTTCATCCAAAAGGTAGCAGGATATGGAGAAACCCCCCAAGCTACAGTTAGAGTTTTAGAAAGATGGCTTTGGCTATGACGTAGAGAACAGATTGGAAAAGAGCCAGCGTCAACCCACCAGTTACCTGAGTGAACTGAGACTATATCATTGGATATAGATTTGACAAAGAGCAAAAAGAGAAATGGACAAGACCCAGAGACTGGCAAGAGGAAAGGGAGAATAATGGAGTTCTCCAAGACAACACATAGATTTCTGCTCTGGGCAGTCAGATGAATCATGAAGCAAAGCAAGGCTTTGCCTTTGTTTGCGGCAGTGAAGGGAGAAGTGACAGAAGTGACAGCACATTAAAATGCCTGTGGGATGTAGACCTGCATCCAAGAGGAAGTTGCATGGATATATACCCCTGAGGCTCATGGGAGAATTCCTGGTTAGAGATGGAAATTTACCATCGAGGGAGGTAATAAATAAACTTGGTTTTCATTGGTGCAGCTGAAAGGGCCCCCGCAAATCCTGTTTCTACTGTCAAACTCTAGGTCTCCCTTCTTAGGCTGACTTTAACCGGTCCATAAACTGAGAAATAAATCACAGAAGACGGCTTATAAAACTCTGAAAAAATAACATGGTAACTTTTTCAGAATTGTTAAGGCCAATATATGGGAAAGGCAACCAAGTGCCAGGCAGACAATTTAGTTCTTTATACTCCAGTACAAAGTTCACTTTCAGCTACTCGCTGGAAAGTAAATTTGTGTCACTAGTTTTTTTGTTCGTCTTTGAGTAACAAACACCCGTGGCAAATACTGTTATCCTTCAATACCGATTCCATAATGCCATGCAAGATTATATGTAAAATTGCCTTCCACCTCAAATGTAAATGTCTTTTCCAGTGGACACACCTTAACTACAGAAGCTCACTGGCTCCTTCTCAGTGCTGACCTTTCATTTTAATTACGCTGTGATGTGTATTGAGAGGCAGGCCACGTGTGCTTGGGATATGTTTTGTCTAGGCGTTTTATAGTGCCAAAGTTGTTTTTACGAACAGTTTAACTAGCAGCTTTTACACTTGGTTACAGTACAGCACCTTAGCATGCATTGTCTTTCATCTTACCTACATCAGGCATTTATGGTAAATGCATCAACTATTCAGTTTGTTATTTGTGCTCTACAGCATTAAGATCAACACCAAAAGTATATGCACAGTAGAGAAGTAGAAAAGAGGAGGGAACGATGAACTGATGCATGTGTTGGGCACTGGAAGATGGAATAATTTTGTAAAACAAAAATGGACTTGCCATCATTCCAGATGGACCTCACAGAGGGAACTACATAATCAAAGACAAAATATGATTAAAATTTTTTTTAATGTATAGGTAATATGGTGGTAAGTGTGCAGTGTTTGCAGCATAATGAAAGACAGGGAATGCCACGGCAAACAGGCTGACATAACTGGTGCAAGGAGACAAACTGTAATGCCAAAAAAATACGATCAGATTCTCATTTTAGAAAGTATCTTGGCAATAGTAGGATCCTGGACTTGAAGAAAGTAAAGCCATAAAATTTACCTCGTTTTAATGGCATTGAAATCTACATGAGATAAGCTCAACTAAATGCACCTGTCTTTTGGCTGCAAAAGCAATGCCTTTACGCATCAAATTCTTTATATGTTCATAAATTCATTTAAGACCGTGTCTTTATGAAATTGCCCTCATTACCCAAGTTAAAAGGATTGTTTGGGTGTCCCACGTGCTACCTCATTTGTGTGTCTTTTTGGCATGTATTTCATTGTGTTTTCTATTTGCTATTTCTATATTCCATTTTGCTCAATAGGGTTCTGCTGAAAAATGAAATGAAGACTCTCGTTAAAAATAAGTACAACTAATACTGCTTAGATTGGTGTTTTTCTTTATTTTCTTTTGTTTTTACTGCTATTTTTCAAATTTGATAAATGAATGTACTTAGGTGAAATATGTAGACTGCTAGATTTAAATTATTCTTTATTGTGTATTATCTGCATACATACAAACAAACCAAATGTACATAAGTTTACAAGTTAATTATAAACATATTAACAGTGTCTGAAGAAATAATTAGGAGCATATTATATTTGATGTGACAGATAAAGCTGTCTTACTGAAACCAAATCATCAGTTCTAGATGCTAGATTTAATGATGGGAAGATAAAATACTGGATTTAATATGCTCGTTTTCCAATTTCTTGTTTGCTTTGTTTTTCAATTTTGATACCATCATTTTTGACCATTTACTGTGCACAATGATGGCTTTTCCAAATAATGTTTATGTATTATTAATTTTATCTTCACAACAATTCTATTAAGAAGAAATTATTACCAAAATTATACAGATCAGGAAATTAATACAGAGACGTCCCATAGCTTGTGTAATAAAGAGATCTAGAGTCTAAGGAACTAAAATTTGGATTTAGGCATCTTGATTCTAGAACTTGAGTGTCTGACCAGAAAGTATTATTCCATCCTTATGTTTGCTAAATCTGCGTAATCAAATCTCATATGTAATCAAACTGACTTCAAGCAATCTGCAAATGATTATTAACAAGGTGTCAATTAATCACTTTAGAGGACTGTCCTTTTCCCTTAGAGAAAAATATAGGAGTTGTAAAATCTATAAGAATAGAACATCTTAGCAGATCATTGCTTGGAGAGGAAGTAAAATTTTTTATATGATTATTACTTTACTTATGGGTGATATAATACTGCAAGAGGATTGGAGAACACCATGGAGGAAAATTATAGGTAAGGCTTCCTGGTGTGAACCATAGTGCTGCTACTTATACTGTGTAACTCAAAATGCACAAAGAAATATAACCAAACCAGCAAAATATCCAATCCCAGCAAGACGATAATCTGACTAGTAGGGAATCTGTACTAGAATATATTCTTTGACTCCCTTATCTACTCTTTTTTCTTTACTTGAGTCACTATGAAACCTGACTTCCTGTGACATCTGGTCCTGTGTGGCCTTCATTTAATGAAATCTATCTCTGAGCAGAACACAAATGTGGGTAATGGTTCCAGGTAGCAAATGATTCCAGGCTAAAAGGCTGCCATCCAAAAACTATAAGATGTACAAAAATTCAATTTTAACTTCTCATAAATAACTCTAGAATATCAAAGAACACATTCCAGGTAGTGAATTTCTGACCTATATGGAAAAAGGCTGTTCCTAGGAACACACATCCTGTTCTTGAGGTCTTAACATCATGGAGGCTATAGTAGAAGCAAGACAATCAGAAATAAGAAACGAGGGTCAGAAGAAATTTAGAGTTAATCAATTGCTCATGCCTTTACTTTCTTGACGTAAGCCTAGATCTTGTCCCTAAAGTACTCAAGGATTGAACAGAGAAAAGTCACTCTTAAATCTTTCAGGACAATTCCTCTTACAGCACAATTACTCTTAAATCTTTCAGGTTTGTAACAAACCTCCATCCTCGACACAGTATTACGTATTTGATTTTCACCCATCTTGGTGCTCTCCTTCCCCAAAAATCAATGAGGAGAGATATTATCCCACCAAATTTCCAAAGTTTAGAGTGTTTAATACAGGTAGCCTCAAAGTAGGTTCTGAAGAAGACAGTAAGAAAAGATGGGGCGGGGGCTTTGAAGGTCAGAGGCACAGAAACTAGCCATTAACTCATTGAGTGAATTGAGTCAAATCAATTAATTTATCTGTAAATTAGTTTCTTCTTTCATCAGATGAGGCAGCTGGACTAGACCAGAGTTCCTGTTGTCCGATGCCAATGTAAGTTCTGAAACTCTACAGAGGACACGAAGGAGAAAGTCATACCTATGGCTTCTGGGGTGGAGCACCATCTGGAGCCTACATTGTCTGAAATCAGTGGGGTGTTTGTGTGTAACTCTCTGCCTTCTTGGATGGGTTTGAGGAGGTGAATTCTCTGTTTTCTGCCCCACTGTGTAGGTTGCACATGGTGTTCCAGTGTAAAATTTTTTTAAAATTCATTTTAAAGGTACATTTTAGATGTATGTAGTGATAACATTCATCGTAGGGGATTTGTACCTGTACACGATATATCTTGTTGCTGCTTTTTTTCCCATTCCCCTCCCCTCCCTTCATCCCCTCCTCCCTCCTTATTTACACAAGCTTCGTTTCCATTTTTTCCTTCCATTTCTTATTTCTCTTGTCCCTCTGTTCCTTTCCCTCTCCCCCTCCCTTGTTCCCTTTCCCAATATAATACATTTTAGTCTTTATTGACACTTTCAGTTTCTCACACTAGAGAAACAATGCAGTATTTAAACACGTGTGTCCGATTTATTTCACTTAAGAGTATGGTCTCAAGATGCATCCATTTACCTAGAAATATATCAAGCCTATTGTTCTTTATGGCAGAGTAGTACTCCATTGTTTAAAAAAAACCACATTTTCTTTATCCATTCTGCTGTTGATGGGCATTTGGGCTGTTTCCAAGATTTAGCTATTATAAACTGTGCCGCTATAAACATGGGTGTGCATGTATCACTGTGGTATGATGCTTTTAATTCTTTTGGGAAGATACCAAGAAGGGGAATAGCTGGGTTAAATGGAACCTCTAGTCCTAGTTCCCTGAGTAATCTCCACACTGATTTCCATAGTGGCTGTACCAGTCTACACTCCCACCAACAGTGGAGAAGGGTTCCTTTTTCTCCACAGACCCTCCAGCATTTGTTATTGGCCGATTGGTTAATAATAGCCATTCTTTCTGGAGTGAGATGGAATCTCAGTGTCATTTTAATTTGCATCTCTGGAATGACCAGTGATATTGAACATTTTTTCATATATTTATTCACTGTTTCCACTTCTTCATCTGAGAAGTGTCTATTCATTTCAGTTGCCCACTTTCAGATTGGGTCTTTAAATTTGGGGGGGGTCTTATTTTTTTGAGTTCTTTATATATTCGAGATGTTAGTCCTTTGTCGGAGGAATCTCTGGAAAAAAATTTTTCCCACTCTGTGGGTCGTCTCGTCGTTCCATTAGTGGTTTCTTCGAGTTTCCATTTGACCCAGCTATTCCCCTTCTTGGTATCTTCCCAAAAGAATTAAAAGCATCGACCCACAGCGATACATGCACACCCATGTTTATAGCGGCACAGTTTGTAATAGCTAAATCTTGGAAACAGCCCAAATGCCCATCAACCAAGGAATGAATAAAGAAAATGTGTTTTTTAATAGAATGGAGTACTACTCTTCTATAAAGAACAATAATCTTGAGATATTTCTAGGTAAATGGATGCATCTTGAGACCATACTCTTAAGCAAAAAAATCAGACGCACATGTTTAAATACCACGTTGTTTCTCTGGTGTGAGAAACTGAAAATGTAAATAAAGACTAAAATGCATTATATTGGGAAAGGTAAGAAAGTGTTCAATTGGGAAGGGGAACAAGGGAAGGTGGAAAGAACAAAGGGACAAGAGAAATAAGAAATGGAAGGAAAAAAATGGAAACCAAGCTTTTGTAAATAGGGAGGGAGAAGGGGGTGAGGGGAGGGGAGGGGAACAGGGAAAAAGAAGCTACAAGATATATCAGGTACAGGTACGAATCCCCTATGATGAATGCTATCGCTATGTGTATCTAAAATGTACCATTAAAATAAAATGTTTTTTAAAAGTATTTGCTGGTATAATTCTAGCTCTATCACTTGTTAAATACTGTCCAAATATGAAAATGTGAAAATATTTTCAGTTATATATTATTATTGTGGAAAATGGTAACAGAAACTTCAGCAGTTGCAATAATCTGTTAACTGTAGAACTGGAAGTGGAAAATTTAAGCAAACACTTTTTATTTTATGGCATTTTTTCTACATAGGACACAAATATTCTAATTATCTAATTTAAATGTAAAAAGTTATGTTTCTGACTACCTCAACAAATATCTCAAAGTGTAAAGTAGATATTTAGCTAGATATCTGTATTTGTCCTTCTGTCTTTGGTTATATATTACAGCTATGTGATACAACCATCTATATCTCTGTATTAAAATTGGTAAGATTATTTAAAGAAGTCCATGTGATTGCACGACCAAATGTAGATTGAAATTTGACGATTTATATGTTTTAAGCTTTGTTTTTGTTAATTTATTTCTTTGGTGTTTTATTTTCTACTGTTCTTATCATCCATTTATTTAGAAAAAGATAAGCAAATGGAATTTCACTTAAGTTAGAATGGTGAGAGGAGTATTTCACACACACGCATGCACACACACACACACACACCCACACCCACACACACACATATATTTCACAGCTGATAAGAGGTGTAGTTTTTGTACTGGTCCAACTCTAGTTGCTGATTTTTTCACTTAAGAGCTGTTAAGGTTGTACAGGTCAAAGTCCAGTCAAGAGAGACTGTTCCTAAGTATGAAATTGTTACTCAGGCATGTGAAAGTGGATTCTAGACTGCGCAGAGGTTGTGACTGCAGGAGGCAGCCCCATCCACAGTACTGGGAGACAGACTTACCCAGTTTTCAGACCTCTGGGGAAGCGCTCCTTCTGCAGGCCCAACCCTCTCAAGGCTCAGGCTTAACGAATTGGTTTTTGCCAGCGTCTGAAAACCACAAACTGGATTCTCATTCAACTCCAGAAAGGAAGTACCATGCAGGGCAGGTGGATTGCCCACTGGAAAGGAAACAGACCAGAAGGCCGCAGCAAGCAGCCAGGAAAGAAAGTTCCCTTTCTTTCTCCTCCAGCCTCTTGCGCCCCTTCTTGGCAGAGCCTAACATAGACAGATGCAGCTGGAAAAGCCAAAGTGCGGCTGCTCTGCCTCCAGTGTGAATTCCAAAGCAGAGAGGAGAAAGTCAGTCTGAGTTGAGACATGAGTTAATGACTGGTTCAGGTGGCACAGTGACAAGAATTACCCATCGTAGATAAGAGCGGGGGCTGGTAGTTTGCCTATGTCCTGACCCCATCAGTAGCTGTTACTTAGCTACTTATGCTTGATTACTGAGAACATCTTTGTGTTATATAAGAAGCATTTTGTTTTCCAAGAGTTACTTATCTTCCATCCTTGTTAACAGAATCTTTGTTTTGTTGAGGTTGTGATGTGCTAGAACTAGGCGTGAATTTCAACTGGTAGACGCGCCTCATAGAAATACCTTCCTCAATGTCAGTGTTCAGCTCTCATAGCCTAACTCGGCCTGTGAGAAGTAGGAGATCTGTGGAGAAATTTCTTCTGAGAAATATATTCCTTGTAAAGGAGAGGCGCCCAAGAAGAAATGCTGTGCTTATGTCTGTCCACGCTTAGCCTTCTTGCCTGGGATACTGGACATGCAGTTATGGAATCCACATTGTGACCATGAAAGGAGCACACGGAAGCATAAATCCCGATGGCATCACTGGGTCACTGAACCAAACCTGACACCACTAATGTGTAGGCATCTTATATGAGATATAGACCTTGATTGTTGAGGCTACTCCCTGTGGTTATGAAGTATTTATAGGTGATAGAGAATCCGAACTAATATAAGGAGTAGGTAATTGTCAAATGAAATTTTGATGATATGCAAAAGCTATTGACTTTAAAATTATCAGGAGTGGTTACGTCTCCTTTAAGAAAAAAAAATCTAATATTAATAGCTTAATTTTGATAAAATGTCTACCAGCATCAGTGAGCATTGTTAGTATTGCAACATGATTTTATATCACAAATTTTTATTACCTTTCTATTTTCTATAATGTTTTAAGTATTTACATTACCATTGTAAGTCCTATATTAGTATTGTTTTAATCCACTCTTCATTGTTATAGAAAATTTCTAGTCTGTTTTTCCCCTAAGCATGAGGTTATCATTTTACTTCGATATTCACTCACCAAATATTGTATGTACGTGCAAGGAGACGTTAGAAAAGATGGAGTCAGTCATAAAAATGAGAAAGTATCACTCATGCCCACAAGAAATTTACATTCAGATAAACTTAAATAATTACAGACAGTATTAATGTGAGGAGAGAGATAGGACCCTTAACGCTCAGCCAGATAGTGCATGTCCAGAGTCTGGAGATTCTGGTTTTGGTATAGTGAGAGCTAACAGTGGGATGCGTTTAGTTCAGGCTGAATCTCAAACAGGTTCAAACAGCCTACTGAGCACACACAGTTACTACTTCTCTTTATTCCTTTTTTGTTCAATTGATCTAAGAAGTGATTCTGTATTTGTGTTTAATCAGATGACACAGCCCCTGCTGAAATTTTGGTCCAGCCCAGCAAGCCATGTAAATGCACATATTTGTGTTGAGTTTTCATGCAAGAAGCAATTCTTTTCTTCACCTTTAGATTATTATTGTTATTTTTAAGTTATTTGTTCTTATGATAAGATCCTTTCTTTTTCCTGAATTTCTTCATGATCCCCAGGGAAATTTGAACAATCTAAGACTAGAGTTACCTGGTAAGTCATCTTGATTTTAGAAACATTTGAAATTACATTAAAAGTATGTGAGAACCAGTAATGTGCAAGTGTGTGTGTGTGTGTGTGTGTGACTCAGCTCTGTAGATAGTAAATATTTTGTCATTCAGGGGCTTCCGTTGTCCATCATCCGTTCATTCATTCATTCAATTAACACAAGATTTTTAGCATAACATAAATCAGGTAATGCCTTAGCCAATAAAGGTACAACCGTGAACGTAAAGGCCAAATTCTCTCACCTTAGGGAGGTAAAATTCTAATAGAGCTCCTATTAGCTTCCAAATAAATTAGTTATCATCCACTCAAATGTTATTCTCTCCAGGAAGCTTTCTTGAACATTGCTTAGGTTTCGTTCCTATAGCACTCTGTTACTAACTCTGCTGGCGTTTTCTGCCTCCACAGCAATGATTTGCTCTTCCGTTTGTACTTCCTTCTCATGCCTTTCAGTTTTTCCCTACTTCCTTTTCACACCTCTCAATACACTGTGAGCTACTTTATTGCAAAGACTGATATCATCTTTATATTGAAAGATAATAAACTCGATAAATGTTTATAAATGAGTAAATGTAATTAATATTCAGTATCTACTATGTGTGTGAGAACTTGACAGCTTTCACCATGAAATCTCTCAGTGTCAGAAATTCAGTGTATAAATTTCCGAGAATGTGAACTAAGCGTACTTTATAACATGTCTCGGAGCTTGATGGTAGAGGTTTCAAGAAGCACTGTAGTTTAAACTCCTGAGCAATAAAACATAAAATTCTGGAAACAGCATTGGAAAGAAATGTAGATGTTCTAGAAGGCCCTAGAAGGCTCACTAAGCTGAAAAAAAGCTTTTTTTTTTTTTTTTTTTTTTTTTTTTTT